>JAMQGT020011684.1:0-232967 GCA_024447675.2 Pterophyllum scalare
AGCACCGGGAAATCCTCGGCCCCCTGGTGACAGTCAATTAAAGTGAACTGTTCTTGTCATGGCTTAGAGCCTCTCCTGATTGTGACCTGTCCAGTGTTATCAAGTAAGAGTCTTTAAATGTAAATTACCTTCTGTCCCACAGTCATCAACAACAGCGTGACCTATTTGTGGATTAAACATGAAACCTGGAGACTTTATTCCCAAGTTTGGTTTGCCAGTTTGCAGCAAATTTCCTTTCCTACTATCAAAGTCCCTTTGAGCATATGTTAATTTTAGCTGTAGCCTGATATCATTTTAAACGTCACTAGAACCAGGCACACCTGGATTTTGGTTGTGATCTTTGATAGTTTTTAGGTGCAGCTCAGCAGCGACTGTTTATGAGCCTGAATCAGATCTTACATTTATTCCAGCCTGACCACAGGTTAAGGTTTGCATCAGTAAAAGTTCATTTAATCAAAAAGAGAATTTCATGCTTCAGAGGCTCGTGCAAGATGCTGACGCAAAAATAGACCTGACACATGAATATAGTGGCACACAGGGAAGCAGTCACATGTGTTGAAACATTATTGCCGATTATGTTTTAAATTTTAAGTTAGGCTTTTGTTAAATTTAAATATGCATTGCACAGTATGTGCTTGTAGACTTTTGTAGACTATACAGTAGGCGTATGTGAGTAAAACCAATAAGCACAGTAGAATATTTGGGAAAACTGACTTCATTGATAAAAAGGTCTTCTGTCCTGAACAATGTCAGCACAGTTCATGTCTCTGTCTCTTTTTACATATGACAACATGTGTTCCTGGTGGTGGGATACATGACCTGAGAGATACTGAGGGGAGGGTTGTCTCATACCAAGCATTCCTCTGCTTTATAAATAAATGCACTTCAGACACAAGAGCTCATGTTACACTGGCTTCATACTAATTTATACTATGTCTCTGTTTTTCAGCAAATCTGTTCAATCAAAGGTGGAAAACATTCTGGTGAGTATTCCTGACATGTTTTTGATCTGCAAATAATAAATTTAATGAATGTTCAAATATTGCCAGAGATGTAGTCCCAGCATGGTGAGCAGAAAAAAACATTTTTATTATCCATGTATTGAAAATAATAACAGAAGACACTTTTGTAGCAGCTTTAAAAATTAAAGGTGAATCTCAGGCCTAAAACACAGACTGTATAAAACAGATGGTTTCTTTGTCCCTTGTGTTGCATCCACAGGCTGTGCAGATACCTGCTTATTGGTATGAATTAACATACAAATAAAATAATTTCACAAACAAAACTAGAGCACAGACTTATTGGGCAGACCCTTAGTCAAATTAACTCCCCAGTAAGCCATTTTATTTGTAAAATAACTAGTAAATGCTAAAAAATGCTGTAAACACAGTCAAACTGTCCAGTTCAGCATCTAAAATTAGCAGAGTTGAGGCCTAGCTGAAAGCTAGTGGCCACACCCCTAAGGGTCCCCAGTATACTAGCCACATAGGTCACTTTGCACGCCAATGGTGACGTCACGACAGCTCTGTACTGTTTGCACCAGAGCTTAAGCAGGGAATATACTTTCTGCTTCCGCGGGTCTGCTTGGGTCCCAGTGATGTAAATTTCATCATCAGATGGTTATTGTCAGGGTTCGTGCGGATGTCTGGATTTTTTTTGCAACTGTGCAGACCTGTCTGCAGAGAATTTACATTACAATTCACCAACTACGTATGTGCTCAGGCAGCAGACTTCAAAGAAGTATAACAGGAATAACTGCTCTGCTGTTGGGTCTCCAGCTTTCTGTGTCCATGTCCACAACTAAGTATAACCTAGGCTTTAGGGATGCAGGTACCCGCTGCAGTATTGTCATGATCGACAGGTGTCGCCACTCACACAAAGCCTGCACATCAGCGCTGATAAAGGAGGAGAGGAAGTTAAAACTGGAAGCAAAAAAATTGCTTGTTTTTCTGTTTGTCTGCTTTTTTTTCTCAAAGTTTTCTCCAGAAAGTCTCATCTTTTCAAACTGTTGTAACAACCCTCTCCATATAATCTGTGAATCTCTGAGCTTCTGTACTGATAGATCATTAAACTGGCAGTAAAAACTGACACTATTATGCCTTCATTCATTCATTTTTCAGCCCATGAGGTAGGTGCTTGGGCTGAAGAGGATCAGTAAATCTTAAGGGTTTAGATGAAGGAGCTACTTTCAGCTGCAACAGCAGGTTTTTTAAACACTGGATGCTCTTCTTGACACAACCCCAAAGGGATTTGTGTCTCCTCCGAGAATCAAAACCGGGATCTTGCACTTGTTGGGTGAATGTGTAAACCATTACACTGTATAAAGGAAGAGTTGCAAAACTACTTCTGAGCCCTGAAGACTTTTTTATGTTTGATGTAAGCAGATGTCAAAAAGGGACGGAGTGGCAAGTTCAGGACAGATCTGTACGCCTCTGTTGACACTGACACGGTGACCTGACTCCTCAAATACGCGCTTAGCAAGTCAGCATCAGCTCAGTGGATGGAGTATGAATCAGTATGAATCAGTAAAGGTCAGGGGAAACATTTTAAAGTTAATTTTTTTTAATTGTAAAAAGTAATATCATATTATTTATGTAGAGTACATTAAAGGTGGTGGTAGAGCTCACATTTTGCTGCTCACAGTGACCCAAGTTCAGAACTTGACACATTGCACATCATTTTTATTATTTTTGCTTGGTCAGGGTTAGGCATTAGTACTACTGGGTTGTGTTTAAAATAAATCAGTTTGGGCTAAAGTGCAACCTTTTAAAGCTCTGTTGTCTTGGTTTCCATGGTGTCGCATCATTTTGTCTTAACAGCATAGGTGTTGCTGAGGTGAAACATGAACTGTTCTTCCTATTGAGATACGTGACTTGCAGTTTTGTGCTGACTCCCCTGAAAAAGGTGTCAATTCGTGTCTGCAAACATGAAAAAGTAGATGCTCTTTTTGAAAGAAATTCATAATGAAGATTTCTTTGTTTACCTGGCACAGATTGGAAAATTATTTATTTGAAACATCGGTTTTGGTACAGAATTGTACAGTCAGTGAATCCAAGTGATAACACAGTGTTGCTATTCTTTAGTTTTCAGCAGTTAGTGTTGAAAATTTAGGGCTGCAATTATCGATTATTTTAGTAATCAAGTATTCTGTCGATTATTCCATCAATTAATCAAGTAATCGGATAAGAAATACGTTTGTCTTGTTAACAGATCATCTGCATATTTTTACTTCTATAGCTTTACTGCAATTTTTTTGCTGTATGAAACAAACAGCGGTGGATGGAGCAGCTACAGAGTTCTCTTGTCTTCACGTTAACACTTGCTGATCAGGTGGTTGATGAAGGACTTCCAGCTGTTTTCCAGTTACAGGAACAAGCGCTGCTGCTTTGGTTGCTAGAAGAACATTTCCTTTCGCTCCACCTGAGCTCACCGTCTCGATAACGGCTCCGCCCCTTAGCGCTTGCCGCGCACTTGCAGACAGACTGCACGTAAAACAACTGCTGCTGTTGTGTTATCATTATTTTCGTTGAAAACTGGGGGCTGCATGAGCTTTAATGTTGTAAAACTTTGTATTCACACCCGTCCTAAATACGTTTCTATTGCAGGTCTATTTTTAGTTGCTAATCGGGGATTAGAGCATTAAAAAAATATTTTGACGGAGCCTCTCTGTAACAAACAGGGAGGGTCCCACACATGTGCGCGCGCGCACACACACACACACACAGACACACACGGGTGTAGAGAGCAGTGGAGGTGTGGGAAAACGTGTCAGTGATGATCCACTCTGTGTTAAAGGGTTGTTTTTTCCAAATGACGGAAAGCCGTTGCAGAGACGGAGAACTTTAAGGCTGCTAATGTGGGTGAAATGCTCCGCTCACCTGGAGACACCTGAGGGCTGCAGAGTTTAAATGAGGCATCAAAGCAACAAATTTGTGTTGAGGATTTTTTATTATAGAATCAATAGGGTTACTTGAAGAATGGTTGAAGCTTAGTAAAATTTACATGTCCTGAAAGTGATGCTAGTGGCACAGTAGCCTATTGAATTATTGAGAAATGAAATGAGAAATGATATAACACATGATTTGTTGACGAGTAACGTTTTAGGCACAATTTAACAGTAGACCCCCGGTGATATGTTTCAGCTTTAAAACATTTACTGTGAAGCTGAGACATAAACTGCTTCACCGCTTAAAGAATAGCACTGCATTCAGTTGGTAATATACATACACTATGCTTTGCAGCCTTTAACCTAAGTTCTTGTTTGGGATTCATGGGATTCAACAGTCTATGTTCGGTGACTGAAGTATAACGTGCGGATAAAAACACATGCAATGTCCCTATGTAAATATGCATGGGTCTCAGGAGATTAGAGAGCTTCAGCAGAGATGATAGGTTGATTTTGCTGCCTTCAGCCTGACACTGTAGCTGAAACCAGCTGCTGGTTCAGGCTAATATGCAACAGATGGAAAAAAGAGTGCTATCACTGTCATCTGGATGTATGCAGCAGGTGGCCAGCCAGCTCAGCCATGGCTCTGTCATGGTTTCAGCATTCACTGGAAAGACTGAAGATTTTTCCTGTTGTATGGATGCTTCATGTGTTCTATTTAATGTCTAAGTCTTAGTCCAGTTCATACTTAAAGTAGCCATTTCTTTCTGCATAAAAGCACATAGTTGAGAGGTGATAAAGTGAGGTTAGAGAGGAGGATCTAGAAGACATAACAATTAAACATCTTTGATTATTGGATTAACAGTAATCTAAGATGTTGAAACTGACTATTGATTTTATTATGTGGAGGTGATGCTGATGAACAGAGACCCCAACAAAGGAAGAAAGCAGTTCTTCAGTTCTTCTGTGCTTTATTAAATGGTTCACACTCATCCAGTGAAATATCCTGATGAAAGGAACATTATTTGACTCTTATTTTTAAATGTCAGGGGGTTATTTTTATGGGTAATATTAAATGAATAATTAAAATAAAAACAATAATTTATTTGTAGATTCACCCCTGCTTTCATTGTATGTGTGCTGCAGGCGGGACAGGCCTGCGTTTTCTTTGTAATACAGGCAGGGAGTTGCTTGGTGCTGTTGATGTATATGTTTGACATTTTGTTTCTGCAGCAAGATGTCGAGAAGTTCTCAGACATTGAAAAACTCTACCTCTACCTCAAGTTGCCTTCTGGTCCCAGCAGCAGCGCTGATAAAAGGTGAGAATATACCTGCTTTCTAAATGTATTTGTGGAAAACTCGGGGGAAAAGATTTTTTTTAAAAAAAGGTTATCATACAGTAATAATAAAATATTACATCAATGCTGTTCCACAGTTTCACACACAGAGCCTCGATTAGCCTTGTTGTGTGTCATTTGTCAGGCCTGAGGTGACAGTAATTGACATCTTTTTGCAGTGACCAGAGCGCCCTGTCATCGAGCCGCACGCAGCAGATGCACGCATTTACCTGGATCCGAAATCATTTAGAGGAGTACCCTGAGACCTCGCTCCCCAAGCAGGAAGTCTATGATGAATACAAGTAGGTATAAAACAGACAGACGGAGCCGAGTTTCAGTCCATAAATCCATTTTTTTTAAAATAGAATCTTGTTTTTCCTACTAGCACTGGAGTTAAATTACTTTTTTCCATTACTGAAGTATAAAGTTATTGTTGGCGTTCACCTTTTGTATAGATGGCAGCTTCCAGTGTTTGAGCCTCTTTCTCCTGCAGGCAGAAGCATCAGTATAAATAGATGCTGCAGGCATGAGAATCACAGAGCCGCATGTGTTGGTAATATTAGAATGGAAAGTCTGAGACAGTCATTGAAATGCTCTGACGCTGTTATGCAACTGTCTTTTTAACTCCGCTAGAACAAAAATACAGCGTCCTCCAGAAATATTGGCGCCTTCGGGGCAGACAGGTGGAAAAAGCTTTAAACAGATGTAGCATGCATCATTTCTTTCACAATAAAACAGACACACTGGCAACAGTTACTTTCTAACTTTAGTGGCATCGCTGCTGGGCTCTTTAATTGGTCGGTGTTTTAGCACACACTTCAGATGTTTCTACACAGAATAAATAATACCAGATAAAGCTCAGCTGTACCTGCTTAGCAAATAGCAAGACTTTGTGTCACAACACATTTTTAGCCTTAAAGTGATCAAATGGGATCTTTTATATATATATATATATATATATATATATATATATATATATATATATATATATATATATATATATATATATATATATATATATATATATATATATTATACACATATACGTGTGTGTGTGTGTATATATGTGTATATATGCGATTGTTATATTTTAATGATAAAAAAGCTCATTACCATGAATTTGTCTGCTTTTACAACTGTTCCTTTTTTATTTTATTTTATTCTTAAAGGAAAAGGCCCATTGGTGTAGCAAAGATAATGGAAAGTTGCATCATTTTATGACTCTGAAAATATGTTTATTTGTTTTTTGCATTATATACTTTGATTTTATTGTGATTTTCCACTTCTAATCACCACATTTTAATGTTCTCCTGTAAATCATGGCTAACAGACCTATACTATATTGCCAAAGTATTCACTCACCCATCCAAATGATTGAATTCAGGTGTTCCAATAACTTCCATGGCCACAGGCCAGCCATGAAGTGGTAGGCCAAGTAAAAGAGCGGAGTCAGTGGATGCTGAGGTGCATTGTGCACAGAGATCACCAACTCTGCAGAGTCAATCGGTTCAGATTAGCTCAAAAACAGTGTGTAGAGAGCTTCATGGAATGTTTTTCCATGGCCAAGCAGCTGCATCCAAGCCTTACATCACCAAGCACACTGCAAAGCGTTGGATGCAGTGGTGTAAAACATGCCACTACTGGACTCTAGAGCAGTGGGAACGTGTTCTCTGGAATGACCAATCACATTTCTCCATCTGGTAATCCAGTGAACAAGTCTGAGTTTGGTGGTTGCCAGGGGAACGGTACTTGTCTGACTGCATTGTGCCAAGTGTAAAGTTTGGTGGAGGGGGGATAATGATGTGGGGCTTTTTTTCAGGAGTTGGGCTCAGCCCCTTAGTTCCAGTGAAGGGAACTTTGAATGCTTCAGCATACCAAGACATTTTGGACAATTTCATGCTCCCAATTTTGTGGGAACAGTTTGGGGATCCTTTCCTGTTCCAACATGACTGCACACCAGTGCACAAAGCAGGTCCATAAAGACATGGATGAGCATCTTTGGTGTGGAAGAACTCAACTGGCCTGCAGAGAGTCCTGACCTCAACCCGATAGAACACCTTTAGGATGAATTAGAGTGGAGACTGCGAGCCAGGCCTTCTCGTCCAACATGAGTGTCTGACCTCACAAATGCACTTTGAAAGAATTCTTCCTCCACTTAAATTACATTAAAACATTTTGGGCTGAGCTGGAACCAAAGGATCCAAACAAACACAAGACTCATAGGCAAAGGGAAACAAAAGACGAGTCTTTAATTAAAGCTGTTTTCAAAAGTCCACAAAAATCAAAAAGAGTTCCAAAAAGGCAACAAAATCCAAAAACCAGCAGAGAACTCACAAAGAAGACAAACAACAATCTGACCAAGAACACAGGAGAGACGTGGCCTAAATACCTACAGAAACACTGAGGGGGGATGAGACACAGCTCTGGTAACGAGACACGTGTAACACTAATCAAGGATAATGACACAAAGGAAGTAAGTCTAAATGTAAAACACAGGAGATAAGGAACAACGTGAAGTAACTCAACAGGGAAACATGTAACATGGAGATTCTTGTTTGTACAGAATGTACAGCTGAATGAAAATATTGATCCACGTGGATCAAGAACGTAAACTCATGTTGGAAGTGGTTTGGTTAAAAACTGACATGAATTGATTCTAATTACATAAAATGAATGTTCCTGTGTTTCAGGAGCTTCTGTGACAATCTTAACTACCACCCGCTGAGTGCTGCAGACTTCGGAAAGATGATGAAAAATGTCTTCCCGAACATGAAGGCGCGTCGACTTGGCATGAGGGGAAAATCAAAATATCCTTTACTGGAATGGAGCGTAGCAGTCTGGCCTCTGTCTCTGGTCACAGACCATCTGCTGCTGCAGTTCATAAGCTCTCTAAATATAGACGTGAAATGAAATAAAGCCCCCCCCCCCCGCCTTCGAAGCAGAATCATAATACAGAGACCCTCAGCCGAGTCACTGTGATCTTGACCTTCTTGTAACATTGTGATATTTTTTTTCTGTTTAGCTCATGATGCCTAAAGACACAACTTGGTTTATTGTCATGACCTTTATCCAGGTTATGGCCTTATTATTTTTCTGAGTGAAAGGGGTTTGCTTAGAACTCCTGTACAAACCGCTCGTGTCGAGCACGTCATGGATTCAGTTTGGTCTTTTAAATATAAGTCCTACCTAACATAATGAATAAAAACTGGTTCTGTGTCAGCATGTGAAAAATGTCATATTGTTTTAAAGGTTAAAAGTGTTTAAAAGAGCCTAAAGACTAATCTAAAGTGTAGAGAGAGACTCTCTGTCATCACTGAATTTCGTGAAATGAACAACTTTGTCATAATGTGTTGAATGAGAGAACCCAGATGCAGACTCTGCAAACAGACTTAATAAACAGAAAGCACACCTTTTATTGGTGAGGTGGATTGTCCAAAGAAACTAACAAAAAAAAAGGCCAACTTAATGTAGAAACCAGGCTGGAGCACACAAGGAAACCAACTGAAGGGAGCAGCACAGCACAACACAACAAAGAACTAAGGCAAGACAGAGTCTATAAATACACAGAAGGCAACGAGGGAAGTGGGGAGGGAAACTAAACACATCTGAAAACAATCAATGTCAAAGGAAGTAAACAAACGCAAAACACGTGACAAATGACTGTCAAAATAAAACAGGAAGTGAGAACTGTAGTAAACTTTCATGGGGGAAGACACAGAAGTAAGGCAAAAAGGGAAATACTAATAAATTCTAATACCAGCAGTAAATTCAACTAAGCACTTTTCCAAACCAGCATTACAACGTGCTTCCCATATACAAAATAAAAGAGCAAACTTCACGCAAGACTCAGGTGCAACGACAAGAACAAGAATAGGATGCAGTGTGATTCCACTGCAATATCATGAAGATCTAGAAGTTAAAAGAATAAGATGGAGTTAAACTAAGAATGTAAAAAACATAAAATCTATAATGAAATTTACCAAAAAAAAGCCCAAAAAACTTACAGTATAACTGAATCTTTAGCAGTGATTTAAAAGAAGATGCTGATGAGCCAAGTTGGATTTCCTCATTCAGGTCATTCCACAACCGAGCCTGCAAACACTCCCATCGCCTTTTGTCTTTGAGTGTGAGGTGGGAACACTTGGCAGATTTGAGTCTTGAGGATCTGAGGCTGCGTGGTTGGTACAGGGACTGCAGTTTGAGTATATAATCTTGGACCAAGACATGAAGGGCATTAAAAGTAATAAGTAAAATCTTAAAATCAGTTCTTTAAGTTCTACCTTGTTTATGTTTCTCAAAGGTGAGATTAGTCCATTAGCACTTCCCTGTTTCTGATTTAACATGAACGGATGGATACAGAACTGAGGGAGTTCTTGATGTTAGGATGCATCGAGGGGAGGACTTGAACCAATGATGAGAATTTCTGTTTTATCTGACTTTAATTTCAAAAACTTACACACATCCATTTCTTAGTATCAGTTAGATTGTAAGGTTGGAGAGGTTAGTTGAATCAGTGGATTTTACTGGGTGATTGAGGTGATTGTGTCATGGGCATATGGCCAAGAGGTAGCATATATATAACCAAAAAAAGACAGGTCCCAGTATAGTTCACAGTTATTACAGAGTAAGGAAAACTATGTTCTATGGAAAGAACAAATTTTAGATGGGTTAGATATAATATAAACCTCTGCAGAGCCATCCCAGATATACCAACCCAGTGCTGCAGCCCCTCCATCAAAATTTTATGGTTTACTGCATCAAACGCTGCACTTCAGTCAAATAGCACAAGAACAGATCATTTACCAGCAGTTCTTACAGTATCATTTGTTTGTTTGAGCACAGCAACAGTATTGTGACGCTGTCTAAAACCTCACTGAAATTTTTCAAAGATGTTGTTCTGATGTAACACGTCAACAAATTGTAGACGTGTTACATCAGTCTTCTCCAAAGATTTGGCTACAAAAGCTTCAGAAAGCAACTGTTTCATGGTCGGTAAAACTGACATACAATAACATAAAAAACAAAAATCTCAACAAGTTAAAATATATAAAGAAAGAAACTCAACTTAATACAAAAAAATAAATAAAACAGAGGAGTTAAATAAGTAAAACTCTAAATACAGTGCAATAAATGAAGCTCAATATTTTAGAATCTAGATAAAATGCCTTTATGCATTCTCCTGATACCATTATTCAGTGTGCCTGATTGGATTTATCTGTAGCTGATTCAAATCCATTAAAATGCACCAAATTATTTGGATTTGTTGGACTTTGTAAGCTTCGGAAGCAAAGTGTTTGATGCTGCTTTTCACAGAACCAGTTGCCAGTGTCAGTTAAAACTTTTCACTGCAAGGCCGATCCTGTTATTTATTTATTAATTTATTTTTATGCCTTTGCTCCAGCGACAGCCACAGCTGAGGCTTTAACTTTTAACACTGTCTGTTTCTCTGTCCCGTTCTTGTAAACTGTTGGATGCCGTGAGGGAATTTGTTTAAATGTGGCTCAAATTTCCACTGTGACTCGGAACTTATTATCAAGGTGAGGGTCACTGTGACAGTACACTTTTGGCCGTAACTTGTAGGCTGAACTCTAGTTTTACACACAAATGTCTAAAAGGATAAATGATTATTCACATTTTTCAGAATTGGGGACACTAATGTTTGGTTCCCACCTATTTAATTTCTTCAGTCTTTGCTATAATTTTTATCTGACTGGACAAGACATGAATGTAAGTTGTTAACTTCGCAGGTTGTCGGAGGCGTAACACGGCAATGCGGTAGTTCTAGTTATTTGTTCTAGTAACACCAAAGCTTTAATCTATATTTAAACAAAGCCTGAGGGTAGAGTGTACAGTCGACAAAGACTGTTACTTAAAAATACATCTCCAGATCAAGCTTCAGAGTTGAATGTGTGATAAAAAATAATCTTTGATGTTTGTAAAAAAGCTCTCTGCGTCCATCACTAAAAACACTGTAGATGCTTTCCTGTCAATAATTATTCTCTGCACCCAAATATTAAGAACGTGCAGCTTTCATTTGGTGTATTATCCCAAAGCAGATGATTAACGCCTTTTTTTCCCTGCTATTTTGTGTGGGCCTATTTCTCATGTGCTGTCATAGTGTAGCTGTGTGGAGTGGAGAGCAATAGAGCCAAAAAGTGGGCTCTTCAGTGGCTCTTCATCAAATCCAAGAAGTAACATAATCCAAGGAGAAACTCCAGAAAATATGAGGAGCAAGAAACAAGAGGGCATATAGAGCAGCAAAGAATAAAGGAAAGACACTCAGAGGGTAATTAGGGGAAATGGAAACAGGAAGATGACAAGAAAAGGGTGAAACTAATTAGGACTGATTAACAAAGGAAAACAGGAAGTAACTGAACATAAAGTCAAGAACACACAGACAGGATGCAGTATGGATGCTAGGATAAACAAACCAAAGGCCCCGTACTACAAAGTCAGTTCAACATACCCAGTGTATCTTTCCATAATCTGGATCCACTCACCCCAATATTAGCAATCAGGATAGGTGGACACACAGAGCTTGTTATCAACTAAATTAACCCAGGGTTTATCAATCTAGCTATGAGCATATTCACATGAAAGGGGTGGTATTGGTAGCATCTAACCAATCAGAAATCTCAATAAGCAGAGTGACACAGGAAGGTGAAAATATGAAAGCAACGCAGCTGCTAGTGAGGAAGCGCTGTACAGTGGTTTAGTATTAAAAGTTTGTGTGAATGGTTAGTTGGACTGTAAGAAGAGCTGCTATATTAATAAAGTTTAGCCTATTTGAAACATGGAACAAAAGCTGTCAGAAATGCTGACTATGTAAATTAACAGACTGATCAGTATCACAGCTCTATCTTTAAGACACGGGAGAATCTGATGGCTCATAATCACATACCTGTTTCATTAAAGAGTTTAAGGGTCTGAGAGCAAGTAAAGAATAAATATAAGAACTTAGCTTTCAGTCTACAGGTGAATTTGATATAGAGTCCATAAGTACAAATGGGTGTCCTGTTTTAGGATTGTATACAAACTCTTATAGAACAGTGAAACTCTTGTAAATTTGTTTGCAGCCAACAGGAAATAAATGCCGAAATAAAGTTGATTCTGAGAATCTATATTTGTACTAATGCTGCTCAGGGAAACAAATACTTGCACACTATTAAAAAATTCAATAATTGTTTTTCCAGAGAGCTGATTAGTCAGTGGGTGCTGGTTTCATACCTGTTAATCTCTATTCTAAACCATAACCTGCTCCAGAACAGGTTAGGTCTACAGCACAAGTTACCATCGTGATATATCCCGGTAAGAAGTGATCCACCTTGAAGTTACCTGGATAAACCCACATCCTGTTTTGTAGTACACAACTTTGGAACCAAATGGGGAAAGAAAAAAAAAACAAGACTGTAAAATCTCGAACTCAAATAACAAAACTTAGCAATACTTAAGCTCCGGTAACACAAAGGAATACATTTGGAAATTGCCCCAGTTTTCTAATGAGAAGTGGAAATAGAAAAACACACTAGAAATAACCAGAAGCCCACGACAAGACCCACAGATTGCGATGCTGCCAGTTTTCTGTTATTTATTTATCATACTGCTGATTGAGCTGCTAATACTACACAGGCTGTGTTTTATCTGGGTTTCCCTCTTTATAGTCATTTGTATTTTTGTAGGATCCTGTGTGTTTTTTTATCTTAACACTGACTCACATATTGCTATAGTGGCCTCAGGAAGAGACCGTTTGTTCACATGCCATCTTTACCTACTCTAGACCTCCATAAAACAGGGGATGGAGTAAGTACATTTGTTTACTTTTACTTACATTGTATTATAACTTCAATGTCTTCTCATGTATATATGTGTATATTTAAATTTATATAACCAAATATCTAGTGTTTGCAGCACCAGTGTGAGTTACTGGAGTCCCCAGGCCAGCTGAGCAGCATTAAAGAAGAGGTGCGGTTTGCAGCCTGTGATCTTGTGTGTGAGTGGGCCCAGAAGGTGCTCAAACGGCAGTTTGATGCTGTGGAGGACCTGGCTCGCTTCCTAATCGACAGCCATTACATCAGCAACAAGTCTTTGGCAGCTCTCACCATGATGACCGGCACAGCAGCAGGTAGGACTTTTAACAACTTCATGTGCCCCAATCACAGAAAATAAAGGTCAGGAGGGACGTCTGGTGGCAGCTACCTGTTACTGCACCTGTGGCTTTAGCTGTTCATCTTGTCCATTGAAGCGTCACAGTAAATCTTTATGCTGATTACAACAATCATTTTAGAAACACACTTGTGTTTGATTCAATACTCCACCTACAGTAAAACTACATCTTAAAATGGGGTTTCTTTATATACTAGAAGAAATATGAGTGAAGCAAACAGTGAAACCATGGCTGAGGATTTTTGCCCTGGAACTGCAGCATACCAATGACAATGTCAAGAAGACAGATTCAGAAATTCATAGGTTAAAAAATTAGTAAAAATAACATTTCACTGTGTGTGTGTCTCTGTGTCTCAGACACAGCAGGGAGAGACAGGAGTGTGTATGGCTTATTTAGTGAGTCAGAAATGCACAACAGTGGTACCGCAGATTATGACTTCTACTGTGTACGTATGTTGCTGCCAGATTTAATTGTGAAATCATGCTGCTCCAACTTCCAGCTGAATTCTCATACTTGCATAATATATATTTTCATAGATTTGTGCAAAGATCTACACCATTTAAGGGTTTTATGATTTAATCAATGCAAGGAAAATAATCATACATCTGAACTCTCACATCTCTTTAACATAAACTGAATAGAAGCTATCTTCGGCTGCTCCCTTATTCACCAGGTATCACTACATCAGGTAGAGCCACATGTTTATTTTGGCAGTTTTACACACCCACCCTTCCTGACACAACCCAAAGGTAGTTGTGTCACCTGCTAGGATCAAACCAGGTATCTTTCACTTGTTAGGCAAATGTGTAAACCACTACACTATGGAGCCACTAACATAAACAGGAATCTTGTATTAGACTGTCATAGTGTACCTCATAAACCGGTAACTTCAGTAAAACCACCAATAAATTAATGTAAATGTTCTATTTGTAGAGTTTTGTTTTAACATTTTATCAACTTTAGTTTAACCACAACATACACAAAGAATCAACAGGAGACTGCCAGACACTAAAACATACATCAGGGAATTGAAGACGATACAAGTGCCGTGACAGTACTGACATTAAGAAAGCACATGGGACATGAAGGTAACCAAAATATATAAACGACATCCCATATCCTACTGGGCCAAGAGAACAGTAGAGATCACTGCTTTTGAAAGATAATGTGGCATCATTTAAGAAAAGGCCCCCCATTTCCTGTTAGATCTAAATTGAGTTTGCACAATTCTTCCATTTATATCACAAATAACATCTCCTTAATCCAATGTAGACTTCCAAGTTAAAACAGGTTTCTTGACATCCACTGTTCCTCGATGCAGAGCAGTCTGGATGTCAGATGGGACCACAAGGGTGAATTTCTTTTGTTAACCCTTTCTTTTCATTTAATGAGATATTGTCTTTTTTGTGTAATGATATATATATATATATTTTTTTTTTAGAAATCTGCTTTCAGGACTTTGCAGGAAAGGGACCCAAATGCAGACTACTGACCCAAACTTGAGAAACAAAAAAACAACCTTTTATTAAGGCAAAACATAAAGTCCACATACACAGAAATTTACTAAGTTTATTAAGCCAAACAAAAGTAAATACCCAAGGAAGCATAAACAGAGAAACAGCATAACTTGACAAAGAACTCAGAACTTAACAAGATGCAAGAACACATTAGGAAGACCAAACTAAACTAAAAGTATGAGTCTGAAACCGTAAAGGTGTTCATTGCAGTGCATATGTTTCTCTAGTTTTAGGTTTTCAGTTGTTGTGGTTTCCCAGCCTTTCTATTGGGCTTTGTTTTTTGCTGAACTTTCTACATCGGTCAATAAAAGACTCGTCTTCAGTTTACCTTTGCCTGCCTCAGTGTGTCTGCATTTGGGTCCTACTCACAACTTAGAGCCTGCATTTCCTGCAGATCATGACAATTATATCTTCTCTTTGCAGTAGCATTTGACGTATACTGAATATGAATTCCTTTTGTTTTTCTTCAGAGGTGAAAGCTCCACAGTCCATCTCAGCCTTCACCCCAGCTACAGACACTCACTCCTTCCAGCGTCATGTGACCACCCTGTCCTCTCCGTCCGTCGATGCAAAGCAGCAGCTCCAGAGGAAAATCCAGAGGAAGCAACAGGAGCAGAAGCTGACCTCTCCTTTACCCGGAGAGGGACAACTTAGGAAGGCAGATGACAGTGTGTCCTGTGGTAGTCCCACCCCTCCATCACCTCAGCCAACCATAGGCATCGTGGTTGCTGCTGTGCCAAGCCCCATCACGGTGAGAGAGAGTTAGGTCTCACCATCATGTGTAATTTCTTTCTCTTAGAGATCATCGCCCCACTGAGAGAAAGATTTGCTGCATAGAATTTTATTAATGCTTAGAACACAATAAACCCACATTACATCAAAAATTAGCACTTTTTAAGTAACCCACTCTATGGGTTACTATTACTACTACTATTACTATTACAGTCTATTAATTAGTAACAACTGCACGTTGCTGCATTGACTTTTAAGTTAGACTGCTGGTTTCCATTCTTATACGTCACTGAATTTGTTTTTTTATCAAACGAGTAGTCAAACGAAAACAAAATTAAATCTGGCAGTGATGTTTCATTTCAGTGAACAGTTTCAGTATTCTGCATTTTATTTCATAGAGCTCACTTTGTGATTCCTCTTTTTTTCTCTGCAGGTTCAGAGGAGCAGGCCGCTGATGTCCCCGAGTCCAGTAGGAACAGTGGAGAGCAAAATGCTGCCCATTAACATCCAGATGGTGACCCAGCCAGTTCAGGCAGTGAAACAGAGCGCCAAACCCCCCCCAAATATTCTGCCCGGTACAGTGGGAGAGCGCACAGCTCGGCAGCGCTATGCTCAGATCCTCCCTAAACCTTCAGCCACCACTGCCATCGCTCTCCGCTCGCCCTCCACAATGATCATCGCCAACAGCCCCATTAAGACTGTTGTGACTCCTTGTCATGTGAGCCCAGTCAGTTTGGTCAAAATGGCAGCCATATCGCTTGCACCCAACAGCAGTGAAACCGCCACGTCCCTTGCAAACGTGCTGCGGCCGGCATCTGCAGACATCAGCTGTAAAGTTACAGAAGATGTCAGGTCCAGTCAGAATGTGAGGAGTGCCTCAACTGTTCCCATTTTGGCCCCAGTGGCCAGGCCAGGACAGACTTCGAACACTCCGAGTATCGATGTTGAAATGGAAGTTGAAGCTATACATGAAAACAGCCAGATGCAAAATCTGGGCTGTCAAGTTTTGCCACAAGGAGCGATGACGAATAGAGTCAAAGGGGCTGTGCAGAGGGCCGCCAGTGTGCCCATACCGCAAACGAAAGGGTTCTTGGGCCTCGAGGAAACATCCCTCAATAACTGCAGCAGAGAGTCCTCCTCAAGCACTAACACTGTGTCCACAGGTGACTGCAGCAATAATAGCGTTAATAATACAAGCACTTTGCACTTAAATCCCTCCACTCAGAATACTAGCACTGTGTCTCTACTCAACACCAGCAGAGCATCTTCATTTGGGGAAAGCAGCCAAGCAAAGCAAGGTTTCTTGTCCACTAAGAGCCTCAGAAAACGTTCATGCCTCAGTCCAGACCTTTCACCAGTCAAAAGGGTTTTTATTCCCCAGCAGCCAGTAGAGGTTGCTGTTGGTCTGGGATATGGTATCAGAAACATGACAGGTAATGTCTCCAGGCCAGGTGCTCCAGCTAGACCTGAAAGTGCACCAGCCACCAGAGAGGTAGAAGTGAAAATGACCTCTCAAGTCCATGTACTTGGCACTTCTTCTTTCAGACCTAGCGGCTTTTACTCTGTTGCCAAAACACATAGTTCACTACAGAGGAAAAACATTTACACTGTTATGGAAACTGGCACCTCAGTCAGTCACGCATTAATACAGCAACATCAAGGGCACGCAGCGGCTGATGCACATGCCATGCCTGATAATCCTGGTTTTCCAAAGCATTCAGGTGTGGGTTCAAACTCAAGCCTGGAAGGAGCCCAACAGCAGACCTGCCCTCAGTCCAATCCTACTACTGAAACCTTAGAGTTTTTGAATCAACCTTCATCATCCAATCACCTGCCTCTGCAGACAGATATGACAGACTACTTTCCCTTTGATGATGACGTGACTCAGGACAGCATTGTGGAGGAGCTGGTGCAGATGGAGGAACAGATGAAACTTAACAGCCTGCAGCAGTTTGGAGATTCTCTCACACTGCAAGGCCAACAGGATGTGATGCCAAACAACATGATGTCCAGTAATAAGAATATTGCTGTTACTGCCTTCTATCATGCTACAAGCAACAGCAGCAACACAATCCAAACTCCAACACCTACACCCACATCAGAAATGATGGGAGGAGCCCAAGGCCTGACTGGAGAGAGCCCCTGCTCCCACGTCGCCTCCACAACCCCAGTGGACAGCGCACTCGGAAGCAGTCATCACACCCCGGTTGGTACTCCACACTCCAACTGCAGCAGCACCGTTCCTCCCAGTCCGGTCGAGTGCAGAAACCCATTTGCATTCACGCCTATTAGCTCCAGCATCACTGGTTTCCATGATGGCAGCACCATCTCCAGCAGCCCCGTCAAACCGATGCAGAGGCCGATGGCCACCCACCCAGACAAGGCCAGGCTGGAGTGGATGAATAACAGTTACAACAGCAGCAGCGGGAGTGGGAGCGGTAGCAGATCAAATGGAATGGAAATCCTGCCCAGCTATCAAGGCTTGATAGAGGACCATTTTCAAAAACCTCATGCCTTTGCCGTTCCTCATGCGCGACACCATGACAGCCATTTCGGCCGCTTGACTCCCATCTCACCTGTACAGCAGCAGGTAGCAAGCATGGCCAAGCAGGAGGGTTTTGCTGTGCCTGCCCCTCTGGATAATAAAACTGGCAACACATCTGCTGCAAATTTTAGGTGTCGCAGTGTAAGTCCTGCTGTGCATCAGAGGAATTTAAGTGGCAGCACAGGAAGCAGCGCCCTTCCCAGTGCCCCCCGTTCAGTGGTGTCTCCCTTTAATTCTCCTGTGACGCCTGAGGTGTTGAACATCTTTGCAAACAGCCAGACAAACCTCAGTGTGAACAGCATGGCTCAGAGGAGCCGCTCTGTGCCCCTCAACATCATGATGCAAAGTGAGGTCCCGCCCACACCAGGGCAGCAGTGCAGCACCAAAGGCATCGCCAGCGTCCTCCTGAGCAAGCTGGATGGAGACCATGAGAATAGCATGCGTGGTGTGGGAATCAATAATTTACCCTCCAACTACACCGCACGTATGAACCTCACCCAGATCCTCGAGTCCAACTCCAGCCTCCCCTGCACTGACAACCTGATGACCTCTGACTCCACCAGTACCTGTAACCTGCAGAGGCCAAGTTACCTCATGGAAAATGCTATTAATGAACAAATGATTCTCTCCGCAGGTGAAGGCCAAGTACAATCAGCCGCTGGAGAGCAGCATCAGCAGCAGTCCATCGTGTCAGCTTTGAACTCACAGCAACAACACCAGCAGTTAGATTTCAGCAGTGCTCAAGACCTCCTCACAGACAGCAGCCTCACTGCTGGTGCTCAGCTCATGGAACAGGTGTCGGAGCTAACAGCAGGTGGGGCAGATTTCCCTGGTGAAATCAGAATGACATCAGAGCTCTCCAGTAGCATCAGTGACCTTAATGCGTTGGACACAAACCTGCTGTTTGACCCTAACCAGCAGCAAGGCCAGTATCAACACACCACCCCAGAAGAGTTGGTGGACGATTCGCTGTTTCAGCAAATCACCAGCGAGACAGCGCATTCAAGTGGCCTCGACTGGCTGGAAAGCAAAGATCATCCAACTGTTGGGCTGATGGGCTGAGAGCAGATCTTTTTATAGTCATGTTGAACATGTTAATCTGTGGTTGCGGTTTGTTTTATTTATTTTTCAGGCATTTATAATGCAACACTGGACACAATGAGGTCTGTCCAGATTAAGTGCCAGGCTGAAACTGAGATAATGCTGCAAAACTTAGTGAAAATGCTGGTCATTTCCCTTTAATGAGAGAATATCACCTCACTTAGTTTGATCAAGAGCATTTCCAACAAGTAAACATGGAAAAGAAACCTAATCTAATTTTGTTTAATATTTCACTGACCAGTCAGATCAGTAACAGAGCCATAGATCAGTTACTGGGGTTAGGTTAACTGGTGATTCTAAATTGCCCAAAGGTGTGAATGTGAGTGTGAGTGGTTGTCTGTCTCTCTGTGTTAGCCCTGCGACAGGCTTTCAGCCTGTACAGGGTGTACCCTGCCTCTCACCCTATGACAGCTGGGATAGGCTCCTGAACAGGATAAGCGGAAGAGGATGGATGGATGGATGGATCAGTGTAAATAAATCTTATGCAACACTGCTTATTTCTATCATCGTATATAAATTGTGACATCTGCAGGCTAAATGTAATTAAAGCATCAGGTACAAACAAACCAAACTACATTTACTGCTGAACTAATAATATTTGTGTGTCGTGCAGCTTTACTAAAAAAAAACTGGAAGAAGTTTGGAGGGTTTTGAATATAACATAAATTAACATGAAGATATGTGAAGTGTATATACATACGGTTTATAAACTCATCATGTAGTCACAAATAGAACCAAATCCATCCATGTAAATCCATATAATATATTCTCATGATCTTAATATATCAGAGTTGGCATGGAGCATATACCAATACAAAGATTATTTATCACTTCCTAAACATACTAATTATTCATTTTGCTGAAATATATAAAAGGCAGTAATATAAGTCTATACTGTCGGTTCTAAAGTTTATATCAAACAGACTTTGAGTCTCTGAATCAGTGGATGTGAAGAGTATGAAGAGCCAAATCAGCCTCTCTTCAAACACCTTTGTGTAGATTTAATATTATTAATCCTCTTTATAAACATTGCTTTAAGTTGCATTTTAATTAAGTCTTGTATATACAGATCTGTGAAAAACTAAGTGCACCCTAACTACTTCCATAGAGGTATTAAGAGGTTAGTAGCAGCCAGGTGCTGCTAATCAAATGCGCTTTATTAACTGATCACCAGCAAGTGAGAGCACCTCTGTAAAAATGAAGTTTTAGCAACTTGCTGGTCTGGACCATTCAGTTTAATGCTCCAGACCAGCAAATCTTCCTGGGAGTGGACGTCCCAGCAAATTCACCCCGAGGTCAGACCATGCAATGCTCAGAGAAATTACAAAACAAGCTACATCCCAGACTCTACAGGCCTCACTTAGCATGTTAAATGTTAAGACCTTGTTAAATGCAGTTAGAAAAAAAGACTGAACAAGTATGGCTTGATTGGAAGGGTTGTCAGGAGAAAGCCCTCTTCGCTTTAAAAAGAACATGGCAGCATGACTTAGGTTTGCAAAGTTAAATCTAAACACAACACAAGACTTCTGGAACAATGTCCTTTAGACAGACGAGACCAAGGTGGAGATGTTTGGTCATAATGCACAGTGCCATGTTTGGCAAAAACTAAACACAGCATGTCGGTACTAACACCTCATACCAACTGGCAGCACAGTGGTGGAGGGGTGATGATATGGGCATGTTTTGCAGCCAGAGGACCTGAGCACCTTACAGTCATTGAATCAACCATGGACTCCTCTGTATACCAAGTATTCTTGAGCTGTCACACAAATGTGGGGCCATTTGTGTGACAGCTCAAGCTTGGCCAAAACTGGGTCAGGCAACCTGACAATGATCCCAAGCAGAGCAGCAAATCTACAACAGAATGGCTGAAAAAGAAAAGAATCAAGGTGCTGCAGTGGTCCAATCAAAGTCCAGACCTCAACCTGATTGAAATGCTGTGGAGGGACCTTAAGAGAGCTGTGCACAAATGAAAGCAAACAAATCTCAATGAACTGAAGCAACAATGTAAAGAAGAGTGGGCTAAAATTCCATCACAATAATGTGAGAGACTGAAGTCATACAGAAAACAGTTACTTTAAGTTTTTGCTGCTTAAGGTGATTCTATAAGCTGCTTAATCATGGGGTGTACTTACTTTTTCGCATGGCTGTAATCGCGATCATAAAGATGTCTAAATCCTATTGAATCTCTTTAAATTATATGCAAAATTTACATGCAATAAAGGTAACAGACAACAACTTCACATATTAAACCAGTGGGTCTCAAACTGGCATGGCCCCACCCCTTAAAAAGCCAAAAATAGTTCTTGCCTTCAAATTTTATCCGTCATTAACAACAACAAAACATGGGTCCAAGTTAAGTTTGAGTAGAATAAAGATGAAAGCATCAGAAACTATTTCTTGTAATTTTGTTCCTGCTGCAACGACTCTGTGCCCGACCCGGGGGGGGTGGGGATTGTACTCGCTCCATAGTGTGAGAATCACTACATTAAACCAAGAAAGAGGATCTGTGTCCTGAAATGATTCAGAATAGCTTTAATTATGCACTGAGTATTCATATGGTTACATGTAACTGCGTCACGCAGACAATTTTGTGGGATTGTGGGAACTTGTGTTACAGCCTTTCGTACGACATGAAACAAGCCACGAAAGACAAGGGCTCAACCACTTAACCCTTAAAGATTATTTATGTTAAAGTCACTTACCTAAGAATTAAACTGAACCCCTCTGATGATTCTTTTGCACTTGAACAACAAACTTTATTACAATTTAAATGCATTATTTATTGTGTGCAAATTACTAGAGAGTAAGAACTAGAAAGTAAATGGAGCTTAACGAGCGTTTATATTACACCTATTTTAATGCACTGACAATCTATAATCTTTGTGCTTCTTTAATAGATAAAAAAAACCACTGTTTGATTTGTATGATAATGAAACAGTTTTACTCTGAATGCTGAGGTTAAAATGAAAAACAGCCACTGACTCTAAGGTGTGTCCGAGGGCTTTGGCTTTCTGAGCCTTATGTCCATGCCAAAGATGTAAGCTGCACTGTGGCCACAGGTTTTATGTAACCTCCAATGTGGTGGACATAATAACAGTAAAGTACTTGATAACAGCTGTAACAAATGTATTTAAAGGAAAAGTGAAAATTTGGTGACATTTGTTATCAATCTGGGAAATATTTCGGGTTCCTTCGTTTA
Organism: Pterophyllum scalare; assembly: GCA_024447675.2. Lineage (NCBI taxonomy): Eukaryota > Metazoa > Chordata > Actinopteri > Cichliformes > Cichlidae > Pterophyllum > Pterophyllum scalare. The sequence goes on from JAMQGT020011684.1 coordinate 22,485, forward strand.
CTGTTGTTGATGCTTTTGTAACCCCAACAGGTATGTGATGTTTTTATGGAGGCGTCACTGATTTATTGGTAGGCTGTGTCTTGTGTTAGCAGTAGTGTGTGTATTGTTGGTCACACTCACTTTATTTGTTGTACAGATTGGGAGTGTGGCCAGGTGTCTGGTGCTGTTTGGTTTGTTTTGCTACTATTTATTATTTTACATTGTGCTATTTGTACAGAATATGTAACCTTGGAAACCATATGAGCTTGTATGTGTGTGCCTGTATGTTCACAACAACCTGACTTGCACTGATATGACCTTTTGTAGCATACATTTTATGTGTCATAGTGTGTTACCACGTATCACATACGTTATGGATAATTTTCAGATATTTGGTGGTGAATAATGACAAACTGAATAATCTCTAAAACTTCTCAGAACTGGATTTTGACAGGAATTTGCTCCAGAAAATATTTGCACTTTTTCAAATGTGGAAATTGCAGTATCCCTAATAATATAGTGCCACATTAGATCTAAAAAAATTTCTACTGTGTAATTCCCACGGTGACAAACAAACAGTCAAAAGGAAGATTTTGAATGAACTAAATTAATGTCTGGATTTAATCTGGTGGTTGTATACGAATACTGTATTTTTAACTTCTTTAAAAATTGATTGTATCATTGCAACATACTAATGAACAATTTAGAGAATTTTCTTATTTGTATACATTTTTTTCATCTCTAATTTCTATCAGTTTTGATGTTTAACTGAACTGTGGGTCTGTGTGTTTGTTAGCGCTGATGTTTGTTTATGAAGAGTTTACCCTTCCTCTTCTAAGTGGTTAGGAGCTGTAGAGCCGCCCTCCACTGTGCTATGTTGCTGTGGTTTTTAATACAGAAATTATTTTTTTGTTTGTTTTTTTTGCATTTTATCAAGTGCTTTTATAAGGGGAAGTGCTTGTTGATACTGGTTTTTGAAGACTTTTTAAAACTAATAAACATTTTTGAGTACACTGCTGAAATCAGTGTTTCTTTTACATCTGCTTGTAAAGATCCTATGTTTTTGTCTACTTTGGAAAATGAACTTAATATGAAAGATAATAAAACATCCATATACACATCCAGAGAAGGAAAAAATATACAACACAATATTTATATTTATGTTTCTTTTATACAGGAATACTTTTTTAATTTGATCTATTTGTGTTTATCACACCCCTTCTGTTTCCTATATTTTCAGAAATGTAATTTAACTGTAATTACAGTTTTCAATAATTTTTAGACAAAACGAAATTGTACAAAGGCCTTTTTTTTGAGAATCTGCTTAAAAATAATTTTCCTAATTTCAGTAATACCTGGAAAAAATAACTTTAAAACACGGTATGAGTGAAAGATGTTAGCATCACTTTAATACATAAATAAATAATAATAAGCTCATGACTTCGTAATACTTTGATTAACAACAAACAGGTGTCTTTTTATTCTTTGTTACTTAGATGCTTCTGTTTAAAACAAAATCTAAATTCTTTGTTACTGTTTAATATATTTTAAAATACAGTACCAGTCAAGTTTGGACACACCTCCCCTTTCAATGTTTGTTTGTTTTTTTTCCTACATTGTAAATTAATACTGAAGTCATCCAGAATATGAAGGAGTACATAAGAAATCATGTAGTAAACTTTAAAGTGTTAAACTAAAGTATGTTTTAGATTTTAGATTCTTCAAAGTCTGCACCTTTTGCTTTGATTACAGCTTTGCGCTCTTTTCTCTCAATCAGCTTCATGAGGTAATCACCTAAAATGATTTTTTCTTGAAGGAGTTCCTAGCACTTGTTGGCTGCTTTGCCTTCATTCTGCGGTCCAACTCATCCCAAACCATCTCAACTGGGTTTAGATCAGGTGGTTGTGCAGGCCAGGTCATCTGACACAGCACTCTATTGCCCTCATTCTTGGTCATAATAGCCCTTACATAGCCTGGAGGTGTGTTTGGGGTCATTGTCCTGTTGAAAAACAAATGATGGTCCCATTAAGCACAAACCAGGTGGCATGTTGCTGCAGAACGCTGTGGTAGCCATGCTGATTAAGTGTGCCTTGGATTTTGAATAAATTGCCAGACAGTGTCACCAGCAAGAGGTGCTCACTTTGAAGAATCTCAAAAATAAAACTCATCTGGTTTGTTTAACACTTTCTTGTTTACTAAATAATTCAATATGTATTTCTTCATAGCTTGGATAACTTTAGTATTAATCTACAATGCAGACATTTTTAAAATAATGAAAAACCACTGAACTAGAAGGTGTGTCCAAACTTTTGACTGGTACTGTATTATTAAGCAGAAAGACTCAGAATATTCAGATCACTAAAAAATCTGTAACTGTTTTGTAACTATAACTTAATTATGAGAAAATTACCAACAAATTACAAGAGGATCAAAAGATTAAAAAAATACAGAAATTCATGTACACGATTGTTACCACTGAAACAGCTTATGGGTGAACTCAAGGAGACTTTAGAAGCAGTTCTTGAGGTGAGTGCCATTCACCTCCATTTATGTCCCAACTGTCCAGGGGATGGCACAACAAACACTACATCAACCTTTGGGCCACCACTTTCCCTGATTACACCCAACTAATGAAAAGTAGAAGGAGACATTTTGAAGATCAGGACACCGTCCTTGTGCTTTCACATTAATTACATGATTTTATAACATAAGCACTTAACCATGCCTGGGAATATTTTTGTAGTATCTCCAAAGAGGGGCATTGCACAACACAAAATATTGGCTGAGGAAAGAGGCAACTCCCAGCAGTCTGAGTTTAATTAGGCAGAATATTTGAAAAGAGATGTCTGTCCCTACGGGGTCTGTAATGATTATGTCCTGTTTAAAACTAAAAATACACATTTATATCAAAAGAAAGAAAACAATTTATGGAGTAAAATCTCTGAAGCAAAGTTAATCATGTCAGTGAGCAATGAAAACAGTTTTTTACACAGAAATGTAGCTGAGAGACAAATCTGCACATAAAGAAGTAACTAAACAAATGATATCACCCTCCCTATTTAAAAGTCTTTAAATCAAATAATAACATGTCTGTGTCACAGGGGGATTTAGAGCAATGAAAAAAGCCTTTCAAAATATTGTGAGGTATTATGGTGTTAACGTTACGTGCTGACACATAAAGTTAAATCCACTTAAATGAGCAGATCTGTTACTGCGGGTAGTAATTTAACATTCATCACCTTTTTGTAATTTGTGGAAACCAGCTCCAGATTCTGGTTGATTAAACTTGAACGCTCTTGTTGGTTGTGCACCTACACTGTGATGTGAGTGAAGCAGTTTGACCCAAGACAGTCCAAAGCTTTTTTTCAAGCCATGGACTCCACTAGACCCCTGAAGGTATGCTGTAATATCTGTCACCATGATGTTAGTAGCCGATCCTTTAAGTCCAGTAAGTTGCGAGGTGGAGTCTCCATGGACTGGACATGTTTGTCCAGCACATCCCACAGATGCTCATTTAGATTGAAATCTGTGGAATTTGGAGGCCAAGTCAACACCTCAAAGATTTTGTTTTGTTCCTCAAGCCATCCCTGAACCATTTTTGCTTTGTGGCAGGGCGCATTATCCTGGCCACAGCCATCAGGGAATACTGTTTCTATGAATAGGTGTACATGGTCTGCAACAACTCTTAGGTAGGTGGTACGTATCAAAGTAACATCCACATAGATGGCAGGACCCAAGGTTTCCCAGCAGAACATTGCCCAAAGCATCACACAGCATCCGCCAGCTTGCCTCCTTCCCATAGTGCATCCTGGTGTCAGGTGTTCCCCAGGTATGTGACATGCATGCGCCCGGCCAGCCACATGATGTAAAAGAAAATGTCATCAGATCAGACCAACTTCTTCCATTGCTCCATGGTCCAGTTCTGCTGCTCACATGTTCCTTGTTAGCGCTTTTGGTGGTGGACAGGGGTCAGCATGGGCACCCTGACTGGTCTGTGGCCATCCAGCCCTCTATGCAACAAACTGTGATGCACTGTGTATTTTCTTTCTTTCACACCTTTCTCTCAGAACCAGCATTAACTTTTTCAACCTAGGTTGTCCTGGTGCAATTAACAATTTAAGCTACAGTACTGCATCTGTTGGATCGGACCACACAGGCCAACCTTTGTTCCCCATTTGCATTAATGAGCCTTTGTTGCCCATGACCCTGTTGCTGGTTCACCACCGTTCCTTCCTTGGACCACTTTTGATAGATATTGATGAATATTTTTGGAGATGCTCTGACCCAGTCATCTAGCCATCACAAATTGGCACTTGTCAAACTTGCTTGCCCATTTTTTCCTGCTTCTAACACATCAACTTTGAGGACAAAATGTCAATTTGCTCCCTAATATATCATACCCACTAACAGGTGCCATGATGAAGAAATAATGAGTGTTACTGACTTCACTTTTATTATTAATATTAACATTAACCACAAAATAGCAAAACAAACACATAAAAAGACAAAAATATGGAGAGACATGTCTGAGATATGTGACATAAGTCATGATTTAGTTTCACTGTACATACAGTATCACAGTACTGTTGAATCCTTAATTCATATTAATTTGGTTGGGGGCTACAACTTCCACTCCACACCTACAGTACCTGACAGTGTCTGTGGTGAAACACTGCATGCAGCACATTTTCTTCATAAACTTGTATTTTAAGGGAAAAAATGCATCTTTATTAAGATTATTACCTTTACTGATTATAACAGGCTACATATAAGTCAGTTAAAACACACAGCCTGATGATTTCTGGGGAGTGTAAATTATTTTTAGTTAAAAAAAAGACATGCAACACAGCCAGAAAATTGCTTCAACTAGACATGTTGGACAAGCCCCCACATGCCACAAAGTGTTCTGCATAGCCATGAGAAAGGAGGTGAACACAAATGGTTTGCTTTAAATTAAAGAAAGAACTTAAACTAACCATAGCATGTGTAACCAGTACTGTCAGTGGTGTGGGTGAGTGCAAGAGTCAAGAAATGTTGAATGAAGTATCATTTAGTGCAAGGAAAGCCCATGACCTAAGGACCAGCCACTCCTGGCTCCAGCCTGGGATGCCAGTAACCCTGTCCCAGGCACGGTACACTGGACTTCATTTTGTTCCTCAACATAGGGATTATGTGAATTATGTGACGCTGGTCCTTCACCCAGGACCAATTTGCCAATTTATAAATGTATTTATTTATTTCATTGTTTGTGTTGTGGCCAAAAGTGCACTCTTAGTATCACTGTAGTGGAGGTTTTGACTTCTCAAGCTGGTCATCTTTTTTGTAAAAGGCTGACTCATTAAATGTGAATGTTTTCAGAATATACTTACATTAAAAAAGGGTAAATGGAAGAGTGGGCTTTTCTCGTATCGGTCATTATGCAGTAGATCAAAATTAGACTGTATATGACCCTTGTGCTAAAATGAGTTTAACACACCTAATATAGACCCTATAAACATGTGAGACACTCTCTTAATATGGGAAGGAGGTACAAGGGATAAAAACACTGAGCAGCCCCACAAACCATGTGACACCTAGTCACCCTTGTATTATTTTTATGGTGAAGTAACAGATTACTTCTTCTCCCACATAATCTGTAAATTTCCTTTATCGTGCTGTTAATCTGAAGCAGTGTCATTGTTTTTTAAGGTTTATGCTTTTATAATTGTGTTCATGTGCATTTGTGTTTGCATGTGAGTTTTATTGGTGTTGTATAAATATTCCAAGTAACTAAAGCTAAAATAAAAACACAGTGGAAAAGTCCTGATCCAGTTTCTTTGTGTTTTGCTTCCAAGGAGCCAGACTTTCTTTTATTTTATTTTTTTTAAGTGGTCTTGAGCAGTAGTTATAAATGCTTTCTAAAGGGATGAACCTGTGTTCTGTCTACACATAACAGACAACTTAGCAAAGAGAAAATAAATTGTATCTTTAGGCATTTTGTTACTAGCATCCTGTCACTAAAACACATAATTTGCTCCCATTTCTTTAGGTAAATATTTGAAAAATGGCAAAGATAACATGGTTTAAAATAGCATTTTTGTGCCAACAAGGTGATCCCCAACATTAGCTAAAAACTTGGCATATCTCAACATGGTGTGCAGTGTATCCTTATAAAATTGGAGGAAACTGGACAAATGGAGGACAAAAGAAGAAGTGGCAGGCTGCCTCTCACCCAGGGCAACTCCAGAGTGTAACAGAGTACAACCACTCTCCAAGAAACTGGTTCTAGGGCCTGAGCTGTGCATTGGGGTGAGCCTGACTATACTGACTTGGTTTCTTCCAGCCTTACGCATTAGCTCAGGCTCCCAAAATAGAAATTTCAGATGAACAGGATCTGAAATTCATGTCCTTAAGAAATAGGAAAAAATCTAGCAAAGCCCTGACACAGCACCTGAGAGATGCATCTGGCCCTTCAGCTAATCCATCTACTGTTCCTTGAAGCCTCAACAGAAATGATCTCGGTGGAAGGGTGACTGTCAAGAAGCCATTCTTAAGGAAGGGAAATGGTAGAAAAGGCTGAGGGATGCCAGATTACATGAGAACTGGACTGAAAATTAGTGGCAACAAGTCTGAGGTTGCACCTGTTTCCCATTCAACTAGCAAAAAAGAAATGAGGGGTGGCTCAATACTTTTGCACAGTACTGTAAATGTGTGTGTGTGTGTGTGGGGGGGGGTTTAGTTAACTGAAAAAATAATCCTCCCACAGTCCAAAGACATGCAGTTAGTGGGGTTAGATTAATTGGTGATTCTAAAGTGCCCATAGGGGTGAGTGCGAGTGTGAATGTTTGTGTGTTTCTCTGTGTTGGCCCTGCAACAGGCTGGCGACCTGTACAGGGTGTACCCTGCCTTTGATCTAATGATAGCTGGGATGGGCATTTGTGTACTGAGACTCTTAACCCTGACAGACACCCTTCATATAATAATAATTCAAAAACTAATAATAACAGTGAAACTAAGCTGGAATGAAAACGAAACAAATTTAAATGTTTTCAAACAATTAAACTGAAACGGGTAAGCCCGCTCAGGAAAGTGGAAACTCTTGAAAACAAAAAAACTCAAAACGAAATAAAATAAATAAATTGTGATTAATTTAATGTACTATCTTGTTATATTTTTGTATTCATTGGTGCGTTTTTACTGTCTGTAAATGCTACCAATCCGCCTGGGGCTGCAGTAGTAAAATGAGGAAAAATCTGTCTTAATTACTTGTTAATGAACGCGCATTTGATAAAATACACACTGTGCTATGTGTGTCCGTCTCTCAGCGGCTTCCTTCTGGGTTTCCTCAGTCTGCAGCCGTGACAGGGGAACTAGGGGAGGAAAGAGAAAGGAGGGGGACGAGGAGGAGGAGGATGGATACAAAGTGACGACGGCGTCGCAGCTCATCAGTGGGTCAGTTTCACGCCATCCCGCAGCGTAAACACACGGAGGGAATCCTTCAGTCACTACCGAGCGGGAAGCGCACACCTTCGCAGAACCCCGCGGGTCGCACCGCCACCTTCTTCCTCTTCTTGTCTGTCTTGTCTGTGGGAGGAAGAAGGGCGAGGATACTATGGCTTGGGTTTCTTCACAGATCTCAGGACTTCAGACGGATGAGGTAAACTTTGGGGTTTGTAAACGAGGCCGCTGTCGTTAGCCAGCTGGCTAACTAGTTCACACCAGCGGAAAACTAACCGGAGCGTCGAGTTAGCGAGCTAAGGTTAACTCCCCAGCTCCTTAACTCAGCCTGTCTGTCTGCTTTGGAGTTTTGTCTCTGCTTGATAAACGTGTTAGTTATTAATAGAGAATCCATGTAGTTGAAAATCTCTTAATTATTTCCAGCCAGTGCTATAGGAAACTTGCAAATTAGAGAGCTTTTGTTTTGTTTTTGTTTTGTTTTTTTCTCAGGCACTAAACCAGCCGTCTCCCGGGCTGTCAACGCCTTTTCTGTTTGCTCAAAACAAACAAAACAAAACTGAGATCTACCCAACTAACAGTTATCTGTGGAATAATTCAGGAAAAACAAAACAAAACAAAACAGGGAATAAGGAAAGGGGGTCAGTTGTGATAAGTTGCGAAATCTCTCGATGGTTCACTGATTTCACAGTAAAAATGCGGCTGCGGTTTTGAAGTGCCGAAGACTGTAAGGATGTTACATCACCCCGAGACCACGCCGAGTTTGTCCTACGAGCCCACTGCATGCATGCATCTGATAGCGATCAGATTGAAGCCATACTTCATCAGTGCTGCAGCAGTCTTATTATTGATTATTGAGTTCTGTACTTATTGGACACCTGTTGTCAGACAAAGCAGTCAGCAGTTTCTACTAGACTTTCCATGTGCAGATTATTACTATATTATGTAGGTATAATATTATGTAGTGTTTTTTGTTTTTTAAATTATCTATCTCTTGAAAGTTGGCTTCCAGGGTGGTTTTGCTCATTTCGGTTTAGCTTATGTTGTGTGTGAAAACGTGACTTTCAGTTTATTTATTTATTTTTTTGCTTATTTTTTTTTATTAGTTTGAGGTCATTATAAAGTATGAAAGGGGGTGGTAGGGGCTTAAGAAGTTTAGATCAGGTGTTACAGTCCAAACTCTTGACTCACAGTGACACAGACAGCCCAGGCTTAATAAACAAATGGACCACAGCCTCCACACACTTGTGTTGACAAACGCTAAGGAGCATCTATTTTCTTCCTATCCAATTCAGGGTAACCTTGAACTGAACTGCAAAGTCAAAGTCAGTTCTGCCATATGTAAAGGACATACACAGGATCGTATTGTTGTTTCTCTCGACCCACGGCTTCCAAACAAGACACAAATTACGAATAAATAAAAAGTCAGAAAGCCATAAAGTGTACTGAGTATTGTATATGTGTAACGAAAGTTAAAGCTATAGCCTGTGTATAATCTCTGTCTCTATCTTTAGGTTGTAGTCTTATTAGTAAGGTCATTTTATTTTTTGTTGATTCAGGAAGATAATAGAATCCTGAAGGTGAAAGTCATTGCTGGAATTGGACTGGCCAAAAAAGATATTCTTGGAGCCAGGTAAGCTGTTAGTATATTTTTATTTACAAAAAAAGGCACATTGATTTGTTATTTTTCTGACAGTTTGCTTAAAGAGTAACTTTAATGTATTATTTTGCCTGAAGAAGCGTGCCTCTTGGGAAAATCTCAGTATGTGGCACCCACCTTTTTTCTGCCGGTTTCCTCTATACGTTTGGTAAACCAGAACAATCAGAGTTTTCTGGAATTTGTGAATCACTGATCTGTTTGTATTAAATCTTCCATTGGTTCCAGAGAACAGAAGGACTCTGTTCTGTGTCATTTAAAATAAAGCTTTAGTTAAACTCTGTGTTCTGATGGTTTACATTCCTCAAATATTTAGATACTGGTGGCTACCTTTTTATTTCTGCTCCTTATTCAGATAAAAAACATTTTTTCCGGGATTTTAAGTGCACATGACCTCATACTGCTGTGATTCTGACACTTCCTCAAAAAAACAACAAAAAAAAACCCAGTGTGTCTGCAACATTTTTACACCATACCTTTTCCCCACTTTTGTCTGTTTTTTAAAAATTTAAGTTGAAAATAATTCCCCTAATCTCTACATAACAGATCATATATAACAAAAACACATTTGAGTGTTTCTGTTGATTTTAGTTGCTGTTTTGGGACTTTTATGTCTATTTTGTGTTTAATTGTTCATGTAATGGCCAAAATCACTCTGTTAGAACCACTCTAGTGGAGCACTCGTCCATTAATGCATTACTAATGCTTCGTTAAGGCAGGGCAATGAATAATGCAATTTCTTTGATGGATGTGTTTTTTATGCACAGCTCCTGGAATCATTATAACATAGAAGCCGCAATTATGAGCATATTGAGCCGGAACAATTATCTTACTGTTTCATAGGTTCTGAATGCAGAAGCTAATATTAAGTGTTTCACACAAACCGCTGAGGGCAGAAAGTAGATCGTAACTGCTTGACTCTGTATAGATGAATGTCTTAGTGAGACTCTGCTTTTCCTTTGCAGTGATCCTTATACCAGATTGTCCCTCTATGATCCCGTCACTGGAGAAATTGCATTTCTTCAGACCAAAACCATTAAAAAGGTAAGTAGTGAACACCTGCATTTGAAGTTACGCTCATATCTGGTTGATTTATTTATTTCTCCTTTCATTTGACGTGAAGACACTGGATCCCAAATGGAATGAAGAATTCTTTTTCAGAGTAAGTGTAACTCGATTCACATCATGCACATTTCAGAACACGTGTATTGTATTTATGTCTTGCGTTGTGTGAATATTGTTTTCGCAAAGTTAGCTTACATTGACGGGGGGGAATCAGTCAAATGAACCCTTACTTAAGAAATCTTGATTCATAAATCAAATTTAAATCATACATAGCCGTAAAAGGCTAAACTTTTGTTATTCTGGCTTTCTTGACCACGCATACTGATTATTTTACAGACAATAAAGCAGATTTGACTTTAAAGTCTATATTGTGTTTCAGGTTGACCCCAAGAAACATCGCCTGCTGTTCGAGGTGTTCGATGAGAACCGGCTGGTGAGTTAGTTTTTTTGAACAGATTAGCAACAAAATTTCTTTTTCCACCCCTCTTAGTCTTTGAATTTAGGTGTTTTCAGTCCCATTGCCACAGATGTATAAAATCAAACACACCTGGTTATGATAAAATACTGCAGAGCTAAAGCAAAAATGTGGAGATGCAGAGATGTGTAAACAGACACCCCCATAACTCCTTATGGTTAAGCTTAAGTTTACTTTCATGTCATGTTTAAAATAATTAATTCTAAGAGCTTCTTTGCTGTAAACTGTCAAATGTAATTTACTTCACTTAGAGGACTCCCAATACTTGATTAAAGAAGGAAATACTTTTGCAGGTTCTGTACAGTCTTAAAGAAATTGAATATAAAAAAGTTAACAGCTTGCACACTGCAACACTCCAGTTTTGCCTATTTATTGCACCACAATTATTTATGTGTACTCTGTATCAAAGCTATTATATATGTTGTAAAACAGTATAGTATGTGTCACATTTTTGTGGAGGAGGGTATGCCCCAGTCATTACAAGGTTAACTTTTTTTGGCTGCCTGTCAAATAAACAGCAACCCTTATTTTGCCATGACACTTGTAGTATTCTTGGAAAACTGGGATACCTTATTATGCACCATTGTAAATATGGGCAAATCTTAAGGGCATCCTAACGGCATTCATTGTGGATGGAGATTAAAAACATGAGGTATTGAATATCACGTAGATGATGTCGCTAAATAGTTTCAGTTATCAGCCTGGTAACAGGGTCGCTGTGTGCTTGCGGACCTGAGTTACGTGACTGTAGTCTGAAGAGAATAAAGATGCCAGTGTCTAGTGTTTCCTTATTGATTACACAGTTGGTGCAAAGTGATGTTGAAGGTTTTAGGATGTAGCAGGAGATGTGATATACTGCTGACCCAGTTTCATGCTGGTCTGATGGAAAGCAGGTACTGGGACACACAAGCAGACACATTTGCTGCTTAACGCCTGCATCTGTATGTAATGTAAGCACAGACAGGCAGTGAACCAACATGGACCCCTCCAAAGTCCTGATGTGACCACACCAAATATCACCTCATCTCATACAGGCACAAAATGTACTGAAAGCTCTTGTTATTAACCTTATACCCATGCACCTGAGAAATATGTGTGGGTTTAGCAAATTACTTTCATGTTGAATATAGCGCCTGTCTTGTACTTAATGCATCTGCTGCTATCAGCTTTGGTTTGTCTAGTTGTTTGTAGGGTTACTCAAAATGTTGTGAACATATATGCTCAAAAGTGCTACCAGATAGGGGACTTGATTAACTTCTGGAGTTGATCTACTTGTAAATCTGGAAAGAATTTTCACCATTCAAAGATACGATGAAATTGGACATTATGTATCATGTCCACAAGTTGCACAATGTTTTCAAAAAAAATATCAGAAATTAATCTGAATCCTGAGACTGGAGGAAATTTTCAGCCGTGGTGTAGGTATTTGTCTTGAACTGCTCTTGTTCAATTTGCATCAATCCTACTCTAAAAAAGCACCAACTACATGCCTACAAAGCAGACTATAAAATGGGAATGATAAAAATATCTGCTAGTGCTTAAGACCTCAGTCACACAGGCCTAGGGACTGGTTGACGACACCTTGGCAACTTATGGTCACCAGGGAAAAATGTCTATTCCCCGACTGGCTGGTTAGTGGCCGCCGGCAGTCGCTAGGTGAAATTGTACCACAAAGAAAGTGCTGCACCAAAAACCTTCTTGTGATCCCTTTGTTTGCTAGCAGATTTTCATTACCTGTAGTTTGCATGGAAGACGCTGACTTGTCTGCAAACACGTGCAAATACTCGCCGAGCTGCAGTGAAACTTGAAAACGTTTCTATGCAAACTACAGGCAACCATGGCACTCTTTTAGCAACCAAAGCAACTGCAAGGAGTTTTTATTTGCAGCACTGTATAGCTCTTTGCAACCAATTTCACCTACTGACTGCCAGCAACTTCCAGCAATCACTTGCCAGCCTGTTGGGGAATAGACATTTTTCCAAAGCAAAGAAAAGGATTTTCTACTGGAAGCTTTGCATTGTTTTTCTAAATGATTAGCTGCCGCATACTTCTCACATGCCCTACACTGAATAAGTATACTTACTCATGTTTCTATACAGCAGTCTTCAAGACATACGTTGGGTTAACTTTTTTTTAATGGAAAGTAAACCAAAGTAAAGTGTTTATCAACCAAACTTGTAATTCTTTGTAGCCTACCCCCCCCCCCACACACACGAACACACGAACACACAAATTAAATAAAAAATGTGTCTTGCAGTTTGTAGAACCTGTGAAAGTCCTCACTTTCCCTTCTCCCACTGGGGCTACATGTGGCTGCAACTTAACTCACTGGGAAAGTCTGCTCGCTAACTATACCAAGAAGCAGCAGAGGAGGTTCTTGGAAATACCAGTCAGTGCAGAGCCATGCAGGCAGCCATCCAGTGGTCTTAACAGTTTATGATCTTTATGGTCACATTTCTAAGTGTTATGACAACTGAATCATGTGACTGTTTCAAAGTCTTGTGATGCTTTCTGTAATTGTGGATTTTTCCTAATTGATAAAGTAGATTTAGTTGTTGCAGCTTTCACGTGTTTCAACAGGTTTTTCTCAGACTTTTCATGTACAGTCATCAGGTCTTAAAATAAACGTCAACACATAACCTCTCATTTGTAGTTTGGCTGAATGTTTCCAGAACGTGTCAGTACGTCACATATTTCCAGTCACATGATTCCAGTCACATGAGAAAATAAAAGTGGGTGTGAGTCACTCAGGTCTGTGTCATCATGCTCCAGGTACATGTTGGAGTATTTTGGAGGGTGTGTCAGAGCTGTGCATGTGAGTGTGTGTCACTGTAGCTCTGACACACACAGAGCTTGGCAAGAAATGTGCTTTGTTGGTCGTCCCTTAAAAGATGTGTTGATTGGATGATTATTATTTCCACATGGTGAGCCACAGTGTGAGCTTTCACATCTCTGCATTATGAGATTCTTCAGGCCAACATTCCCAATTGTAGCCTCTTGAGAGTTTAATAAATAAAAGTCAATATTCCTCCAGGATGAGTCCTCATTCCTTTGGACCATGACATGTCTTCGAACGCCACCAAGTTTAAAATTGTGAGAGACGTATACATTTGGAAACTTAATTTTTTCCCCAGATTTTCAGAAGAAGTACCGCCTATTATTAATCAAGCTGGTATTTGGCACCCACCAAGAAGTTTTGGCCTTACTCCAAAGGAAAATCACCAGGACTCTGTAATTGTAGACATTTTTTATAAGTACATTTTTGCTTATCAAATGTCCAAAAATAACAGGAAATTGCACAGACTTCTGTTAAGTAACACAAACTCTTTGCCTTAACTGTGAGCAGACGAGTCATGCTTATGTGTGTAATCAACTCCCAAGAGCCAGAAAAAATCCTGGTAAGGTAAACATAGCAGTGGGTGGGTATTTTAGACTGTGATTAAAGGTGCAGCTTATTATGTTTTAAAAATACTAGGGGGAAAAGTAAACCTTATTTATGCAGAATTCAGCACTTGTGCTACTTTCTGAGCAGCTCCGTGGTTATTATTGGTGTTGACCTCAATCTTAGCTCTGTACCTTCATCCTGTGTTTTAGAAAAAAGCAAAAAATACTTTTTTGTGGAAAAAATCTAAAAAGTTTTTGATGCATCTCAGTTAGAAAGATGCTTTCTTTGTTCCTTGATTACCCAGATTTATGAAGACAGTAAAAAAAAAAAAAAAAGGAAAATTGTATATTGTGAATATTGTGATAGCATAGAGTTAAGGTTAGGGTCATCACCAATGGTGACTGACCTCACAGGGTTAAACTCTTCAGTGAATCACTGCAGGCTACACCCCCCACCCCCACCCCAACACACACACACACACACACACACACACACAGTCTAATCTGATCTAAAAGTGTGGTCATATCTGGTTCAAAGGTATGTCATGAGCAGCTGAACACACCCACTCAAAGAATAATTAAAAACTAAATAAGATGCTGATAAAGTTTTCCCTTAAAACTGATTGTTCCTGTAAAACTTGCATACTTGCATTAGCATGTCTGTGCAGCAGGTCCTTCCTCACAGAGACAGCATGAATGGACATGAAATGAATGCAGAAGTTGCTATGGTTACCTGCGCTTGAATTAATCGACACCATTCATATGGTAAAAGAATGGAAAGGGAAAAAACACACAGGAAAAACAGTGATACAATGGTAAAAACTGCTTTGCAGCCTACAGCAAAACCACATTTACAAAGACTGCTAAAGACTCATAAAACCTGAGAAGCAATCATACTTTCCAAACTAATCACACCTGCTCAAGATTGAGACTGAAGGTAAGGTGATAATACAGGAACAAGGAAACTGGATTTATGAATACATTGCCAAAAAATGTTTTATATTATTAAAAATATACCTTCTCTGTGATGATAAACTTTATCAGCAGGTTTTCCAGACTTGGATTAAACCTAGTCTTACAGTAAAAGAAACATACAATGAAGAACCATGTGTGGAAATTGGGCCTTTAAGAGTTCAATTAACAATGTTTGCTTTAAACTGGTAGTTGTTGCTGTCTTGGTTTGCAGTAAACTTATCATAGAAAAATTCTAGTAAATTAAAAATGATAGATGCCTGTCAACATTTTCTTGACAGAGATCTAAGAAATGCTGCTCAGCACTCTAAAAAGTGTGACTCCATGTGTGATGAGGTAAATTTAATACATTTACACACAGTCACTTAAATAAAATCAAATATAAATTAAAAAGGGAGATATTTAAGTCACACCCTTATTGTAATTATAACAAATTAGCCCTCAGTTGTTGATGCTGCTGGCTGCACTATATACCAAGAACGTTCTATAATGTATGGACTCAGCCATAAAGTGATGTAACCCATAATTTGAAGCCTCACTGTTTTATGTTTTGGCTGTTGCCATGCTGTTTTGTTTTGTTTCTCATTTTAAGCCAGAGGTTGAGAGAGAAGAGAAAGCTGCTTCATAATCTGCACAGATGCAATGCTAGACACAAAGACCTGTTAATCAGTGCTAAGTAAGGCACTAGTAAAATACTAAAATTTTAATAACTTTTTGAATGTTATCTTGGTCTATTTTAAATTACCAGTGTCCATAAATTTAAGCTTTAGCAAAGGACAAACCAAAATTACTCCCCACACAGTTGTTATGAAAAGAGTAATTAGCTATAGAGAGCAAAATGTTAGAAAGGTCATTGCCTGTTGTTCCTCAAGGACATTGTTATCACTTCTGCCATATCTCCTCCCAATTTGTTTGGTCGTAAAACATCAAAAGAACAAATACAGTTTATCAACTCGTAACTCTTTAGGGCTGCACCTTCAGAGATGTCCAGCCTCTACTCTAACCACACCCCACTGACCCAGTTTGTGATGACCTCACCTCAGACACACTCACTGAAGACTTTATTAAATATAACTTATCCTTCATTTGCAAGTATGATGTTTATTTTAATGCCACATTCATGTGCATATTTCCAGGTAGCCTTACTTTATTGACATATTACACCATACTCTGTGACTTGACATGAATGAGTAATGTGTGTCACCAGCCTTATCTTATGCCCTAGATACCGTAGGCATCAGTTAAAGCTGCTTGATGGCTGGATGAGTGATTAATAGGCAATCACGAGTTTTCCTGGCAGTTTGTCGTCCTGGTTTAAAAATTAGGTGATGAGTTCCACTGCGTCGGGAAGTGTCCACCAGTGAATCATGTCTTTATCCTGGCCTGGCCTCTTACTATTTAACATTATACTAAAACTGATTTGGAGGCAGAGTAATGTCCTGAAATAGGCCAGCCTGGCTCACAATAGGCAGCCATTAATAAATTGGACTGTCAACAACCATGGAGAGGAAATCAGAGGAGCACTGACTGTTACATGAGGTGTCAAGTAACTGGTGTCGTGTCACTGCGGTGTCACAAATCTTGCTCCCTTGTATCTTGTTGAATTTTCTGTAGCAAAGCAGATAATTTGCAGCAGATTGTTTAGTTACGGAGAAAGTTAGTAGGTGCTCTTTATGTGATGACTTTTGCATTTTGAAATCACTATTCTGCATAATTTCACAAGTGTTGGTATTTTGATTGTGTGGTAGCTGATTTTTGCCACCTAGACCTAGTTCTGACACAGAATTATGTTGAAAGTCAGTCCCTTTGATTTCCTGTAATTTAATAGCAGTGGGTAAAAATATTTGCAGGGCACAGAGCAGCAGAAACATAAGAAGCATAGCTGCAACAGGAAGTGGAGTCTTGAGTGAGTGGCCTGAAGCAGATGTAACAGTTTACCAGAGCTTCAGTCGAAGATGCACCATGGAGGACCGACATGTTGTATGAGGTGGCAGCAGCTGTTAAATATTTGTCGGAGGGAGCCGTTAACTAGCCGTACGCTAAGGCTATGAAGCAGGTTAGCAGTGGAAGTTCTTTCTTTAAAGTTTGAGTGTTGCTTTCTGTGGAGGCTTTGAGGCCCTTTCTTTAAAGGGGGTTTAGCAGTGAGATTACTCTGTTTTTAATGGCCATATGTTTGGGTCATGCGTCCAAACAGAACGGCTGACCTCCCCTGACTAAAAGCTGAAGTCCGCCTGGAGAGGAATGTAGGTTGTCACCAGAGCTATTTTGGCAATGTGCAGTCCCTAATGATTGTGATCACAGAGCAGAGTTTGGAGCAGTTGCTTTGCTGTCCTTTTTTCCAGCCAGCAGCTCTCGCTGGCGCTGCAGGGATTAGAGAGTTAAACGAATGGCACGTCGGCTCCGCTTGCATTTTGCGTCAAGGAGAAGCAACACGGACCCTTTGTCAGAAAGCCTCAGCAGCCATGGTGAGGAAAGTGGAGTCGGTGCGTCAGCTCATAGCCCTTCGGAGAGTCTGGCGCACAGTTCTGTTCACTTAAAGGTGACTCCTCTGTCACCAGACTATGCTAATAATCAGTGCTCTTCAGTGTTCATACCCAGGGTTAACACCGGAGGAAGTAATAAGAAGAAAATTCTACAGATTTCACTCCAGCCCTGTGGAAAGCTCAGTGGAGAGCTGGATGGCAGCATAGAGGATGGAGAACCGGGAGTTGGTGAAGGAGGAGGAGCGAGTACAGGCTCTGACGGGGGCTCTTGCAGCAGCAGCATGGCCAGCGATGCCGGCTACTGCAGCAGTAACAGCATCTTTGAGCCAGAGGCACCAGAAAAGCACAGGACCACCCAAGAGAGGAGTCTACACTACTGCAAGTCCAAGGTCCCCCTGAGACGGTGCTCCTCCTTGGTTATATTTCCAAAGAGCCCCTGCAGCACCCCGCCTGCTTCCCCAGTAAGTCCAGTGGCTCTTCCTGCTCTCCCAGTAGTGAAGGGGTGTAATCAGTCATCTCTTCAGACATCTGTTAATGAATACTCACAGGCAGATGAGGAAGTGATTTGCAAAGGGTCCACCAACATGGCAGTAACTGGTCATCGCTTTCCAAAAGGAAGCTGTTCAGCTGAATTCAGGGACATGAAACACATGGTGCAGTTTAATATTCCTTTACAGGATGAACCAAAATGCAAAACAGAGGACAGCAGTAAAATGATGGAACTGTCAGCGGCTCTAGACAAATCAAATCGTCACTCCAGCAGCCTGTTGCTGCACTTTGCCCACCAGAAACCAATGATATCAGGGAAGGGAGCCACAACAACAGCTACAGTCAATGTGGAATATCCGGAGGCTCATTACCCAGCCCAGCACCCAGAGGATGGACATAACTGCCACAAGAAACTTTATCGTAGTACGTCTGCTTGTTTGTTCTCCTCAGCTAAACCTTCTGAGAAAACCACAAGGTCTATTCATCAGGAAAAGACCATCAAGAAAAACACTGTCATCACGCCCTACAGAGGAGCTTTTCCCTTGAGGTGCCTTACCCTAACACTGGAATTTCATGTCACGTCTCAAATCCCAAACTCAGTGGCCCCTGCTCGCCACATGTGCACATTCATTTGTCTCCTTGTTGCCCAGCTAAGTTGCCTAGCTCTCTTACCGATGTTAACACAGGCAACAAGTGGAACAATACACCCACAAGCTCAGATCAATACACCAAGGTAAGTTTCTTAAGTGGAATTAACTGATGCTCCCAGGGTATCAGGAAAGAATGCCTTATACTTCACGCTGTAT
This sequence comes from Pterophyllum scalare, assembly GCA_024447675.2. NCBI lineage: Eukaryota > Metazoa > Chordata > Actinopteri > Cichliformes > Cichlidae > Pterophyllum > Pterophyllum scalare. Next base: position 41,229 of record JAMQGT020011684.1, read on the forward strand.
TCAAAGGCTAACAGCTGCCAAATAAGCATTTTAATTTATTTTTAATTTTACTTTACTTGACACAGTCCTGGGAAAGAACAAAGTTGTTGAACTGGTTCCAGGAGATTCCACACTCCTTTAACTGCGCGGCCGACACCACTTTGACTTTATATATATATATATATATATATATATATATATATAGTCCAGCTGTTTTTTTTCTGCAGTATACAGTTCTTCTTAACTGTGACTGCCATTCACATCCTTAAAACTCAGTTTACTCAGGGTCAGCCAAAGACAGAGCGAGGTTGAGTAACTGAGAAGATCGCTACAGCTAAGTCATGCAATTAACAAGCCCAATGTGGACAAACATTCAGAGGTATTCGGTTGCATTACAGTAAATCCATCTGATTATTAGTTTCCAGGAAATCCCTGAATAAAAGGGAAAGGTTCCCTTTCAATTTGTTGGTGTGTCCATTGGTGTGTGAAATTGTCTTTTGAATAGTTTTCCATTTTATTATTCTGTTAGCACTATGAGTAATCCACTTAAGTATTTACCCAGGCTAATTTTAGCAGTGGGAAAAGTGGTGCCCCTTGCTGATATAAATAAAGTGCCTCTGAAATATTCCCCCTGACTCCAGATAGTCTGCTGGTGTGTAGCACTGATTCAAATTTAACTGCATGATACTAGAGCGCTGCACAGTCATACCAGCCATCTGTGGACATAGTGTGTGTGTGTGTGTGTGTGTTGGTAATCTAATGTCGACAGAATGAAAGTGTGAGCCTTTCTGAGTAAAGTGATGGTGTGTTACCTTCCTCCAGGGTCCCCCTGCCAGCCAGTGTTTGTGAAATATCAGGTGTCAGTTTCGACCTGTATTTAGCAGGATGTCAAATAGGACAGCCACCAATTAGTCACTCAATTTTTTTTTTTTTAATATTTAAATTTGCTTTCACTGTTGAAGGCCAAAAAAAATCCCTTTGTGTACATTTAGTACAAGGTGACTAGTTAAAGCTACATGAAAACTAAGTGTAACAAAAATATTTTAGTTAACTGAAATATAAATGACAACTAGACTTCAAAAGGAGACAAAAGCTTATTAACACAGTATTGTGCACCATTCATTTTCTTAATTGCTTAAGCCTCAGTCACACAGGTCTAGAAACTGGTCAGCAACCCCCAAGTAACCTCGGGCCAGTGTGGAAAAATGTGTATTCCCCGACCAGCTGGCGAATGGTTACGGGTGTTGCACCAAAAAACCCTTGTGATTGCTTTGTTTGCTAACAGATTGCTTGGTAAAAGTAAATGTTGAAGGCAAACTGTCTCTGTTTCCGGTTTGCTTCACACTTTTACTACCCTCAGCAAGCAGTGGGTGAGTGTTTGCGTACAAGTTAGTGTCTTACATGCAAACATGCGACCAAAGGAATAGCAAGGAGGTTTTTGGTGCAGCACTGTATATCTGTTTGCAACCAATTTCACCTCGCGGCTGTCAGAAACCTCCAGCACCCATTCACCAAATAGTCAGGGAATGCACTTTTTTCCCTAGTGATTTGTGGTTGCCAGGGGGTGACTGACTGTTCTCTAGGCCTGTGTGACTGGGGCCTTATTTAACTGCGGGTTGTAGGGGCTTTGGAGCTTACCCCCAGCTGCAGCGTAAAAGGTTGAAAGAATAATGGACAGGTTGCTAGTCCAGGGCTACAACAGAGAGACAGTTAACCACACATTTGGCCAATTTCAGGATCACCAGGCACTGGGAGTACATGCAAACTCCAATACAGAAAGGCCCCAGCTGACCAGGAAGGTTCAAACTGGGAGCCTTTTGCTATGAAACAACAGTGCTAAACTGCTGAACAACTGTTCCACTCATACTGTGTGCTTACAAAGCAAAAATAGCAGGAACTAGGTGTAGTTTTAGTGTTTAGTCAACCTGTATGAGGACACTTTGGTGCATATATCTATGTTTATGTTTCAATTTCTGCATAACTGTGAGGCAAATAATATTTGTTCTGAACCACTTAAGTTTAATCCCTGACAAATAGCCCCACATTAGTAAAACTAATAAAAACTAAACTAAAACAAGCAAGCTGACTCCAGAAAATGAAAACAAAAATTTAACTAGTAAAAATGCAAAACCACGTAACATCACATAGCTCCTTCTTAGAAGTCAATTATACCACACGCCTTTGTTTTTATTGTCATGCCCACCCAACAGCATGAGTCATATTTAAGATTACGTGCATCATAATCTTAGGTAACTATAGGAAAAACATGTGACAGTAAACATGTAAAGGTCATCAATAATTTGCCAACGTTAGTAGTGGAAATGTTTAAAAACAGGCACAGATTTTATTGACTGATCTCCCTGTTATAGGCACTTCAAAAAAAAGGTCACCTAAGTACAAACATACCAGCAGCAGTAACCAACATATGTACTCCTCAAATACAAACCTATAACTCTTGTAGAGGAATATTGCAAGATGACAAATTAGCCTTTGTTTAATTATGGAGCTTTATTTTTCTATTTTTTAGATTTTGTTCATCTCAGCTGCACACAGAAAAACTTGTGTAAATTTCAAATACTGCTCCAAAAACAAAACAAAAAAAATAGCTGATTCACTGCGAAGCCGAACATTTCGGTTGTTGTCAGTGGCGAGGTGCTTGAAAACTTTCTTTGCTCTCCTTAGCCGCACTGCCAATGTAACCAGATGACTCATCACCTTAGTTAATGTACAACCAGGTGTGACCATGTTACACAACAAGGTCAAGACGTGAATAAGATAAATGTTGAGGATGGTTTTACATAGGAGAATAAACGTTTTCCTTTTCATAGACCATTAAGCATTTCTCACTGCTCATACATGTGGTCCAGATATGACAATATAACTAGTTTTAAGGAGCTGCTGCGGTGTTTAGGGTGGGGGTGGATTGTTGCATTGCAGAGTTAACATGCAAACATGATAACATCTGCTTTAGAGAGACTGCCCAGTAAAGTGCGCTTTAACCCCACAATTTACACAAAGCCTAACTTCTGTGCTTTAAAAGATTTACAGTCTGGATTGCAGCAGTCAGGAAATATTTTACCCCATTTTTCATCCAGTAGTTAAAATAATTTGTTTATACATCCCCCATCAATATAACAAATGGCGTCTAGGCTCTCAGACAGAATGTGGCTGCCTCAGTGCAGCAACTGCAAAGTTGCCTTAACTTTGTCATGTCATGGCACTGAAGCACTGTTTTTACACCTGTGTCAGCTTCAGTTCGGTGTCGGTCATCACCACACCACCACCACATTAGCTCCTCAGAAGTTTATTTTTCACAAGCTGCTCCCCACCTGTCAGAAATAGTTTGTCGTTGGATATCGCTGAGGCTACTCCACAGGTGCCCAACATGTGTTTGTAGCCGTTTGCCACAACCTCATGCAATCTGTGGTCAACACTGCTTAATGCTACATACTAAACCCAAGCTGCATTTAGTGTCACATGAGCCAACAGGGATGCCCTGAATGGACATTTATCTGTCGTTATCATTTTACATTGGGCAGTTTTTTCATGTGTCTGTACTATGCACTTCCCCTTTGTTATCTTTAGCCTCACCTTACCCAGAAAGCTGCCAGGCAAGGCTATGGTTTCATTTCAGCATTTGTTTGTTACTGATATAGAAGTGACCTACTCGACTTTTCAAACCATTAGCTTTAATTGTTTATGCACCACAGTTTGCTGCATGTTGAGTTAAGTGTTTATTTGACAGAGGGATCAGTAGATTTGATCAGCTGATGTAAATCCATCCATCCATCCATTCACTTCCGCTTATCCTGTTCAGGGTCGTGGGGGGCTGGAGCCTAGCCCAGCTGACGGTGCTGCCCCAGCTGATGTAAATGTGACACAAAAATAATCTTGTTATTCTTTTAGATTGTATTTCTGGGTAAATACCAGTTTATCATTGGCCATTTTTTAGGAATAACTGCTTGCATGGGATGCTGAGAAGAGCACAGATTAATCCAGGCATGTGCTCCAATATATCACATGTTCTCAGTTTATTAAATGAAATAACACCCATGGAGTAAATCTGTAATATGTATAGCAGGGTGAAACCGCAGGCTGTATATAAAAAAAAAGATGCATGTAACTGCTATTTGGTTTCTGAATCCACATTTTGAAACTATGTTGGGTTGTTTGGAACATGCTGGCAAGTTTGGTGATCAGTCTCCATAAGCTCTCCAAATGCAGCAGACAACTGCTAACCAATGCATCACACAAAAAAATACCAGAATTTCAATCACCAAAACTGGCACTCAGACTTCTTGAATGCGCTGTTAGTACAGCTATCTGTAAAGCAAGCCATGCTATTTTTTTCATTATGCCCCTAAAAAAGTTACAGAAGGCAACTGCACTAGAAACAGGATCTGAAAGTCTGGTTCACTGACCTAAATTAGCAGAGGTGATCCCTAGATTATATTGTTACACACACACACACACACATGCACACACACCCACCCCTTGTAGTTGTTATGAAGGGAGAAACCATCCATAGTAACCAAAATTAAATATTCTACCAGTAAACTATTTTCATAGCTAATGTTGGGCATTTTAATATGAGAGTCTGAGGATTGAGTTGTTTTTGGAGTTTGAAGTGGTCACTCCAGGAACTGTGGTTTTTAGTACTTCTGCTTTCACCAGCATACATCAGACCAGGAGAACCTGCCCAGCTGAAGAGCGTCAACTTTTTATAAGTCTAATGTCTATGTTAAGAGTCATTTCTTTTTATTTTAAAAACACTTCATTTTCCCTACAAGGAAAAGAGATCTATGAGTTACATATGTAAGGCGTATATGTCTTATACTATGATTCACTTCTTTAGCAGTTTTCAAATACAAAATAACAAGTATGCAACCACTGTGAAATTCTGGGATGATACCAGTACTATGTTTGAAATAATTTGACAGATACTGGTTTTTTTTTTTCTGTTCATATATTTCATTTTATTTATTTATTACGTATCCCCAAACCAAATAAGTCATTATAACTTATAGCATAATACAGCTATTTAACTTTACAGCAGGTAGAGAATGGGCTACTGCCACCAGTAGATTTCTTTTATTCTTGTGTGAATCATCAAGGCTGATATGTCAGTGCATCTCTAGAAGTGATCCATGAGAAAAATCCAGAAGGAGTCCCTTTCATGAGTAAGTCATTTTATCAGATATACAATACTAATAATAGTTTGTTTTTTTTTAGTACTTTCCATATGGGTACCCTCTGTTAGTATAAACTGTTGTAAATATTAAAAACAATAAACATAAACACAGTGTTCTAAATACAGCCACAACTGCTCTGTTTAGTGTTTGCAGTAACTCTCAAGAGACTCACTTTGGTAAACAAGCCCAAAATAAATACAATTATTTCTGACTTCCTTAATATCCTGTGGCTACTGGAGGGTAAATAAACACAGAGGAGGACTGATAACACCTTAAACCTTACTATACTTAGAAGACCTCATGAAAGAAATTCTGTGCACAGCAGGAGGTTTCTTAATGTAAATGGAAAGCTTGCTTAAAAAAACAGCAATGATTTAAAAAAAAAAAAGGCACTTGTTGTTCTGCAGTGTGGATAAAACAGAGACCTGATTGATTTCTGCGCCTTACAACAAAAAATAAGGAAATGTAGATAACTGCTGTTTATGGGGAAAAGCATTGCAATGTATGTATTGTAGTTTTGGGAAGGATTGCTCAGACTTTAACTTGGATTTATCTGCTTTTCTCAGTTGCTCTATTAGAAGTGCAAGGGCACGACGAAGGAGGCCTCCATCTATATTCGTTCACATCAACACTTTGTACTCCTGTTAGACAGTTTGACCTGCCATGGGTGTTAATTTTGGTCACACAAGCTGACTCCCACTGTGTTTGCTCTCAGCCTTCTGCTTTCGAGACCTTAACGGCTCCAATAAAGGCATGCAGTGAATGTGTAAAGAGATCAAAGCAAAGACAGTTCATCTGGCAAATGCTCCATTATTTTGATCCCTGTCTGTGTTGGAATAAGACAGAGCAGCCATTCATTGCAGGCTGATAAGCACATTCCTGCCCGCACAACATGCCAAATATACACGGAAATGGATTGAGCCAAATGACTCATTGTTTGAAGTAGGAAAATAGTGCAGTGGGAAATGTTTTCTGTTAAAGCTACAATTAAAGATGGTTTGTTTCGTGAGGAAAGCCCTGTTGTTGATGATTAAGATAAAAGAGAGCAATGCACAACCTTAATGTCACTGTGAATAACAGACATACAGTGGGTACGGAAAGTATTCAGACCCCTTTAAAATTTTCACTCTTTGTTTCATTGCAGCCATTTGCTAAAATAAAAAAGTTCATTTTATTTCTTATTAATGTATACTCAGCACCCCATCTTGACAGAAAAAAAACAAATTTAAATTTTTTTGCAAATCTATTAAAAAAGAAAAAACTGAAATATCACATTGTCATAAGTATTCAGACCCTTTGCTCAGTATTGAGTAGAAGCACCCTTTTGAGCTAGTACAGCCATGAGTCTTCTTGGGAATGATGCAACAAGTTTTTCACACCTGGATTTGGGGATCCTCTGCCATTCTTCCTTGCAGATCCTCTCCAGTTCCGTCAGGTTGGATGGTGAACGTTGGTGGACAGCCATTTTCAGGTCTCTGCAGAGATGCTCAATTGGGTTTAGGTCAGGGCTCTGGCTGGGCCAGTCAAGAATGGTCACAGAGTTGTTCTGAAGCCACTCCTTTGTTATTTTAGCTGTGTGCTGAGGGTCATTGTCTTGTTGATGGGTGAACCTTCGGCCCAGTCTGAGGTCCTGAGCACTTTTGAAGAGGTTTTCTTCCAGGATATCTCTGTGCTTGGCCACATTGATCTTTCCTTCAATTACAACCAGTTGTCCTGTCCCTGCAGCTGAAAAACACCCCCATAGCATGATGCTGCCACCACCATGTTTCACTGTTGAGATTGTATTGGGCAGGTGATGAGCAGTGCCTGGTTTTCTCCACACATACCACTTAGAATTAACGCCAAAAAGTTCAATCTTTGTCTCATCAGACCAGAGAATCTTATTCCTCATAGTCATGAGGAGAGGCTTCCATCGGGCCACTCTGCCATAAAGCCCAGACTGGTGGAGGGCTGCAGTGATAGTTGACTTTGTGGAACTTTCTCCCATCTCCCTGCTGCATCTCTGGAGCTCAGCCACAGTGATCTTTGGGTTCTTCTTTACCTCTCTCACCAAGGCTCTTCTCCCACGATTGCTCAGTTTGGCTGGACAGCCAGGTCTAGGAAGAGTTCTGGTCGTCCCAAACTTCTTCCATTTAAGGATTATGGAGGCCACTGTGCTATTAGGAACCTTAAGTGCTGTAGAAATTCTTCTGCAGCCTTGGCCAGATCTGTGCTTTGTCACAATTCTGTCTCTGAGCTCCTTGGGCAGTTCCTTCAACCTCATGATTCTCATTTGCTCTGACATGCACTGTGAGCTGTGAGGTCTTATATAGACAGGTGTGTGCCTTTCCTAATCAAGTCCAATCAGTTTAATTAAACACAGCTGGACTCCAGAGTAGGAGTAGAACCATCTCAAGGAGGATCAGAAGAAATGGACAGCATGGGAGTTAAATATGAGTGTCACAGCAAAGGGTCTGAATACAGAACAAACAATATTTCAGTTTTTCTTTTTTAATAAATTTGCAACAATTTCTACATTTCTGTTTTTTTTTCTGTCAAGATGGGGTGCTGAGTGTACATTAATGAGAAATACAATGAATTTTTATGATTTTAGCAAATGGCTGCAATGAAACAAACAGTGAAAATTTTATAGGGGTCTGAATACTTTCTGTACCCACTGTACTTCTGTGGAGATATTAAAGTGGCTTTCTGTGCTCTAAATCAGTTCTCTTTATAAAACCTTTTTGTGCCCAAGGCGCACACCAAAGGGAAAGCCAAAGTCTTAAGGCACACCCATACTCATAGCTGAGCAGCGTAGCCTCTGAAATGTTGTCAGTCGTGCTCTTGTTTATGTAAGAGAAAGGCACTTTTGGCAGCCCATTTATGCAATGTAAGGGGGCTGAGCAGTCCAAGGAGGCACAGGTGTAATGTTCAAGATTATATCGAAAATACAGAACAAAAATAAGCTATTTTAAGAAATAAGTGGGCCAACAAAAGATTTCATTGCTTAACAAACCAGCCTAACTCAACAAGCTAACCTGCCCAAATAAAAGAGAGCTGAAGTTAGAAGTGAAAGTAAAGGAGTAGACCATTTAAATGCAAAGAGAAAGGGAAAGAGGAGGTGGTGGGGAACCCCAGGGGCAATCATTAAACTCAATGCAAAGAAACCTTATTCCCCCCATACTGTCACAGCAGATGGTTTGATCCACCTGTTAGCCCTGTGTATTTCAATGGCTCCACCCACAGCCTCCTTTTTTATCAGACCAGGAAGGACAGGAGCAGTAGAGAGGTAACTCAAAAGTAGATAAAAAGTAATTAATGCAACTTAGAAGTCAATCAACACCTATCATTTCGAATGCAGTGTAGTGTCTTAAACAGCATGCCTAAACCAAACAGACTAATTATGTGCTATGTAACTCCAGTGACTGCAGATTAACTTGAATGAGGTAACGTTGTGGGAGAGTGAAACCTTAAACCCGTATGTCTAATTTATGTGAATGTATAGAGTGGATGAATATTACCAAATTTAAGTTATTTCACAAGGCATCTGAAAGAGTGGCATCACCCAGTCACCCCGATCACCTTATCAGACCCTTTCACACAATCACAAACAAGCTGTTTTTCATATCTAGTGTTTTATGGAGTTCGACTGGTTTCTCTCAGAAGGGATGTTTTATTTCCAAGAACTTCTTTGGCTTGTTAACTATCCCCTCCCAACATAGAGTCACTGTTGACGTCCCTCATTCAAGCTTTTGCACTGACTGCTTTTTCTCTCTGTCTCTTTGGTGGTGCTTTGTCTGCACTTGTGGTTAGTTGTTGTTTGCTTGACACAAAGAAGTGACTCTATTGTTAAACTTGGATGTTAATCTGGACCTTTTGTGTGTTATCCTTGTATAACTTACTAAATTTAGCAACTGTAAAATGAGCTGGGATGCCTTTTGACAGAAGTTTGGGTTAGACAAATTGAGACTGGTTTTGATTGTTTGCAGAGGAACTTTAAACTTTAATGACTGTATATTAGCATGTGAAGGTATTATAATATCCCTGAAATACCGTCAAGGTACCGTCAGTGAGACTATTTGCAACCTGTATTCAGAAACTAACTTCAAACTGCATTGTTTTTTAAAGTCCAGTTTTATAATCATAAAGTCATTTCAGGCTCTTTTTCACTCAGATTGACATCAACATGACAAAACAACAAATCGATCAGTATTTCATGTCTAAAGCTTAATTCAGAGATTAGCACGTATAATTTTTATAGTTTTTTAAGCACTTTTCACAAACGTATAGTCACAAAGTGCTGAGCAACAAAATGGAATAAAAGAACAGAGACATAAAGTATAATAATTAACATACAGTTAGTAAGAATACAAAACCAAGATGAGATGAAGTAAAACAACCTGCAGTTGGAGACTCAGCAGCAATGTGTTTAAGGAAAAATTGCTACCTGTGTGTAATGTGTATATTCTAGATGCTTTCTGTGGGTTGCATCTTCAGTGATGTTCCTGCTGGCATCATAGGATGTTTCTGGTCTTTCAGCATCAGACACCCTCGCTCAGGTGACGAAGCCGAAGTTGATCAAACCCTGACCCTGCAGCAACTACCCATGGATATCCCTTTAAATCCAAAGCTATCCATTGGTTCTCTGTGCAGCTTCACTCAGGGACTTAATGGCCTTCCTCTGTGCCTCTCCTGTAATGCCCAGTTGAGGACTTTGCAGAGTGACCATCCTTCAAAACCTCTATAGCCAACCTCTATGAGTTCACATAACATTTTCCACACTCTATCCTGGCACGCTGCATATTTCTTCTTGTTTGCATCTCCCTTACGCAGAGCACAAGTTCCAGCACGATCAGGTGTTTTACTGCCTCAGATGGTGATCATGTCTGCCTGGAGTCATGTCACGACAGTGTCTTGTAGAAACTTCAGCTGTTTGTCCAGGTCCATATGCAGCTACCAGTTGTAGGCTATAGAGAGAAGTCCTGTTTTCAATTTGTGGGCATTGTTTCTCTCCAGCTTTCAATTCAATTTTTGTGTCACCTGCCGAAAAGTAGGGAGACACTTTGGGGATCATATTCATCCGATTGTCTGTTCATCTGTCATACTTTCAGTATCTCAGTAAGTGTGCCACATATTAACTTCAAACTTGCAGAATAGATGCATATTAAAGGGGTACTGGTTTAATCACTGACATTAATCTTTCCATCATCCATTAATCATCTCTATTTCCTTTATCAGATATCTTTATCAATATTGAATGACATGAACTTCATGAATAAAATGTAGAAGGATCTACGCAGTACCCGTTGAAGAACAATTATTTACTGTAAAAATCTATTTGTGAATGTTAACTGCTAAGCTCAACACTTAATAACTTACTTTCATACACATGAATATACTTTCTAACAAGCCTTTAAGCAGGAGACACGTGTTCTTTGGAAACTCTTGTATTTATATAGTGCCAAATCACATCAACAGTCACCTTAAGGTGCTTTATATTGTAAGGTAAAGACCCTACATCAATTACAGAGAAAACCGCAACAATCAGCTAAATCTGCTTTCTGGAACAGGGCCTTGGACATGAAGATGACAGATTAACAGCCAGTTCTCTGTGTTTGTAGATGATGATTCTTTCTCTCTCTGTTTCAGACACGTGATGACTTTCTCGGACAGGTGGATATCCCTTTAAATCAAATACCGGTGAGTGCTTAGTTGTGGAAAATGCATTTGTATACTGATGTCTCCAGTTTAAGCTCACAGTAGACTGAATGTAACTTGGTCTTCACTGTGAACGCTTCACCTCAGTCCCATCTATGGCCCAGTTTAAATATAAACATGGACACCTTTATTCTACTGTCTGTTCCACATCAGTGTTCAGAGTTTTGTAAACACAGTCAGTCGTGTTTATGTTACATTACTGCTTTTGTTTTGTTATAAATACAACACCCACAACAACAAAAAAAGCCCTCACTGTGCACTGTCACTGTCATTTCACTGAATGGTATCTTAAAGTGTTGTGATACTGTGTGAACAAATAAAGATTTCCTTTTTGTTTGTTTTCTCAGACAGAAAATCCTAACACAGAAAGGCCATACACATTCAAGGATTTTCTGCTTCATCCACGAAGGTTAGCATGATGTCATGGTTATTTAATCTTTTGTTTTTCTCAGTTTTACATTCCATTTTTTCCCATTTTGCACATTCACATTTATTTTTTAAACATTTTGGACTTGTATTGCTTCCATTTAAAAAAAACAAACAAACAAAAAAACATTTATTTATTTGCCATTCCCACACAGTCACAAGTCCAGAGTTAAAGGTCATCTGCGTCTCAAAATGACCTACCTGCCAAAAAACTCAGGTTCAGAGGAGGAAGCAGCAGATCATTCTGAGGACAACGATGTAAGTTTATGCTTCCAGTCACAAATGCTGTTGTGTCAGCAGTGCTTCTGCTTGTTAAACACGAGCCTCAGGTCAGATGTTGTTTGAATTTAAGGCTTTATGCTTTGGAGCATCAGTCAAAAACGTTTGCATTTTAATTTAATCATTTACTGGCTGAATCTTTTGAAACTTGCTAAAAGTATTCACTGGGCAAAGCTGTACAAAATGCTGCAGGTGAACATCTGATTTTTTTTTTTTTTAAAACAAATTCTCAAAATTTTCAAAAAATACTATACATTTATTAACTTAATTTGCCACTTTTCCCCTATTTATTGTCATTTTTTAAAACTTATGAGTATTCATTGGGCAAAGGACTACAGAATGTTCCAGATAGATTTTGTTTTTCACTTTATTTTTTATTTATTTTTGCACATTTAAAAAAATTGTGAGGAAAAAACAAAAAAAGAGGCAATAATAAGATTGAAATAAGAAAGCAGATAAAATTTAATACACAGTAAATTATTTGCACTGAACTTTGTGAATAGTACATTGTACATATTAGTATTAGTAGGAGTTTTTTGTAAATGAGAAAATGTGAAAAATGCAAGCTTATTGAAACTGGCTATTTGCTTTAGTCCGTCTTGAGTCCAGCTTATTTCTGTCCTATGGCATTTGTAAAATGTGAAGAATTTCTTTAGTAATATTTATTCAGAAGAAATCAACTGTGGTCTTCATACTATCCAGTGAATTTCCTTCTAGTTGGATATCTAAGCTTTCTCTTTATGTTTGGCAGCCTGGTTGGGAGCTTCTGGAGTCTCAGGATATTTCAGGTCCCAGACAAAACCAGATCCTGCCTCCTCTGCCTCCTGGCTGGGAGGAGAGGCAAGATAATCTGGGTAGGATCTACTATGTCAATCATGAAACCAGAACCACACAATGGCAGCGACCCACTATGCAGTAAGACAGCGCCCATCTCATCTTATAAAAAATAAAAAGTCTCTCTTGATGCATTTCATGAGTCCTTGTAATTGTGTGTCTCCCCTAAACAGGGACAGCAATTTGGAAGCTCATAGAAGACAGAACAGTAATACGGATGTGGGGCACCCTTTCATTACGCGCAGACAGATCTCAGAACACGAAAACACACAGGAGTCTCCAGAGGTAACTTTGTTTTTTTGTTTTGTTTCTGTATTCATTGTTGTATCCAGGGATGCCTGGTTAAAAGTTGTTAAAAATAAAAGAACACTTTCATGGTTTAATATTTAAGTGCAGCATTTTCATAATGCTGTTTCAGCTGCAACAAGCAGTTTCCACTGGAAAACCTTTAAACCTGCCCAACTCTGCAGTACCTGCACACCACACCAGACATACACATAGTTAGGAGCTAGCTGGTTAACACAGCAGTAAAGGAGTCAGATATTTCCCTCAGAAAATAGTCGAAGAGAGATTAACTTGTTTGCCAGATTAACTTGTGTTGTGTTAGCAGTTTGCATTCACCAGGCACTATAGTAAAACCAACTGGAGCCCAATGATGTGAAGGGACTATTGAATAGTTTTCTTTTTTTTCCAGGTGTTACACTATTTTTCTTCTTATGGTGAACTGCCTTCTAATGTTTTTGTCCACCTCAGATCAGTTTGATTTGATGAAAATTACCTGCACTGGCCATTTCAGCACGTACACCTTGCTAGTACCTAGTTGGAACCCCTTTTGCCCTCAGAGCTAAAGCAATGTGCTGGAAACATTCCTCAAAGATTGTGGTCCATCTTGACATGATAGCATCACTCAGTTGCTGCAGATATGTTTACTGCACATCTATGGTGTGAATATCCCATTCCACCACATCCCAAATAGGCTCTATTAGATTGAGATCTGGTGACTGTGGAGACCTTTTGACTGCAGTGAACTCATTGTCATGTTCAAGAAACCAGTTACAGATGATATGAGCTTTGTGGCATGGTGTGGTATCCTGCTGGAAGCAGCTGTCAGAAGATGGGTACACTTTGGTCATGAATGGATTGACAGGGTTACAACAATACTCAAGTAGGCTGTGACATTTAAATGATATTCTAAGGGGCCCAGAGTGTGCCATGAAAATATCCCCCACACCATTACAACACAACCGCCAGCCTGAAATGTTGATACAAAGTAGGATGGATCCATACTTTAATATTAATGCCAAATTCTGACCCTACCATCTGAATGTCGCAACAGAAATTAAGACTCATCAGATCAGGCAATATATTTCCAGTCTTCTGTTGTCCAGTCTGCGGAGCCTGTGAGAATTGTACCCTCAGTTTCCTGTTCTTAGCTGATGGGAGTGGCAGCTGGTGTGGTTTTCTGCTTCAAGGTTCCACATGTGTTTTCGGAGATGTTCTTCTTAAAAAATCCCATTAGATCAGCAGTTTATGAAATACTCAACCCGTCTGCCACTAACAACCACGCCATGTTCAAAGTCACTTAAATTACTTTTCTTCCCCATTTTGATGCTTAGTTTGAACTTCACCAAGCTGCCTTGACCATGTTTACTTGTTTAAATTTAAATTGCTACTGAAGGATATTTGTGTTTTAAAGAGCAGTTGAACAGGTGTGCCTAAAAAAATGGCTGGTGAGTGTAGGCCATAGCTCGCAGTTTACCTTACTTCAGTTGGAAAAGGCTTGTTTTGTTTTTTGAAATAACATTTTGCTTATAAGTTATTGATCCTGTTAGTTCACATCTCCAGATATGTCTCAGCTCTGATCCAGCCCATAAACCTTTGCTCTACACGCTTTGACTTCACATTGAGTTAGTCACATTGAGTACTATTCCAAAAGCAGCTTGCCTTAAGTGTCAGTATTTGTTTTTTTGTTTTTTGTTTTTAATCATTATCACTATAAAGTCTAATAATAAAGAACAAAAAGTTGTTGAAAATGCCTGAATGAAATGGGTCTGGAAAAGGTGCATTTTCAAATAAATGATGGACATGATTGTTCTTCAAATAGCAGTACAAACTGTTGCAAATGTTGATTGGGGTTACTGTTTCTATCAGAACAACATCTGCCTTCATATTTCTGCACTACTCCTTAGTTAAGAGACCCCTGGGCTAATCTTTTTAACAACACACAGCCAACAGGTAACCCTTACAGTGACAGGTGGGTTGTGATTGTATGTATTGATTGTATATGTAGGTAACTGGGCGGTGTTATGTGCCTTAGGTAAAGTCTAAATTGCAGTAAAAATACAGGGAATCAAGAAGGAAACAATAGGCAGCCAAGAAGGACAGAGAATAAGATGTGTGAATACCAGAAAATCAAGGGAGGACTGTAAATACACAGGTGTGATTAAACATAGGTGAAACTAATGAGGGAGGAGCAAAGTGTAAGGCAAGTAGGGAAAACAACAAAGACTACTGATTAAGTAACTCTTAAAAATGATACTTAAAGTATCAGAGACTGGGGAAAAAGACACAGTGTGTGTGTGTTTTTATAGGGGGGGCACCCACCACCACCACCCACCACACTTACTGCTGTTCTTTAGATCATTGGAATCTCCTCTCTCTCCTCTTCTAGAGCTGGGAGATCATTACAGAGGATGAATCCACCTTGTACCATAGTAGTAACCAGCTCAGATCGCCTTCACCCCGCACCCCTGTGGGGTTCCATTCGTCCTTTGATGAGATGAGGAATGTTAACATCTCAGCGGCCGCAACTGGCGAGCAGAGCTTTCCCCAGATTGTGAGTCATTTTCTGTGCAGCGTGAGGTTTCACTTACTGAAAGCCAGAGAAATAGGCCTGTAATCAGGTTAATCTGAGCTGGGAGTAGGAGTGTGGTGGAAAATTTATGCACATTAATGGCCAAGTAATCATGATAGTCATCCTTCTGTTCTCCTGCAGGATCACAGCAGTAATTCAAGGCAGAACAGTCACAGAGGAAGTGCCCACACCTCAACTGGAGAGGAACATCCTGTTAATCCTGTGGTGAGTGTTTCTGTCTTGCAAGCGACTGATTCAGTGTTCACGAGCTCACCAGCTTAATGAGTTACTCTGGAGCGGCATTTGGGGAATACAGCAGTGTTGATTGAGTATTGTATCTGTATTGGATATTGTGTAATTTGCCCACCTTGTAGTATTTATTTATTTATAAGCGAGAATCACAATTGATAAACTGAATCACGATTATGTTAATTCCTAACTGGATAGAAAACCTGTCACTCCAAATTAAGTCTAAAATCCCATCTCATGAATCACTGCATCTTGTTTTCACTCTGGTTTTTCGCTGAAAAGTGATGCTGTTTTGCATCTCTGATGCTTGACAACTCTTTCTGGATGTTGCTATTCTTAGTCTGCCATGGTATAGTCTGTAGAAATTATTACCAATAATGGTTTTAATTTGTTCAACTTGATTAGAAAGTTTGGGCTGTGAGTTGCTGTATTTTGAATGTTCAGTCCATTGTAATCAGCCCATTTTATCATGTTCCCTTAGTTTCATAATCCTCAGTCTCACATGCATAGAGACCAGTTTGCAACCCCCTGGCAACCATGATTCATGATAAAGATGCGTATTCCCCGACCAGTTTTACCGAGCAACCAATTGCTGGCCGTTGCTGGACAAAACTGGAAAACTGTAAAGTGTGACAGAAATGGATAACACTTGCCTTTAAAGTGAAAGATTTAAAGGAAAAAAGTAAACTTACTTTCAAGGCATGTGTCCATTTCCAGTTTCTGTTGCACTTTTTAAGTTCGATTATTATCAAGCACTTGATGAGCATTTGCCGAACATACAAACTACAGGTGACTGTGACCAAAGTGAACGAAGCAATCACAAGTGGGTTTTTGATGCAGCACCCTCTTTGTGAAGATTTCACTCAGCAGCCATTTCCCAATAGATCAAGGAATATACATCTTTCTGTACCAAACGGTGGTTGTTAGGTAGTTGCCAACCAGTCTCTAGGCCTGTGTGACTGAGGCCTGAGTCCTGCATGCCTTTCCAGATAGCTGTCATGGCAGTCTGTTATTCAGCTGCTTCTTCAGTGTGTCTGTGATCCTGTGATGAACTTCACTAACTTGGCATTTTGTACTGCAGCAATCGGTGGTACGCTGTTCAGCTTTGTGAGCTTTGAGTAGTCAGGCGCCAGAGCAACACAAGGACTGCTGTTACCAGCTCAAGTCTAAAACTGTTTGGAAGTTCATCACAGGATTAGAGACTCACTGGAGAGGCAACTGAATGACAAAGGAGCACCACAGCAGTGACCTGGGCCTTATACTACAAAGCGAGTTCAACATACCCAGGGTATCTTTCCATTATCTGGATTCACTTATCCTATCATTGCTGATCAGAATAAATGGTCATGGTTCTTTGTTCTAGTGGCTGCAATTCCAGTAGTGTAGAGACTTAGCAACAGATTTGAATCAAACATAACATTTTATACATTTTCTAACTCACCAAATTAATACACCCACATTCCTGTGACAATGTGACAGTTTGTATTTCATTAATTGGGTTTAGTAAGGTATGGCTTAACAAGCTGCACATATAAGAAATATTCTCACAGCAGAAAATTTATATTGCGCGTAAAACATGCTGTAAACAAAAGAATCAGGAAAACTGTGGTGATTCCAGGTGATCTTAAACTGAATCATGGAACGTTACCTGCTCCCAACAGATTTGTTTTTATCATCTTACCTGCAGACTCTGTGCTGTTTAAGAGTTTGAGAGTAAAGTTTAAATAAAAAACAGAATTCAAGCATAGGCTTAGTCTACATACAAATTTGGTATGAGGTCTACAAATGCAGTGTAGGTGTCCTGTTGTAGGATCATATTTTGTTGTAGAACAATAAAATTGTTGTAAAAAATTTTGCTGCCCACAGCAAAAATCAAGGAATAAAGTTGCATTTATGAATCTTTATTTATTACTGATGCTCATCAAGGAAACCAGCTTTTAGACACTGAAGAACATTATACCCTCCTGCTCTCCCCGCAGAGGTCTGATTGATTTTTCTGGAGAACTGATTGGTTAGTTAGGTGGTGATTTCACACCTGTTGATCTCTAATCTGTAACCTAACCTGCTCCAGAGCAGATTAGGTTCACAGCATAAGTTACCTTGACAGTTTACCCCAGTAAGAAGTAAGGAAGACCAAGGGTTAACCCTCAAATTTCCTGGGTAAGGCAAAATTTTGCTTTGTACTATAGACCTCTGGCCAACCAGCTGGTTAGCATAGATTAATAATATTCCACTTGCATATAGTACCTTATAATGACAGTGTGTATGATTTCACTGGAAACCATATCATATGCCAAATTATTGGCCTTCATATAAGCTCATGAGAATTTTATTTTTATTTTTTTTAATTTAACAGTTGCTTCCAACCTCAACTGGGTTACCTCCAGGCTGGGAGGAAAAGCGAGATAGTAAAGGAAGACGCTACTATGTCAACCACAACAACCGAACCACTACATGGACACGACCTGTCATACAGGTACACAGTGGGCTTCCTTATTGTATACTGACACTCTCCATAGCAACCTTTGTTAAACCCCAGTTCCTTCAGATTAGATTAAAACTCAAAAATAGCATTGTTCTTTTACATTTCCCCTTCAGTGTGTCTTTTCTGGATTTAGAACTTCATTGATGTCTTTTTGTTTGTTTTGGACAGAGAACCTCAGATGCATCAGCAGGATCATCGGCAGCAGCAGCAGCAGCAGCAGCAGCATCATCATCATCATCATCATCAGCGGCATCATCATCATCAGCGGCAGCATCAGTATCAGGAGCAGCACAGAGTAGTGCAAGCTTATTACAAAGCCACACATCATCCCAACTATCTGCACCAGCAGAGGGGTCTCCTCAGCACACTCCAAGCCCTGAGGCCACACATGAATCTGGCTTCCTGCCAACTGGTTGGGAGGTTCGCAGTGCACCCAATGGAAGGCCCTTTTTCATCGACCACATCACCAAGACGACTACTTGGGTGCGAAGTAGCAGACAAAGGCTTTGAGTGCACCTATATGTCCAAATTAGAAAAACTAGAATGGGTTTCAGTTGCTTAGTTGACTTTTTTCTATTGTGTATTATGGTGGTAACCTACACAATACACACCAAGCAATAACTCACCACCATCTCTTGTGTGAGGATTTCCTCTCTGACTGAGACACACCCTTTTTGTTTTCCTCTGAACAGGAAGATCCCAGGCTACGGATTCCTGTAAAAATGAGGAGGAGGCCCTCACTGGATCCCTCTGATCTTGGCCCTCTGCCGGTAAGCTCAGTAACAAGTTGCAATCCATGCATCAACTTCAGCTAAAAAAATACTACTGGCCAAAACATTAAGACTAATGATGTGCAGTCCACCAAAACAGCTTTAAATCTTCAAAGTGTGGGTGTCAAGTGGTGTCAGTGACTGAGACATTAGCTGCAGGACCTTTTAAGTCCTGTGAGTTGCAAGGTTGCTTTGTTCTTGTGTGTGTTCCTGATCAAATGTGGGATTAGAGAGATTTTGAGGTCAAGTCAACTCTTCCTTAAGTCTTTCCTGAACATTTTTTGTATCGTGGCAGAGCCTGTTTTCCTGCTAAAAGAGGCCACTGCCATCAGTGGTGTATTCGATCTCTATTAATTTTACTGAATATTTTCATAACATAAGGCTATTTACAAGAAAAAAGTGTATATATAAAACATTAAGAAATCAAGAAAGGGAAGTTGAGCAATACAAATAAAAGTAAAGTAAGAATAAATAATCCCTGAAGACCAGTCCCACTCAATACCAGTTGAGGGGCATATTGAAGTGAATGTCAAAGGTAAAAATTAAAAATGGCAAAACAAGATAAAAAAAATAAACAAATAAATCAGATATCTACCAGAAAAGGGTACATGACAATTTAACCGTGCTTCCACAGAAATCAACCTTTGTGTGTAACAAAAATGTCTGATCACCAATATTGTCTGATCTTCAAGCTGTGACAAAATGTGTTACATTTAAAATCAGACCAGCATTTGTCAGAAACACATTGCTTTCCTTCTGTGATTAAATGTTCTGAGACAGTGTAAGAGCAGATTTCTTTTTACTCATCATCCATCAGTATGAACCTCCCATACCTTTCCGAGTTAATCACAAGGTGCAAAGGAAAATAAGTGATTGATCAGCCCATCTTTTTTCATTGCTCCATGGTTTATTTTCATCCCATTGTAGGCTTTTTATATCAGTGAACAACATACAGCAAGCTGTGATGCCCTTTCTTCCTACGACAGACAGTTTTTCTGCATATTGTGCTACACTAGCTCTTCTGTAGGATCAGACCACACGGGCCAGCCTTCTCCCCTTATAAACAGCAATTAACTTTATGCACACATGACCTTGTCACCTTTTTACTCCTCTGTTAGACCATTCTTGGTAGCATCTAACCTCTAAATCACAGTTCAGCCCTGTTTTTAAAAACATACACGCTCATTTTTCTGCATCCAGCACATCAACTGCCTATTCGCTTCCAGCACACCTTGCCATTTCCCAGTGTAACGAGATGATGATAATTTGTTCGTTTGATTTTTATTAACCAATAATGCAAACATCATTGCATTCTCAGAAAGTAGAAGGTAGCATCCTTATCTGCTGACCTGAAAGCGATCCATTTCTTCCATTTCTTCCGCTTTTGTAATCCTTCAGATCTTAATGAGAGTCATCCTCTCCATTATAATTTCCCTCACAATCCATTGTTTAAGACTTGGAGGGCAGGTTTATACCAGTTCTTTGGTAGCTTTTTTTTTTCTTTGAGTATTATTTTGCATAAATACCAAACATTCTTCCAGCTGAATTCTTGCCATTTCCTTGAGCTTGTTGATGGATGTTGAATCACCACATAGAACACCAGTCATCCTCAGCTTTTTCTATGTTTAGTTCTTTTTCCCATTTTTTTTTAATGTACCCTGTATTATTACCTTTTGGTTTCTGGAGGCCTTGATACAATTTAGAGATAATTTTCGCATTAATCTGTTTATGTGATATTTTCTTCATTTCTAGCCTGGCTGGGAGGAGAGGGTCCACAGTGACGGCAGGGTATTCTACATAGATCACAGTGCGTATGGCATGTTTTAAAGTTAAAAAACCTCTTGGATTAATGCAGTAGTCAATATATATCCTTCTGAATTTACAGTCTTTGATGTATCTTAATTCATAGACACCAAGACCACGCAATGGGAAGATCCCAGATTACAGAATTCAGCTATAACTGGACCAGTGAGTATGGATTGTATTTGAAAATGTTTTGGGGGTTTTTTTTAAATAGCATTATTTGTAGATAGTGTGATGATTGTTTTTGTCACTGACTTCTATCCTTTGTTGATTACAGGCAGTGCCTTATTCTAGGGATTACAAACAGAAGTATGAATACTTCAGAAAGAAGCTGAAGAAACCGGTGAGTGTCCACAAAGAGCAGCTTTTCCTGACTTTTAGTACCTATGACTGTAAGCAATAACTCTGTACCATATCTTTTTAATATAGGCTGACATCCCAAACCGCTTTGAGATGAAGTTGAGAAGAAATGCGGTGCTGGAGGACTCGTACAGACGCATCCTCTCGGTTAAGAGGGCAGATCTGCTGAAGGCACGACTGTGGGTGGAGTTCGAGGGAGAAAAAGGACTGGACTATGGTGGCGTGGCCAGGGAGTGGTTCTTTCTCATGTCCAAAGAGATGTTCAACCCCTACTACGGGCTGTTTGAGTATTCTGCCACGTGAGTCCAAATCTTCTGTCTTTATTTTTGTCTGAAGTTGTGGTTGTGGTTGTTAGATGACCTCTCAGATAAAGTTTTAGGTTAAGTTCAGTTCAATGCAGCACGAGCGATGTGGATCCTCTACACACTGACAGCTGAAATGTAGAAATAAAAAAGGGTGCCAGTGCTTATGTTTTACTGTAAATCTAGGGCTTCTGTACAGGTCCTGACATCAATATATTGAATCACTGTTAATTTTGTGGTGTGTCTGTCAGGTAACTGTGTTTGGAAGATTTAGTTCTGTTTAAGGAGGCCATATTTACAGACTACTGTGCTCCTTTAACATTCAGTTTTACTGCAAATAGGAAATGGTTGAGGAGAGCTGGGGAGTCCTGTAGGAGTGCGGATGAGTCAGGGGAGCTATACTGCTGCTTTTGATAAACCTCAGGTGTGCAGGAAGAGTAGCTGCAGGCATGGGTGCTGTCAGTCATTCCCAGACAAACAGAGAAACACAAGTGAGGAGAAACAGCTGACACACACACAGGAATGAGGGAGAGATGCTCCAGAGACTGAGACACACACACACACACTCAAAAGACAATCACTACTCTGTCAAAATGTGGGAGAAAAACTGTAAAATGACATTGAGGGATACAGAGATGTTGATTTAGAGTGTGGGGGGGGAGCACTTGTGTGAATGAGGCTCGTAGTAAGAAAGCACTTTGAGACTGCTATACAAGTACCAGTGCCATTTACTAATGGCTCTTTCACAATCTGATTCATGTTTCAGGGACAACTACACACTGCAGATTAACCCCAACTCAGGTTTATGTAACGAGGACCACCTGACCTACTTCAAGTTCATCGGCCGCGTGGCAGGCATGGCGGTGTTTCACGGCAAACTCCTTGATGGTGAGTGTCACGTGAGCCTTCTGAAAATGGTCAGGCATTTTTAAAGTTCTGTAGAGTTTGGGACTTCTAATATTAGTGTAGCAGCAGGAAATATTTTTTGCAAAAAGAAATGGTGGATAATTAACTTGCGCTACTTCTTTGTTTGTTATCTGAGCTCTACTGTTGGTGCTTTGGTGACTTTTCTGGGTGTATGTAAATGCTTGTGGATATGAGTCTCTCCATTTGAGGGTGTTGGCTTTCTTAAATTTTATAATGAGAGGAGAGTTAAAGTAAAAACAAGATGAGTGCACTCCAGAGCGTTTGGTTTGATGTGAGATGCTGGTGCTTGGTAAACCTTTTAAAAACATCACAGCAGATGAAAGAAAGACTTTGTAAATATTATCACATTTGTTTACTTCAAAGCTTTCTTCATTCGGCCCTTCTACAAGATGATGTTGCAGAAGCCAATCACCCTCCAGGACATGGAGTCTGTTGTGAGTATCACTGTAATGGGACAGCGTAATTCAAGATCTTCAAGTTACATGTTATCTGGAGTGTATCCAGTTAGTTAAATGTGCTCTCCCCCCCCCCTTTTTAGGACAGTGAGTATTTCAACTCCCTGATGTGGATTTTGGAGAATGACCCAGAAGACTTGGACATGAGATTCACCATTGATGAAGAGCTGTTTGGACAGGTTTGCTTAACATTTTGATTCTTGTCCCAACATTTAATTTATGATGTCGCCTTGTTTCTGACGCTTCATTTCTTACACCGCCTGTTCAGACTCACCAACATGACCTGAAACCTGGTGGCTCAGAGATTGTCGTCACCAATGAAACCAAGGATGAATACATCCAGTAAGACAAAGCCCACTTTTTCTTCTTCTTCCAATATGTGTGTAAATGTGGTTTGATGCTGATGTGCTGTTTTGTGATTGACAGCCTGGTGATTCAGTGGAGGTTTGCGAACAGAATACAGAAGCAGATGACTGCCTTCAAGGAGGTAAAAAGTGGTTTCATGTTTGTGTGATTTTTTTTTATTTATTTTTTTTTAACTTGGTAAAGGTAGTACAGGTATTAAAGACATGTAAAGATAAAAGTCTGGTATACTTTTTGTTTTAGGGGTTCTTTGAGTTGATACCACAAGATCTGATCAGGATCTTTGATGAGAATGAGCTCGAGGTGAGTTTTAAGCTGATCCGATCTGCACAAAAAAAAAAACAGATTAGGTCTCTCAGAGATGAGTAGTGATCAGTCAACCTTTCTTTTCCTTCACAGCTGCTCATGTGTGGTCTTGGGGATGTGGATGTGAACGACTGGAGAGCAAACACAAAGTACAAGAACGGCTACTGCTCCAACCACATGGTTATCCAGTGGTTTTGGAAAGTGAGACAAGTTTCCGTATCTGGGTCTAATAATCTGCAGCAGGGGCAGGATCATCTGATTTTTATACCTGGGCAAGTTCTTTAGTGATTTTCTGAATGCTTTTTGTTTTGTGTTATTATAGGCGGTCCTGCTGATGGATGCAGAAAAGCGAATCCGATTCTTACAGTTTGTGACAGGAACATCCAGGGTCCCAATGAATGGCTTTGCTGAACTCTATGGTGAGATTAGAATGATTCCTTCTCATGTGCTCCTCAGTGTTGTCTTATAGGTCCTTTAACTATTTGCACTTGTCCTTGGGTTAAATATTTTTCTTTCTTTTTTTTTGTTTCTTGCTAATTAATTTCACTTGAACTCATGATATTTGTTGTCTTATGTTTGATGGCTTTATTTATTAGGGTCTAACGGACCACAGCTCTTCACCATTGAGCTTTGGGGAACACGTGATAAACTTCCCAGGGCACACACATGGTATGCATTTTTTTTTAAAATTTTCCTCTTCTTTTTATATTGAACACAGTTGTTTAACAAAGAATCCAGGAGTGTTCTAACTTTTATAGAAAGCTAGTGCCAGGTTTGAAAAAAGACAAAATGTTTACTCCCTTGCTCTCTTTGCTGCTAATGTAGCAGTGAAGCTTGTAGTGCCAGCAGAGTTCAGTTTAGCTATTTCAACTTTGATCAACCTTACTATATACAATTAATTACATAATAGGAGGAAATCCCCAAAACAATTAATTATGCAACACAAAACCCCCTTTCCCTATCGCTGGCCCATCAACACGCCCAGCAAAATTGAAAAGACAAATGCAAATCACACAATCAATAGGGATCCACAAACCCAACAAGACAGTTCTGGGAATATCTAAGTATAAAGTGTAGGAACACTGGACGATCCCTCAATTGTTACAACTGGCTTGTAGGCGGCAATAAAGAATGGAGCTACGCCACCAACTGAATACAGAAGAATTTATCATATCAGTGGTACAAAGAGAACTGATGAGTTGGTAAGTATAAAACAAATTAAGATAACTTAAACAAAAAGAACCAAATGGAGGTGCTGTGGCATGGAGATGGCAAAGACATGGTCAGCAGAGCAGGAGCAGAGGCCTTGAAATGCAGAGTTTAAATAGCCCTTCAGGACACTGGCCTGGTGTTCTGCCTTTCCTGCCATCTCCCAAGAAACCTGTTCAACACAAAGCACAGTCGCCCCTCCTGGCCTTTAGAAAGACTGCCACTGGTTTCACTTTACTTTGACTATATTTTTAATGGAAATGAATAACTGGTTGAAAATGGACTGGTACATATCATAGACGGCATAAAGATGGATGTAGCCGCTGTCCTGTCACCCACTGTTTAGCTTTGTATTGAAGCCAGACGTGATGAGAGAGACGGGTGCATCTGAGCAGGCAACAACAGCACAAACAAGTAGCCCACAGACCTGTTGGTCCACACATTTCCCACAGGGCCTCCTGGTGACGCTACAGAGCTACAACATGTAGATGACAGTCTGCAGAGATGTGTGTCGGACAAGTGCACAACCATGCTGGTCTCTCGAGAAACCAAGGACATTGTACCCCAACGTCCTGGGTTTCTCAAGAATGGCTAGATACACACTATGCCAGTGAGTGGCTCTAATGATCATGTTTTATGAAATTAAATTAATGTTCAATATAACCTGAAACCAGTGATTGAGCCAATAAAGGCTTCCGAAAAGTGTTTGAGGTCACAGAGCAGGATAGCTGACGGCTGTTTTCCCATAAATGTCTATGCAACCAGAATCTTTTTGCCATCAGAGGAGTCTTAAAAAGGATGCAGACCACTTAATGCATTGGCTTCACATCCCAGACCCAGAAACTACATCCATCTTTAGTACTGCCTATGGTACAAATTACTGTATTTCATAGTGCAGATTTGGTGGAAGCCCTTCACCTCCAGTGGCATAATGCTGTTATAATTATCACTCTTGGCTTCGCTGGGACATCCTGATATTTAGGAAAATCTAATGTTCCTGTGTGCCCTCTTTGCCACTGCTTAAATGTAATTTTAACTATCATTTACTTCTTTTGCCTCTTAAAGCTTTAATCGGCTGGACCTTCCTCCATACGAGTCCTTTGAGGAACTGAGGGAGAAACTCAACATTGCTATTGAGAATGCACAAGGCTTCGACGGGGTGGATTAGTATTATATGTGACAAATGAGCTGAGCTGACATTACTGCCATTGGAGTAAAGCCAAGCAGAGTGATGTGGTGACATAAAAAAAAAACACAAAACAAAAAAAAGAAGAAAAAAAAAGACAAGCTGTGCATCAGACTCAGGTCTTAAACTGCCAGCTGTGAAAGTGAAGAACAGCCACATCACTCTCACATTAGTCCTCTGTTGGGCCACACATGAAGAAAGGATATGAAATCTGGAGTGACAGAGGTGGTTTTATGTTGCGCTGCGTGTTGTAAAGTTTACAAATCAGGTTCTCTTAGTATTTAATTCTCTGATGTAAGTTGATGAAAGGTGTATTCACTCTTATTTGTTCTGCTAAAATGCTCAAATATTTAAATAACTTGATTCTGTGAAATGATAACAGTATGTGAATGTGAATGAAAGCTGTAAAGGATATGATAAAAACCTGCCTTTAAAAATAGGTTTGATTTTTAGTTTGAATCACTTTGCTCAGCTTGCCATGTCAGGGCCAGATGCATAAAGGCAGAGATGTGCACACACACTTTCAATTAGAGCTATAAAGTTGTGTGTACACACGGCCCTCTTTTTATTAACATCAGTGAATGTGAAAATATAAGTTCATGTACAAGCCTTTCCACTCACATCCATAGCCATGAATGGATGTAGATACTTTTTTTTTGCTTTCTTCATTTGGATATGAAACCACTGTTTGCACCTCAGGTTATCAGATATGGCCATGGAAAAAAAGGGCAGTGACACCAAATGTGAAACTGAGACACTCATCAGAGAAAGCAGGGGAAAGGAAATGTTTTACATGATGGTCCTTGTGTGGAATCACAAGCTGAAGAACATCTGCATGAGGGGAAACTTAAAGGTGGAAAAGTTCAGAGGAAAGGATCCTGGCACAGCACTGCAAACGGAAGCAAGAGAGTTCATCTGTTCATGCATTATGCACAGTTACAATAATGTTGGTATGTCAAAATTGGCTGTTTTATCATTTGAATCCTTTTTTTTTCTATTTCCACTTCCTTAAGCCTGATTTCATCGTTAAAAAAACACGAATGAATTGTCTGAATTATGCCTGAGGTGCACACAAACTCACTGCCCATTCTTTCTTTATAGTAAACCAGAGTTCATGGCTTTTGTGCACACACGTTGTTTATACACATGCTCGAGTCATTGTGAGACTTTGAGGGTCTTATCTTATTGTCTCTTCATTACATACAGTGGCTTTATGTTTGGTTTACAAAGTGGCCTGCAGGATAGAAATATTCAAAGCCAATAATTTAAGATGGGGCAGGGTACTCACCGCTTAAACAGCAATGGAGACACAAATGAAATATTAATCAGATAATTCTGTTCGACTGTTTAAAATCTTTTTTTTTTTTAAAAAAAAGGAAAAAAAAGATTAAACTTTTGCCATTTAGATTTTCTTTATTCTACATTTTTCATTCCAGTTTTGTAGAAACTCTGACGTGTCCCAAATATATGAACCTCAAAAGCATTGTAGCAGAAAATGTGTGGGTTACACACAAGTTTGAGCAACTGCAGTTAAAATAAGTTCAGATCAGTTAATCAGTGTGATAGTGTACCAATTCCAGGACCAGTAAGAGACTAAATACACTGTAGTTTGTGTGCGCCGCAGATCTGGAGAAGTGACAGCTTTCAGTGTTAGATTGTGCTGATATATGATACATAACTGAATGTGCAAGTGTAAGTGCATTTGTTTCAACTGCCACTCAGAGACACTAAACATTATCAAATGCATCTTGATGCATTTCTACATTTAGTATCTTGTTTATTGTTCTTGTTCATTTGACAGCTCCTCAAGCTCAAGTTCAACACTGTTTATATACCAGAAGAATAAAGACATTTATATTTACATTATATCGCCTTAGCTTTGCGTAAACCTTCGTAAACAGAATGACTTTTAGATATTACGCTTTGTTGACTTTTGTCAGTGAATGACATTTTATTGTCTTCTACTCATCAAGGGTGTCTAATTGCAGCACAGTGCTCTATTTTTAAGAGCGCAACTTTTAAAAAAATATATATATATATTTTGTTGTTGAAATGTGTACAGATTGTTCTTTTCAAAGATGATTAATCACTTCTAGTACCTTTGTATGCAATTAGTTTGTGAGAAAGTAACTGTCCTTAAGCAGTACTTCAAGTACTCTAAATGGTAAGACACGTGTTTACAGTACCTGCCGTGTTTACAGGTCGGTGATGAAAGGAAGAAAATTGTGGGCTGGTTCTTCTATTTGACAACACAATTTTATACCTATGCTTTTATAAAGTGACGCACTTTGTTAATATTGCTGAGTCTTACTTCTGAATTGTATAATCTTTGCCAACCTGTCGCCTTCATGAATCACTCTTTAAAATCGTGACCCTACGCTTTAAGCGCATGTGTGTTCAGATGTTTACATGTGAGCATTGCTGACAATAAGCACATTCTCTCCTTTCACTAGTATTTAAATTTAAATACTGAGGCCTTTGTTTGCCACATGTTGTCTTTGAATGGATGTCCTGTTGTAAATGTACTGTTTCCTACTGAATGATATCTAACAGATAAATACTTAACTTCTGATATATCAAATTTTGTTATTATAACACCTGAAAGTGCATTAAATCAGTAGCATATGTAAGGCATTTTAAAGGTCAGAATGAACTTTAGCTGTTAAATCCCAACGTAGTGACCTTTAACACAATATAAATGTATTGGAAAAATAAAGAACTGTAAAAAAAACCCAAAAAAACTCTAGTTGCTTTTTATCCTGCTGTTCCTCTGGTGAAGTTAATAGTAATAAAAAGTTGTAGCAGTACCAATATACCTAAATTGGACGTTATTATTTACAACTGTATTATTATACTTAATATTCAAGATTACAAAACACTGATCTCTTTGTCACTGTTTCTCAAACTGTAAGTCCAGTCTCTAGTACAGATTGGTTGGGCAAACTAAGAAAAATAACTATCTCCAACTTAAAAGATGACGATCCAAAACTAAATTAAACATCTAAGGAATAATTCTGCACCAAACTGAATAGCCATTACAGCTACTGCAACCCATCCACCCACCATCATAACCTGAGATGCAGTGATCCTGGAGAGGAGCTGCAGCTCCTGCTTATATAGCCAGTAGCTCCTCCCACTCCAGAAAATAACAATTAAGTATTAAATTAACTTATAGGAGTGCTCAGTCTGTCAAAGAATGGTACTTCACATTTTGGACCAAGGTTTAAATACCTGGGACTCTTCACCTTTCAGTTTTAGAACTGAAGAAGCCTCTTGAATGAGAGAGTGAAAGAAGTCCAGTCACCTTTTTTAAAGTTCTTAAGACTACCATGACCTGGATGACTGAGGACCTGTGAGGATTTATTGCCTTTCACTTTGGAAGGGACACCCTTCAATTGCTGTAAGAGTATGAAAGGGAATTAAGGAAACTAGTGGACTATAGGAACCACCTCCACTTTAACCTGAGATGCAGACAGTTCAGATTGGTTTCCAAAATTTTGTGCCTTGGGTCCACAGTTAAAGGACATAGAGCTGAGCAGAATAAGACAGGTCCATTTCACTATAGATCCATTCCAAAACGAGAACAACCAGATCGTGCAGGAACTCACAAGACTCTTATCTTCTTCCATCTTGGAAGAAGTTTCTAAGTTTGAGGACAAGGCATAGCTGGCACAATACATGAAAAAAGTAAGGCAAAGTAAGACAACTTTGGAAATTCCAAGCACTGCAAACAAAAACTACCACTCTGAATCAATACCCAGACCATCTGGACTAGAACAGCAAGACACCACAACCAAAGACAGCCAGGATAAGTGAATAAGGAACTTATCAGATAGGGTACTCACTAAATCAGAAAAGGATGGGCTAGCCAAAGGGTTAAATTTTGCCATATCTGCACAACAACTGCCCACAGTGGATATCATCATAGTCACAGGAACAGCAATTAATAAACTAACACAACCTGAAGCAGAGCAAATCAGGATGCTTTCAGCTACCCTCTCTAGTCCAAGTATTCCTCCATCCAACCTCACAATTCAAGGAAAGAAGTCCATCACAGCCCTGAACAAAGACTATAGCATCACCATACTACCAGCCGATAAGGGAAGGTGCACCGTTGTCCAAAACTCAACTGATGGACTTCCGAAGAGCCACAAAAAAGGAGTCCAACTCAGACCCTGCAACACTGGGCAAAAACATTCCCTTTAAGGTCTGAATTGCTTCTGCATTGGGTCTTTGCAGGGCCTATGTACATAACTGGAAATCCCCTCTGAACCCTGTGCGGTAATCACAATCCTTGCGCACTGCGCTGACCTGACATGTAGTTAGATTTCTCGAGAGGTGCACAGGGAAGGAAAAGAAAACACACGTATCAAGAAAGTTCTTAAAACATGTTGGTATCCCAGCTGGGTCACCATCAAATCTGTGAAGATGCACAGGGAAAAAAGTCAGACACCAACTAGGGAGAAAGAGAATGACAAACTCAACAATGCTGCCATCCCTTATGTGGCAGGATTGTCAGAGAAACTTCGGGAGAATTTTTTCCAGGCATGAAATCAGTGTGCTTCAGACCCAGCCATACTCTAAGACAAAAAGTGGTTCATGCCCAGGACAAAACTCCTGAACACAAGCTAAGCAACATAGTGTATGCTGTGCAGTGCAGCGTGGAGTGTTTGGACCTCTACACTGGAAAAATCCAAACAGCCGCTTCACAAAGCATGGTACAACACAGAAGAGCCACCTCGACAGCACAAGCCTCAGCTGCACATCTGCACCTATGTAGAATAAAGGGCATTTATTCAAGGATGCCAATATTCACATTTTGGACCAAGGTTTAAATACCTGGGACTGTCTACCTTTTGGTTTTAGAACTGAAGAAGCCTCTTGGATGAGAGGTGAAACGTGAAAAGTCCGGTCGCCTTTTTTCAAGCTCTTAAGACAAATGCACAATATTTTGTCAACTGATTGCGTTACAACATGCCTGTTGGTCATTTTCAGTTTTATAAGAAAAAAGAAGTATAAGCAGCTCTACTGTGGTTGTGGTTGTGGGGGTGGGGGGACAGCAGTGTTAACAGCAAACAAAAAGATGCTGGGTTCCAAAGAGTTTGGGTGTGTTTATTAACTCAAGAATATGGGTGATGCTCCCTCAGTGACATTCTGCTTCGGTGTAGGGCTGGAATTGTATTTGAATCCTGAAAGCTAAGTGTAAATGAAGGGTGGTGCAGTGGTTAGCACTATTGTCTCATAGCAAGCAGGTTCTGGGTTCAAATCTGCCACGAGACCTTTCTGTGTGGAGTTTGTGTGGGTTTTCTCTGGGTGCTCTGGTTTCCTCCTATAGTCTAAAGTCCATGCAGTTAGTAGGGTTAGCTTAATTAGTGATTCTAAATTGGCCATAGGTGTGAGTGGTTGTCTGTCTCTATGTGTTAGTCCTGTTACAGACTGGCAACCTGTCCAGGGTGTACCCTGCCTCTTGCTCTATGACAGACTCCAGCCTTCTGTGACCCTGAAAAGGATGAGTGGAAGAAAATGGATCAATACAAAAAGATAGTCTGGCTTTACCCTGGTCTTTCTGACCAGGGTGGCAGCAGTAGTTATAACATTACTTTTAAAAAAAAAACTGAGAGAGAGTTCCCTTTATGATTTGTGGCACAGATTCAGCAAGGTGCTGGAAACATTCCTCAGAGATTTTAGTCCATCTTGACATGACAGCATCACACAGTTGTTGCTGATTTGTCGGCTGAACAGCATGATGTGACTTTCCTGTTCCACTACATCCAAAAGATCTGGTGACTGTGGAGGCCATCTGAGTACAAGGAACGGATTATCAGATTCAGAAACCAGTTTGAGATGATTTGAACTTTGTGTCATCCTGCTGGAAGCAGCCATCAGAAGATGGATATACTGTGGTCATAAAGGAATGGATATGGTCACAACAATACTCAGGTAGGCTGTGGTGTTTAAATTATGCTCAGTTAGTACTAAGGGGCCCAAAGTGTGCCAAAAAACATCCCCCACACCATTACACCACCAGCAGCATTACATTAGGAAGTGTTGATACAAAGCAGGATGGATCCATGCCTCCATTCTGTTTATGCTAAATTCTGACCCCACCATCCAAATGTTGCGGCAGAAATTAAGACTTCATAAGATCAGGCAACATTTTTCCAATCTTCTGTTGTCCACTTTTGCTGAGTCTGTGTGAACTGTAGCCTCAGTTTCCTGTTCCTGATGCTTCAGTTCTTAGATTTGGTGTATTTCTTATATTTGACTCCTGTTATCATTTTTATCCCAAGGCTCTTTATACAATTTTATATATTTATCTAATTTTCACTAACATACAAATGGGAACTTTGTGTAGCTTTTTATTTTTTATCCTGTTGCTTGTTTATGTGCGTTTTGGTGTTTTGAACTTAGGTCCTCAACTGGAAAAGTATTTTGGGTTGATTCAAGTTGTTTTAAATGTACTCTGTAAACAAATGACTTGACTGTCAGGATTATGTGTCTTATCTTTAATAACAGATACTGATATATACCTTCTATTTGTTGGGGGGGGGGGGTCAGCTTTTATGATATTCTTACATTTCTGTGATTGTAGTACTGACATGTTCCAGCTGGGGGAGATGAAGCACACTCAATTCTCGTGAAGGGCATCACCTAACTTTTGTGTGATTATTATTTTTTATTTAACAGATTAACTGTAAGGGTGCATTACATGGTACCATTTAAATTGGTGTCCTATAATAGGAAACCACAGAGCAGCAACAGCCAACATTTTTTAAGGTGAACTTTACACAAATTATAACTAATTTAGTGTTATGCCTGCAGTTCTGGGTTCATTTTAACCAGGAATGTCTGAAGAGAAACATTTAAATTTACAAATCTGCTTTAAAAATAGAGAGTTCAGTGAGCTCTGCATTTAAAAGAAGCCTTAATTCTTCTTAATTTCTTCTAACTGATCTGAGGTTAAGTTATAAAAGTATGAAAAACTGCATCCGATGAGCTGGGTTTCAAATCACACTGGTAGAGAAGCTGTCTCTCTCTCTCTCTCTGTCTCTTTCTCTTTGAGCAGAAAAGTTACTTCTTCATTTCCAGCTGTGATCACTTTTAAACTTCATTTCACTACATAACAGCTCTGGTATTTATTTCATGTGAACTGTTTCATGTGAGCAAGAGCAATGCACATCTCTCTCAAACTTGTTGGAGCCTTTTGTGTGATTCAGCTGAAGAGCCGCAGTCCTAATTTCTCCACAACCCTCCCCATCAGGGCAGTAAAAAAGAAAAACCCTCACCCTCCACTGAGGTCAGTGGAAAGGTTACACATGATTCAGGCTGGCCTTTTGGACACTTCAGGGGTCACTGGGGATGGGCACGGGTAGTAGCAGCAGGACAAAGCCCTCAGCCAATGACAGCAGGTTTTTGGGAAAGCTGCTTACCCACAGCCTTAGCAGCATTCATAACCCAATAATGACTTTTACTCCATTGATCTGGCCTCAGAGCTTGAACATCACTCTACCCACAAGCTGCAGCCTATTGGCAGGTGCTGAAACTGAATTCTCGATTGATCAAACACCCAGGGGAGAGCCTCACTGACCATGAATGAGGTCAGACTCTCAGCTTTCCCACGTTATGCAAGTGGAGTGCTCACCATTTAAACTGAGGCTGTGGTCAGTTATTGGATTATGTAATATAGTACAAGTACAACAAGGGGAAACATTATCATTTATGTGTGTGTGTGGTGAGAGCAGATGCCATTTAGGTGGCATGTGAGGGATAAGATTAGATTTTGTTATTTATAGATTGACTTATCATACCTTGAAGTTATTTTGTAAATATAGTCATATAATATGCATTTCCCCTTCAGGTAACTTATTATACATTTTTAAAGGAACAGTTTTATTTTTGTCAATTTATCTTTAATGAGATACCAATCATGTTCTTTTTTTTGGTCACAGTGGCTTTATTCATAGTATAGAGAGACATGGGGGGAAATGTGGCTCAAACCTGTGCCACCCGCACCACAATGTGGCATATGGTCACTAGCTTCACCACTAAGCCACCCAGGTGCCCCGAACTAACCATTTTCAAAAAAAAAAGAAAAAAAAAGTGGTGCTTTTTTGAATGATGCTCTTGCTTAACTTTTCCCTTAATTTGGTTATGGAAACAAAATACTTTGGGGATTTTGCAGGGCGAGCACGATCTTTAAATTAAGTGCAGGAGATCAATTTTATGATCAGTCAATGAACCTTTCCACAAAAATATTTGGAACAAAAAAAACCCATCAAATTGTGTCAGATACAAAATAATGCAAATAAAAATAATACACAGGTGCTATATCACATCCTGTATGTTGAAGAAAAATAATCATGAATCAAGAAAGTTGTGCTGGCATGTGTGAGAAATTAAGTGCACCTTAATTTAATTGCGGTGAATATCACTGAAAAACTGCCATGTATTCTTAATAATATATCAAACCTTGTCCAGAAACAGGTATAGACAGTTAGGTCCATATGTTTTTGAACAATGACTGTAGTTTTGCCTCTGTACACCACCACAGTGGATTTGAAATCAATCAATAAATAAATATGAGTTTAAAATGCAGACTTTCAGCTTTGATTCAAGGGAGTTGAGCAAAAGTATTGCATTAACTGTTTAGGAATGACAACCATTTTTATACATAGTCTCCAATTTTGAGAGTCGGCCCCTCATTATTCCAAGACACGGTAACGATGCAAGTGAGGGAGGCCATTGTTAGGCTGAAAAAACAAAAATAATCTCATCAGGGAGAGGCCAAAGCAACAATCTGGTTCACTGTTAAAGATAATACAGGCCTGAACAACCAAAAGTGGATGATCACAGACTTATTTCCATGGTTAAGAAAAACAACTTCACAACATCTAACCAAGTCAAGAGCACTCTTGAACAGGTAGTCAGATCAAAGTGTACAATAAAGAGCCATTATGGACCTAACCGTATATATGCAGGTCTGAAAACGTCCATAGTGCATCCAAAAACTGTGCATAGAATTATAGCACTGACTATTTTATCAGCCAAATGTTTTTCTTTGTTTGTTTTTTGTTTTGTTTTGTTTTTCAGTACAGTTAACTAACATAAGGACTTTATGGACTTGATATGAGTGGAGCTGCAGTTCTAAAATGAGTTTGTTAGACCATGGAGCTTTACTAAATCTAATGTTTATACTTTATAATTAAACATATATTCTCATTTTTCTTTTGTCAGTCTCTTACTGTAGTCACTGCCTCTTTTTTCAGACACATTCAGTTATCACTAGCATTCTTGATGTATCCATAAACATAACCAGCTACTGAAGAGTGCAGCTTTTCACTTCTTCTTCTTCAGTTTTGAGATCACAGCTGGGCTGCGGCTCTGCTGCTGAATAGAGGTTCACAAAGGGAGGAAGGGCAGGACTGTGTGGGGAGTGGGGGTTTGATCTCTCCCCACAATAAGCGATGGACAACGGATCAATATCGACATTGACACAGCAGCTGTCCCGCTCCTATCAGTGCTTCGTCATAATTGCAGAGCTCAGGTTTAAAGGACAAACTCATTTCCATTAACATTATTTTTCTTTCAGTCTGAAAAGTCTGGCCTCTGATACGGACAGATTTGTTCCCATCAATACAACTGGCATTTATTGATAAGGGTGGAGCAAATAACGTCAGCATTGCTCAGTATTATTGGCGTTGGGCTCATATTATACAGAAAATGACTGTGAAGAATCTGATCATGACATTATTGATACATATTGTGTAGTTTTAGGATCATTCAACTTGATCTTGACTTATTTTGTAGCAAAAAAGCCAAGTGTGACTTGGAGGTTTCTTGCTTCTATGATAAAAGAAAGACAATGTATGTAAATTCAGCTCAAAGGTTAATCACTGACTTTGAAAACTTATCAGATAAGACATCAGGATTTTAGCTATATCTACTAATTTTTCCTGGAGCTTCTGCACCTCAGCTCACTGCCTTCCAGAACAGATGAAGGCTTCTCAGTTATCATGTTGCTCTCTTTTGCTAAATAATATTGTCACCCTCTTAAAATATTGGCCTAAGTCATTTTTTAATGAAAGTTTTATTTTTGCCTAAATCATCATATTTGTCTTTTCTGAAAAACCTGAAAAAACGACTTAGGCCATTATTTTAAGACGGTGATAATATGTAAAAGACATGTTATACAGTATGTATGGTCACTGTAAGCTGTGCTAATGTGCCAAGCACAAAGTGGCACCAACAGATCTCTCTCTAATCTATAATGCTGCATATCCAAATGGTTGATCTTGTCTGGATTGAAGGAGGCTGGTCAGTGGAACAGTGCTGCAGTGGGCTAGCTGTCACCACAGCAAGATGGTTCTTGGTTCAAACCCTGGCTGGGGTCTTTAAAACTTTAAAGGACTTTTAATTCAAAATTTTGCATATTTTGAAATAAATTAGTGTTTCACCAATTTGGTGTACACTCACAATTAATAAGCAGTGGTGTTGTGGGACCATTCATCTATTTTATTTGTTTCTTTTGGTGGTGTGTATGCAAAGGTGCACTTGGTAATATCTTATGGTGTACATTACATTGTCAGAATAGCACAAGCACTGAACATACCATATTGCCCCAATGGAGCACTTCGCTCTCAGACTGCTGGCTTACTTGTGGTTCCAAGGATACTTAAGAGTAGAATGGGAGGCAGAGCCTTCAGCTTTCAGGCCCCTCTTCTGTGAAACCAGCTCCCAGTTTGGGTTCAGGAGAGAGACACCCTCCCTATGTTTAAGATTAGACTTAAAACATTCATCTTTGGTGAAGCTTATAGTTAGAGCTGGATCAAGTGACCATGAACCCTCCCTTGGTTATCCAGGTCTAGGCTCAGGCTTTTGGGGGGGCTTCCCATGATGCACTTCTCCACTCACCTGTTTTCCTCCCATGTCACCACTGCATACAAATTTTTGACTTTTGTCATCTCTCTCACAGAATGTGTGTTTTGCCCTTGTCTCTCTCTATGCTCTCATTTGATCTCTTCTCCTTCTTTCTCAATGGTCTTTCACAAACATTTACTCCTATTTCTGCCCAATTGTTTTCAATCTTTTTTTTTCTTTTTTTCCATTTTAAGGTGTAATTTACAGTCTACCTGTATTTTATTATTTTTTTAAAATAAACTTTTCATCTTGTTTGCATTTGTTCCAGACAGCTGACCAGTATCTTTTGCCACACTTTATGTTGGATCCCTTCCATTGTTTTTAGTGGAAGTTTGCAAACACTTATGCAACTGCAGATAAGATTTAGATTTGTGTATGCATTTGAGATGCAAATTAACCCCCCCCCCGACCCCCAACCTCACACACGCACACACACTTGATGTTTGTTTCATGAAGATATTTGTGACTTTTAAATGTGATTATTAATTTCATTCATTCATTCATTAAAATGTTTGCCGGGGGTTGCAGCAGGAGGAGCGGTATAGTGTCGGTGTTTTGCAGCTAGGTGGCGCTGCACCACACGCTGCATGCAGACCCCACGGACGTGATTAACTGGTCGTACCGTCCATCCCCCGGCCGGAGGAGGGAGGCTGCCCTCCTGCACCTCTGAGTAGGGAGCTCTCGTCAGTAGCAGAGCAGCTCATGTGGAGGAGACAGCGAGGAGAGACCAGCTAGCATGCGCGGACAATTCACGTAAATGGCGCGTTTTAAAAGGAGTTTATACCAGCGTCTGCTGTTTGTCGTTGTTCTCCCAATCTCAGGTAAGAGGCGCTGTCACTTTGACGTATTTTAAGCTGTGAATCAACGCGCGTGAAGTTTGGTACATCAAATGACTGACTGTCCGGGTGTTATACATGTGAGGTAGTCTGCGGTCTTCAACAGGAACTCAAATCTTCAGTTTACCTTTTTAACGGTGAACTTTTTTAACATTTAGCTAGCCGGTGACCGCGAACAAAATTTGTAGTTTTTATTTGGTAATGAGTTAATTTTGTTATTGTAAAAGACATAAAACATGAGCATTGTCGGTAATCAGTCCTTTTTTCTTTTCTTTTCTTTTTTTTAGCTCATTCAACAGGCAGTTTACCTGGTTAACCGTAATCCGTAGCTATAAATTGTGTTACATGTTAGAGCGCCTGAATATACTTTAAAAGTGCTTCAAAAATCTTAGTAGGTACTGGGAGTCTGAGCTGTGTGCTAACCAGGAGTTGAGCTGGAATCAAAGATCAGAATCAAAACCAGTTATCAATACAAAATCAACACATTTCTCAAACACAGTTGGTGCAGGAGTAACATTAAAGAAAAGATGCAGGCTTTATGCATGGTCTGTTCCTTTCTTTGTAGACTTTTTGTGCTTGTAAGATGTAAATATAGTTGCAGGTTGTCCTGTTAATACTCTAAACTGGTGCAGAAGACCTCAAACTGGAGTGTTATGACTACACTGGACCATATACCTCCTGCTGGCAGGCCTACAGGCCTTTTAAATGTGATATTCCCCTTAGTGGGTGCTGTAAACTGGTTCCACAGACACTGCCAGAAAATATCAAACCACAGCCTTTAATATGTGTAACAAGAGGCTGGTTAAAACCTTCATCTTAAGGTTTTCACTGGTGTGTACACACTTTTAAATTCTTTAAATCATAATCACCTTCCCAACTCTCTTCTTTGTCTCTGCCTACAGGTGTGTTGTGCTTTAGTGAGTTATTTTTCATCAAGGAGCCCCTCGATGTCACTGTCATGCGGAAAGAAGCAGCTATTTTGGACTGTCAGGCACGCGGAGAAGCACCCATTGATGTCAGATGGCTCAAGAACGGAGTAAAAGTCATGGAGAACGAACGGGTGTACCTGCTCTCCAATGGCTCCCTTTTT
Source organism: Pterophyllum scalare (assembly GCA_024447675.2). Taxonomy (NCBI): domain Eukaryota; kingdom Metazoa; phylum Chordata; class Actinopteri; order Cichliformes; family Cichlidae; genus Pterophyllum; species Pterophyllum scalare. The sequence goes on from JAMQGT020011684.1 coordinate 79,748, forward strand.
ATTTCAGAGGTGGAGAGCAGAAGAGGAGGAGACAAATCAGACGAAGGGTTTTATCAGTGCCTTGCTCAGAACAAGTACGGAGCAATCCTGAGCCAGAAAGCCCGCCTTACAATCGCAAGTGAGTATCAGAGACATTTGATGGACAACTCCAGTATAAATTTTGCAATCTGGCAGTATTTGCTGTTATATTTTTTGCGGTTTTGCTGCTCAGTCTTGTGTTCAGAGCAGCTTTGGTGGTAGTAGGAAGAGGGGCAAAGTCTTCAAAGTTGGAACTTAAAAGGGATGCTGCTTGGAAATGGGGAAAATGCCCATTGGTGTGCTAATGAAGGAGCAGGACATTTGAAAGGTTAGGAGCAGTGTGGGATGCTGGCTATCCAATGCGAAAGAGCAGATGACCCCTATTCACTGGCCCTAGCTTTCATGTTATTGCACCCTGATGGCTTGAGGAATTGTTCTTTTTGAATGCTTTCCCCTCCAGTCCTGCCTTGTATTTTCAGGGGGAGGCAGGGGAGTCTTCAGACAGAGTTGGTCTTTTGGCACCTCATATTTTCTTCTACTGACAGGCCGTGCCGCCTTGCTGTCTTGCTGCGCCGCTTTGTAAAATGTATGTTAATCTTTTTTTTTCCCCTGCTGTCAGTACATTTTTCGTTGCTTTTGATAAATTAATAACCAAAAATACACTTAAAAAAAATTATTTTATTGCACTGCTAGAAAGGAGGAGGGGATTTTACTCTTTAAGGGGCGGGAGGTGCCAGAAAAATCCTCTATGCAGGAAAAACCCTGCAATTGGTGTGTGTTACATAATAGTTGTGGGGTTTTAAAAAGTCAGTTTACATGAATTATTCTGGAGCGATACTTAAATACAAGCAGTGCTCTCTGATAGAGCTCCCAGTCATAACTTATACATTTTCTGTTGCTTAAAGTATAGTTTGATTAATTGTTTGAGTGGTTTGGTTTGCTTTATAGCTCAAACTTAAGAGGTGATAAAGGCTGCCTGTAAGCTTTACTAGTTTGTTTTAAAACAGCACTTAGACCTGCTGGAAGGTCTATCTGGAAGCTCATAAAATTTTCACATACCTGAGAAATGCTCAGTTGAAGGACACAGAGGTAGCAGTGGGGGTTGTTGTAAGTGGTGCACGCACGCACACACACGCACACACACAAATGTGAATTGCTGCTTTCCCAGTACTGCAGCTTTACCCTGAGTGTCTAAATGACCAAACTTTATTGCAGGCCTTAGCAGGTCCGTAGGGATCGGAGGCTTAACACAATTGTCTTCTGCCTCACTGCCCCGGTGAAAGAGTATAAAGCTTTTCACTCTCTTTTTGTCCACATTACCTCCCGTGCTCACAAAAGAAAAAGGCACTCTTTGTGGGCAAAAGTGGACAGAGCTGCTGGAGGTGGTCACCACAGAAAAGCTAATTACACTGCTCGTAAAAGTTAAATATTAGTAGATCTGCATTTTGATTAATTATCATATGACCTGCCCTTTGCATGGGGTCTGCTCATTGATGTGTGTGTTGTTTTTTGTTTTGTTTTGTTTTTTCTTTTCTTTTTTTGGGGGGGGGGTCTTTGTGTGTTTTTCAGCTGATTTCTGCCACTTTCTACGTAGTTTTGCAGAAGTTACACTCCTTGGGAGCTTTTTAAAACTTTCATCTGTTTGTGGATGTGTTCGTTGTTGGTTGGGAAATATGGTAGTGATGGAGGGTAACTTGGATCCTGAAGCACAAAGGTGAGAAGGGATTTGGCCTTGATGAAAAGGAATGTGACATCTGAGCCTCATCGTGTGAGTTTTGTCAACAGACCTCAGATTGATGGGGATTTCAGTACAGAGTTTGTCTCTTGAGTTGACTCCCTTTTGGCCCCCAGCAAATTATATGACTGCAAATGCATTCTGCATAAATAAAGGAAAATGTCAGATTTTAAATCAGCATTTACAAGTTTGACTTATTTGTAGCTTCCATATTGATGTAATCTGGGCACTATCTGCTGGTGAACTTTACCCAGAGATGCTCAGTTCATTTATTCTATAAATAAACTTACACCCCTAGAAATCATACACTGTACATAAAAGATTCACATAGCCACTGTGATGTCATTCACTGGTTTCTGGACTCCACATTTGCTCAGTAACAGACTAATAAAAAAACAGTTGAATTTCACCCACCAAAACTATAGCACAAGCTTGTTGGATGGAAAATGGAAGCCACAGTGTTTGTCAGATAGTTCCATTAAAAATGCTCCAGATGGAACAAGCACAGTGAAGAGGTCCAGTTCAGTCACTCCAGTTAGCGAAGATGAGCTGTAGCAGAAACCAATGGGCTACAGTTGCCTGTGTATGGAGACTTGTCAATCAAAGTGGTGACACCTCTAATTCCACCATCCAGGTGGGTGAATTATAGCTTTAAACATGTTTTTCTTTTTTTTTTAAAGCTGTAAATTTGGAGATTTTAACATGGAAGTTTATGGGGATTGACTTATTTTTTTAAGTCAGCCTCATGTGGCCCCTACAGGAAGTACAATTTTTTTTAAAACTTGTTTCATTTTTCAGCTCTGGAGGTTGATCCTTGTTAGAACTGAGGACTAGATTATGACAATAAAATTATGGAAAATTATAGTAATGGTACAAGATTTATGTCTGTGTTAGGAAGCATATTTTGTAGCCATTTTCACACATACACACACCACAGCCATAAACTGGTTTATATACATTATCTGACAGAGCTGCATGTGAGAATGCAAACATCCAGTGCAGTCAGATTGGTGACTAGCCGCTCTTTATTTCACCAGCTCCCTAGCACAAGCTAAGAGTCCAGTGTATTTAACCCCAGCAAGTGGGCAACATGTGTGCTGTCTGCAGCATGCTCCATCCATGGCACTCCCTCACCTAGGCCACATGGAGTATTCACAGTAGTGCGAACATGTTTGAAGCTGATTATTTCCTGCTGTGTGCTATATGTGAGGATGGTCAACCTTGGAAAATATTAATGTTTGAGCGCTGCTGTGCTATAAAGCTTTTTACATAATGATAAACTGCTGCCCAGCAAAAACAAACAAACAAAAAAATAACAGTACTGTGATCTTTAGTTTTTAGAGGCAGTGTTTAATTTACATTTTTGTTGATCAAACAGCCAAAAATGACAGGAAAAATTGTGTAACTTTCAGGTGAGTCAGGTAACAAAGACTGTGTGGACCAGTCATTCTTATGTATATATATATATATATATATATATATATATATATATATATATATATATTACCCACCAAATTTTTGAGTCAGGAAAACTCTGATAATGGTATCGTGGGATATTGGTTTGTTGAGCTCTTTTGAAGTTATAAGAAAATAAATTTTCACAAATTAAGGTGTCACTGTTTAAGATATATTGGCATGAAATCTTATTCTGGTCAGTTTTCACTTTGTGTTCAAGCGTTAAAGGAGGTATTCGAAGGAGCTGCTGCAGTTGACGTACAAAGTTTATTTTATCTTACTGGTGTGTCCACAGGCTGCCGGGTCAGGACTGTGGCATTATCCTAAGTTGCTAAGGAATGCATCTAACTTGCACTGGCTTGGCATATTTTGAAGCCCCAATAAGACGGAAGCAAACCTACATGGTGTGAACTGCAATGTGATTGAAGGAAATGCCCTTAAGTGAGACAACTCAAAGCCTGGAATCTTGTTTTTCTCCTCTGCTGGTTACAAAAGGTTACCATGGTTCCCCTGAACACCAGGCCCAAAGGTCAAAGGTTTCTTTAAACTGTGAGGGGCATTGAGACACCAAGTGGACCTAAAGTCTGTCCTGCAGTAGTTCTGGATGCTCATCTGATTTGATCAGTTTCCTTAATAATCATCATGGGCTCTCATCTGTTTTGTTTCATACCACAACAAAGGGTGAAACTGTTGCAAAAAAAAAAAAAGTAGAACATGGGTATTTACAGACTGACTTTAACTCTGTTCTCTGATAGCGAGTTTCAAGACAATGAAGCCACTGTTTGTGAGCAGAGGTTGCTGTTGAGTGATTGGAAAACTTTGCAGCAGAGATAAGGAATTGGAGAAGGGGGATGAATGCTCTTTCCAATGCTGCTCCCCCACCGCCCGTTCGGTGCTTTGAGAGGTCACACTGCTCATGGGAATAGCTCTTTGTTTAGCCAGGCCAGTGGTCACTTGACTGTCCTGTGTGGAGCAGCAGCACATCTGCCATCCAGCTAGTGATTGATTTGTGGGCTTTTTCAGCTTAGCATTCTTCTTTTTTTGCTTATCAACCCTCCTTCACCCTCTTTCAGAGCCTGTATTAATGTTCAGTAGGGTCAGTGAACATAGCAAAGGACTCATCACTCAATTAAATAGTAGTGCTTTCAAATAGGACTGGTTGAATTAGCTTATTTTAGTCTAAGCATGTGGATTACTCCAGTTAACAAGAGTCAGACTCATAAGAAGAATAGATTTGGGGAATGTTCTTGTTTGCATTTTCATAATAACATATTAACCTGGCACACAGAAACCTTAACAACCGTAACAGTCATATGGAAAGTGCATGTTTATTTAAAATGTGTAACGTGCTTTTGTGTAAATCACTAGAAAACTGGAGGTGTACTATTATTCCAAGTGACAGCAGTAAAAGTGTTTTTCGCACTTTACAATGAAAAACATGCAAAAGCAGATTGCCAAATGTGCCCTTTACGGACCTTTTGTGTGCTGGGAATTGAAACCACAGCTTTTATACACATTTTTGAATTATTCTGATTCTTACCTTTCCTGTCTTAATTGAATGATAGAGAGAAACGAAAGATAACTGATATTCATCTTACCTGTCCATTCTAGCTGTTGTGTATTGTATAAGAGCAGCTGTATTGTTTTTTTGTTGTTGTTGTTGTAGCAGCAACAACTGGAAGATCCCACTGATAGAACAGAAAAGGATATTATTACAAAACATAATTTTAAAGCCTCACAGTTGGGGAATGTGGTTTCTTCTGAGTTTTCTTGGCAGCATTAAGCAACAGGACTGGTTTGGGGTGGTCACACAGGGCTCTGCCATAGTTGGGCGCTAGCCAGGATTTGTGGAGGTCAGAGGTGAGAGGTGAGATTGCTGGGAAGGGCAGATGGTCGGAACTGCTTTGTCAAGCCTTTAGGGAATAAGGCTGAGGTATTTACTCTGTTTGATTTAGGGGAAAGGCCAAAATGCTACACCAGAGATTTTTATGTTGGTATATTTTGGTGTAGAGAAGGAAATGACACCACACAACTCACTGTGAAACAAATAATAGATGGCTGAATGAGTAAATGTACATAATGGATTGAATTAGAAAGAGTTTGATTTGTTTGCCTTGATGATTTTATCCACACCTTAGATGCCTCTCGGCAAACATCATCCCTCAAAGAAGAAGGTCCGCCTCCTGTTTTTCAGCTTAGAAGAGTGCACAGCAAACCCTTAGTGGTTAAAGATTTTCTTCCTTCTTGTCTTAGTGGTTAATCAATAATCAATGATTGTCCCACTGTTTGTCAATCGAGCATCACTTGAGTGAATGGAAAGGTAGAGTGGAAAGGCAACGGATCAGAGCAGCTCATCTCTCATGCCCTGCAGTCATATCGCTTCAGCATGGTAATGGCATTTTTGTAAGAGCCTGTGTTAAAGCAGGAGGGGCGGGAAAGGGCCTGGGAGAAGGGGTATGAATGCCTCTCTCTGCTTCTGTCCTCACATCAAATATCCGCAGTGGAGCTGAGGAGGTAGTAGCTCAAGGCTAATTAGATTAAATGTGTCCATGGTGAAGACATCTGATCCTCACAACAGTTTAACTTTTGTTCAGCAAGAATGGTATGTCAGAAATGGATGAAAACAACAGTGAAATCGCTTGCATCAGGTCAGCCGATACCACTATGATGCAAAACCCAAAATAGTCCAAAAAATATGATGACATAGTAATTAGAAATACAAAATAATCTTTCATTTTATCTCTGGAACCAGACTGTAATTCCATTCGTTCCTCCACAAATGTCAGCTTGACTTGGAGGCAAATTTCTGTCAAATGTGTAAAAGTCATAATTCATTGAATGCAGCCTGAGCTCTCCTGTTGTTTAGCACCACAGCAGCTGGCAGCATCGCTTACACACAGCCATCCATCACCCCTCCCTGCATACACACCACTATTAGGGATTTCCTGGAGACTTTTCTCAAAAGCAGAGGTTATCACAGCACTGAGGTATAAGAAAAGCATGCTGATAAGGATATTGGATATCAAAGTGCAAAGAATTATAGCTGGCAATGAGTCAGTCAGATATTCATGCATTTCACTGTTTTGTTTATGCTTGTTTACCCTGTGGCTTCTCTCTTTGTTCCTCCAGATTTTTGGTTGTTTTCTTTATTTGTTACCTCACTTAGAAAGTACCAAAGCTTCGTGGTACTTTGGTATTTCTCCATGCTGCATCTCAAAAATTCCTTTTCGATGTTTTTTTTTTGTACTAAATATGTGACAGACATGGTTTTAATTTGATGTCCTTCTTCCTGCACCTTTGTGTTTCTTCTGCTGAGTGCTGATGGCTCACTGCAGCAGAAACAGCTCTGAATGTGTGCACAGAGGTTAAAGAGCACCACAGTGTGTTAGTTTATCCATTACTGAAGGGGTAATGGTTTCGTCTTAAAAGCAGGCAGGAGTTTTGCATCTTGAAAATGGACCTACTGCATTCAACCAAATTCAGTTTTCAATTTCAAAGTTATTTAACTAAATCATTCTGGACCATTGCAACAATCCTTTACAGTGCATTGATTTGCCCTTCTGTGCCATTGATTATTTGATTTATTTGTTATAGTAAATGTTAGCAAGTTGTAGGGCTTACTGTTCTCTCTATCACAGACAGTGCAATTGATTTCTTTTAACCACCAAAGGCCCTCATGCTTCTCCTGCTTTTTGAGTAGAGGGGGACCTTTAGGACCTTTGTGGTTCAATAGGAACAACTGTTAAATGACTTAAAGTGTTAGTGTGAGTGTATGCACTTAATAACGTCTAAAAGGCCTTATTGTAATTCAGGTTAGGTATTATTTGCTTGCTTCTTGGCTGGTTGCTGGCACTAGCTCAGTTTCAGAGAAACCCAATCCATGCAGGATGTAGCTGTTCCACTCCAATCACCACCTTCCTGCAGCACGCTGTATGTCTGCAGCTTTAAGAACCAGCATCTTTGTTTTCTGATATCTGACTGAGATGGATGGATGTCTGAAATTCATCACAATGTATAACAACAAACGTGTTTCAGTGTTATTAAAAAAAAAAAAAAAAAAACTTCCTAAAATTACTAGTAAAATTAGATCATGATAATAAGCTTAGAGATGCTTGTGACACGATGTTTTTATTGAACTGAGCATATCATTATTTATAGTTGGGCACCACATAAAATCTTTTAATCCTGAACACTAAGTCTCTGCATACATAACAAGTCTAATCTGTCCCCTGGTTTGTTTTGGTGCAGGTATTGCCTCATTTTCAGTCCAGCCGACTTCATTAGTGGCGACTGAAGAATCAGTCGCAAGGTTTTCCTGTAAAATCATTGCACACCCGCCTCCCATCATCACTTGGGAGTTCAATCGGGTCACATTACCTCTCGTCACTGAAAGGTATGGACTCTGTTGTTTTCAGTTTAATTTCATCTTACTCATTTAGATTTTTCTTCCACAGACTTTTGAAAGAATTTCATTAGTAACCATTCTTGCACATTGTCTGAGATATATCATATACAATTCATATACATATTGTAAGTGATAAACACGGCATTGTTGTTGTGTGTGTGTGTGTGTGTGTCTCTGCAATTCAGAATCACAGTCCTGCCCAGTGGCGTTCTTCAGATTCAGGGTGTGCAACGAGCTGATGCTGGAAGTTATCGCTGCATTGCCACCAATGTTGTCAGTCGCCGGCGAAGCATGGAGGCCACCCTCACTGTGACTCCAGGTGTGTTAACCAGCAAACCTTTTCAAACTTATAGTGTTGAAACACACAGTTAAGTAGCAAAATGTTCCCCACAAAAGAAAAACTGTGCTGTCTCTGCATGTCGACCCAAATCCAAGTAAGGTTGATAAGTCTGTCTTTGAAGCAGGCCTGGACAGTAGTTTGTTGAAAGGCCTAAAGTTCGCAACATATGCACTAAACCTGTCTTCTACTCTCTCCACAGCACCCAGACCCCAGGTTCCTCAGAGACCTCGTATTATCGCAGCACCGCAGAACATTTCGGTGTCACTGCACCAAACTGCCATCCTGGAATGCATGGCCACAGGCAATCCCCGACCCATCATCTCCTGGAGCCGAGCAGACAGCAAGCCTATTGATGTTTACAATACCAAAGTGCTTGGGAACGGCAACCTCATTATCACAGACATCAAGCTGCAGCACGGAGGAGTCTATTTGTGCAGAGCCACCACTCCTGGCACTCGCAACTATACCATGGTTCCAGCTAATGTCACTGTGCTAGGTAAAACCAGTACATACCACACAGGCTGTTTATGATTTGATTTTATGTCGATCATATAGAATTTAACATATTGCTGTCCTTTTTCTAAAGCATCACCTTCCTTGGTGGAGTGGCCCGAGAGCCTGACGCGGCCCCGAGCTGGCACCGCCCGCTTTGTTTGCCATGCTGAAGGAAATCCAACGCCTCGGATCACTTGGCTCAAGAACGGAGAGAAAATTCACTCTAATGGTCGGATCAAGATGTACAACAGGTATGTTTCTCCTCAGTTCATTTGAAAGGTCAATCTTGTGATCCCAAAATCATGAGATGATATTTGAAAGTTGTTGGCCAGTTTAACCTTCAAATGACCACATTGGGTGATTTGTGAGCCCAGCCTTATATTTATATATGTGCATATTGAAATTTAATTGATGTCCCCATAATTTGCACCAGAAGTCATCTGGGTCTGTACTCTGTATCGCTCTGTGTCTCCAGCAAACTGGTCATCAACCAGATCATCCCAGAGGATGATGCAATCTATCAGTGCCAGGCAGACAATGAGCAGGGATCAGTCCTCTCCATGGCGAGGCTCATTGTGGTGATGTCAGAGGACCGGCCGAGTGCGCCCAGGAATATCCGAGCCGACACTGTGTCAAGCTCTGCCATCCTTCTGGCTTGGGAGAGGCCTTTGTATAACTCTGATAAAGTTATTGCTTACTCTGTGCACTACATGAAGGCTGAAGGTGAGTGTGGTACAAACACGTGTACACACACAGACAGACGTTTTGTTGTTTGTTTGTTTTGTGACAGAAGAACAGTTGTAATTGTAGGGGAACTGTTAATATATTAATATATGATGATTGTGGCATTTTCAGTCTCAGGAAATTCAACTCTTTGTTAAACAGTGTGCTATTAGTGTTGTATTGTTAAACAGAGGCAGTACTCCAAAGTTAATTGGAACAGCTGCTTTTTTCTAAACCAACAGGACCAATGTTAAGTTTCAAGATGCGGGGTTCCTTCCTTTGCCGAATAAAATGCAGGATGCACTATTCACAAAAAGCACAACGGTTGTAGTGTGGCAGCAGAAAAGCCCTAAAGCCTTTCAGTTTTCCTGGGAACACTGCACTTCATTATAATGCCACTGACTTCCATTGAGGTGGAGAAACATGCAGAATTCAACTAGTGAAAAAAGGAACACCTGCTGGATGTTTGGTGGGAATAAGGAGGTCTGGAAAAAAAAAGCAGGAACTAGCTGAACAAATAACTGACATTTCTCAGGAATGTTCTGCACGTTATACAGATTTTGTGACACAATCCTCTTGGTCCCACTTAGAGAAACTGACTGGCTATCAGACAGAGTGCTCTTTACCTGAGGATGTTGACAGAGAGGCTTGGCACTAAACTGAAAATCTACTGAAAGAAGGAACTTATTAGCCTGTATGATGGAGTGGCCAAAAGTGTGTATTCTGTGAGGGACAGAAACGGTTTAAATTGGACAGGAAGGGAAGCTTTGTTAAAGCTTCCAGGGAGGCTTACTGAGGCATTCAGACTACAGAGAATGCATTTTTGTTTGCTTGAAGTACCATATTTACCAGGTCAGAAATCAGACCAGGTACCAGTCTTTGTTTTTGACTTTTTGACTTGGCTGATTGTTCTAAGGGGCAGGAAGTGAAGACTGTAGCTGTATAATATTCTCATTGGAATGAAGAAGCCATGGGAATGCACAAAGCAACTGAACTATGGTTTAAGTAAGACCAGGTGACTGAACCCAAGTTAATACCTTGGGTTTCTTAACTTGATGAGGATGGATATAAACGTCATCTGCACAGGTGATTTATATAACATGTAGATTAAATTATGAAAACATACACATAATGAAATATAATTATATTAATCTTTTTAAAGGTTTTTGTTCATAGCAGCATAAACATCAATCATATTTTTGCAGTTTTCTTTTTTTTTTGTGGACTAGAATTTTAATGTCCAATTTTTTATTTTTATATTTTGTGATTACACAAACACATTTTTTGATCTTTTCATTTGTCCAGGATTAAACAATGAAGAATATCAAATTGTCATTGGAAACGATACAACTCGCTATATTATTGATGATCTGGAGCCAGCTCACAACTACACCTTCTACGTAGTGGCCTACATGCCAATGGGAGCCAGTCGCATGTCGGACAACGTGTTCCAGCACACGCTTGAGGATGGTAAGGCCTATAATCTGGGGGAGAAATAATAAATGATAAAATCATTCATTTATTCAATACAAAACAATAAATAAGCCTTATATGAGAGTGAGATTACTCAAGTTAGTAAATAACATTAGCTGGAGTTCTGTACAGGTGGGAGAAGCTTGAGATTAACTTAAGTGGGTACTAGATTTTCTACAGATGAGTCAGTTGTGCTCGATCCTGTGTCACTGATTAGAAACAGGATATGTGGCTGTGTCATATCTTGGTATTAGTTAAATGGCTGGTTTTACTAAAGACTGTATCGTCCATTGTTTGTTCTATATTTCATTACTGATAGATCTTGTGATACAGCATGCTTCCCTGAAAATAGACCGAAAAACTTCTTACGGGAAAAAAAATATAGCCAGAAAAGAATGTTTTGGTTAATTTGTTAAATTAAGAAGGACACTTACACTCATTTCCAACACCACGTTTCTTCTTGAACTTTACTAGAGTAGCTTTGCATGATTCAAAGTTCAAAATAACACTCCAATCCAATCCAACTTTATTTATAGAGCCCTATAAAAGACAACAAAGTTGAGCAAAGTGCTTTCCAGATAAAAGACAGCAATACAATACAACACAAAAAATAAATGCAAAAAAAAATACTAATAATTTAAAAAGGATTAACCATAAAAGGAGTACTAAAAAAACATAAAAGCAGTGGCCAAAATGACTGAAACTAACTAGAGACCAGCATTTTGAAATGCCTTAGAGAAAAGGTGTGTTTATAAGCAAGATTTAAAGACCTCTAATGTTGGGGCCAGTTTAACATAGAGGGGCAACTCATTCCATAGTTTGGGCGCCACCACAGCAAACCTCGGTCACCCTGGTGTTTCAGTCTCGACTTGGGGACAGCAAGAAGTAGCTGGTCAACCAACCTGAGGGACCTTTGTGGGGTGTATGTGTCTAAGAGGTCTGCTAAGTGTGTGGGAGCCTGGCCACTCAAAACTTTAAAAGAAAACAATCAAATTTTAAAATTAATTCTAAAATAGACAGGCAACCAGTGCAGAGAACAAGAACAGGGGTGATGTGCTCACATTTACATGTCCTGTAAGTAGACGAGCAGCAGCATTCTGGACCATTTGTAAGCACGACAGTGAAGCCTGGTCAATACCCTCTTTTGAATACTGAGGCTTGGTGCAGCCCCTTAGTCCATCCACTGTCGGAAACGAGCTGTTTTAGCTCCCTTTACCCTCTCTTTAAGGGAGTCCACACAGTAAGCATTTTGCAGCATTGTGGCAACCAGATGCCAAAGAAACTTAATGATGTATGGCAGCTTCAAGCCGCAATGCCAAGTGAGCAGGTCCTGAGTGTAACATTTCTCAGCTTTGAGGCGAGTGACTACCAGTGAGAGACATAACCATCTTCTCTTTGACATAAAAAAGGAAAGTTAAAAATAAATAAATAAAAAATGGATGAAACCGAGTGTTTAGAGCAGCGTGAAGTGTTTGGCTCACAGGTTTACTTGTATATCTTCTGACCTCATTATTTGAAACTTTGGTCCACAGTTCCCCTCCGTGCCCCAGAACTCAGCCTCACCAGTCGCAGCCCCACAGACATCCAGGTGTCTTGGCAGCCTCTTCCAGACAAGCTGAGTCGTGGCCGAGTCTGCAGCTACCGCTTATCCTATCGTACCAGTTCTGACAGCGCAGTCTCACAGATAGAACTACCTGGAGAAAAGACCCAGCATCTCCTAGAAACCCTGAACCCGACACTATCTACCTTCTACGTATTGTTGCTGCCACCAGTGTCGGGTGGGGTGAGCAGTCAGCCTGGACATCACACCGCACTCCAAAGGCATCCGGTGCTCAAGGTACTTGGGAGAATTGTCTCATAATATCTGAAATAGCAGCATTTAACCATGAAGATGACATCAGAGTGCTTTAAATCTAATCTCGTCTATGCAGAGGAATTTGAGCCAAAAACATGAATTGGGGAAGAGATGGAGAAGAGCATGCTCTAATAATCTTGTTAAGACATTGCGTTTGTTACTCTCTGACCTTTGCCCTGCGCTGTCAGTAACACTGGAAGGGCTTCAGTCATGGGTCATAAAGGGAGACCTCAGGCTTCAGAGCTGGACAGAATATATGGCTTTTTAGAGCTACATCTGAAGCTTTGAGACGGGGGAGGGGGAGGATTTGTTTTTTCTGTCCTTCTCCTTTACCCTCAGTGTTCATTTTAAACTCAGACAGGCATCTTCATTGGCAAACGTTCATTCCTGAATTTAAAAATGTGAGAAACAAGCTACACTGTCTGCAAGTGTGGTTTCTATTTGGTGTTTAAGAGCTGGTGAGGCATCATTTGACTTTTCAAAACAAACAAACAAAAAAAACTTGGTCAGGACGGAAACTTCCTCTTCTCAGGCATAAACACTGGAAAGAGCTCAAAGAATAGATTATAGTTGTTTTAAGAGCAAGTCACTGTTGGTATAAATTTATAAGAAGATTGTGATACTTAAGTGTGGTTCCTGCTGTTTTTCTTTCTGCAGTTCCTCTGGCTCCCGAGTTGCATTTGGAGTCTTTAAACTGCACCACTATTCTGGTACACTGGCAGCTTGCTCCCAGAAACTCAGTTAGTGTGCGGGGCTACAAACTCTTCTACCATGAGGAGAGCCAGCCGGAGAGCACCCCAGTTCAGCTTCACGCCTCAGATAATAAACACACCATCGGAGGCCTCGGTGAGTTTTAACCTTAGATTACCTTCTGTCACCAATCTGCCTGTTGTTTAGGTTATTATACAGTATTTTCATGACTTTCATATGAAAACCAACTCATGGTGGAAGCTGCATGTTTACTTTGGAGGTGTCTTATCTGTTAATATTTTGAGTCAATCTGTGAATGTGTTGATTTTTGGCAATGTGTTATTGCTTTAATGTACTTGCGTTTTTTTTTTATTACTATTGCCTTTGCCAGAATTAAAGGTGTTTATACATGAGATTTTAATTATTAAGCTAGAAACCGATATTTGCTGTCTAAAGATGCGGTGGCATAATGGTGAATTTTTCTTTTTTCTAAGCAGGGAAAATGAGTGTGTTTGTGTGTTTTGGTAGCTGGTGCACGTAAGTCCTTAACTAAGACATTTGTTTGCTAGCAGTCTCACAGATATTTAGATGAAATGATCAAACTTTGCATGCTGTGGAAACTAATCTACTAATCACTGCAGTAACAGACAAGGTGCCCATCTTCATGCTTACCTACCTTGTCACTTGTTTAGCTTGTGTCTTTGGGGGCTGCTTTCTTTTGTATGCATTTCTACAAATGTCAAAAAACGGTCTTAAAGATTTTTAATTAAAATCTGCATGCATCTTATTCAATAAAGTCACGTAAGGTTTTTAGGGAACATGAGTGATTAATTAGCTTTTAGTCTTGTCACATGTGGAGCAGAGGTTTATTAGGAATGGAATGGATCAGCACCACATCCCATTTCCACGGCCTCTTGACCTCTGCAGGACATCAGTGTACAGCTTTTCTGCTGCTGCTGAATGGCGTTAAGGACACATCACAGCCTTTCTGGCCTTTAGGTCAGATTCATTTGAGCTTTTTTGTTTGAGAGAGGAAAGGGGGCTCAGGCCAGCTCCGTGGACAACTGACCATCTGTGGCCAGGGGGTCAACCAGGTGGTCGGCAGCTGACTTGTAAATCAGGAAGCTGTGTTCTTGAATAAGATCAGAAAGGGGGAAAAGACAAGGAGGTACTATAAATTACTATAGGTGTGAAGTCTAACTGATGCAGGTATTGAGTTTAAATTTACTTCACTAAACAAACTTTATGACAGGTAAACCTGTTTCTCCTGCTAAGATTGACTTATAGTTATAATCTAATACAGATAAAGTCACACACTAAATTTACTTCTGTAGATATGAAGTTATACCTGAAATATTACTTTAATGATCACTATAGATAGTAGTACAGAAAAAAATCCTCTGTATTCAGCTAATTTCTTGTGTGTGTGTGTTGGGGGGGGGGTTAGTATTTATTAAATATTTTGATTAAGGATGGATTTAGATTATTAAGATGCAGCCATTTTCAGTTTCTGTAACTCATTAGATTCTTTTTCTGTGTATTGGATAAATATTCTGAGAGGATTAGCAAGCTGTGGTCAGTTTGCAAAATCGGCCACATCAAAAATACAGCTTCTGCTGAATTAAAGGAATCATCTTTTTGTTTCTATTGTTAGAACAGCTTTTAAAGAGAATAAAGCTGTTTTGTGGAGGCTGATTGATCATGTGTTTTATGACTCCTTTGAGCAGTGTTGCTGCAGGAGCATTAAGATCAAAGACTCACATTCTGTTTGGCTTTGAGGGTCACAAAAATGGTGTAGTAGACAGAACTTCAAGGAAACCCAGTCTCTGACCAACAGAGCTGCTGGCCAAACAATGACCATGTCTTGTGAGCTCACTGTCACAGTTTTGAGATTTCTTTCTCATAAATGAGCTGCTGCCCTGTGTACGGGGAGAGAGGTGTGAACTGAAGTATCTGACATCCTGCGTGGCAACAGATCCTGCAGCAGAGAAGGCATTTCTGTGCTGGGAGCAGTCTGACGAATAGTTTCCTCTCTTCTCTTTCCTTTTGATGTTATTCTAGTAATTATGTTTTTTTTTTTATATAGAATCTTTAGATATAGCACAGCAGCAAGTTTGCAGTAGAAAACATTCAGAGTAAATCTAGATATAAATCCATTTTAAACCTGCTCTGAAAAAATCACAAATGACAAGTAAAAAACTCTGAACTCACAACATCACATAAAATAATTTTTACTGTCTGTTGGCATTAGTCACGCTAAGCTTCTGGCAATTTTCAGGCCAAGTAATACTGTGGAAGAAAAAACCCAGAGTGCAATGAATTCTTTGTTTTTTTCATCTGTAAGAGAAAGAATGTGTTGTTTCTTTTGTTTTTTAAAGCAACATTTCCTCACTTTAAAGGTGATCATGGAATGAGCAATACACTCACCTTAGACAACAGGCAGTAACTGGTTCCATGGGTCTGCTTTTAGTGATTTTGCTTATGGGTTTTATCTCTTTTGGGTTTAAGTTTAATGGGTCTTAGATGAATTATTGGATTATTGAATTATGAATAAATGTATTAATTGTGTCCGTTACATTGTGTTATTTACTGCAAATTGCTCTCATTAAATAATAGCAGCTAGTAAAAGGGACTGAAATGAGCTGATGCAGTATTAAATAAGGTTATGGGTTTGTCATTTAATGTCTTTGTGCCTGTGTTCTGGCAGTTTCTGTATTTATTTATATAACCTTAATGATACATGTAAATATTGCTACATTTAAGTCAAATATATCCAGTGCGATGTATATCGGTCATGTAGCTGCAGATGGTTTCCAGACCATGTCCCTGGTCAGGCTTTTAAGACACTGCATTAACATAAACATTAATGGAGTAAACAACACGACTCAAACAAAATAAATCTTTTAGAACAACAAAAGATCAGTTTTTATCTCTGGTGGTGGGGTGTTTTTGTATCCTGTGGACCTTCTCTGAGGAGGACTCACCAGTGTTGTTTTTGCTGGCTTATGGTCTCCACTAACTGCTCCACTTTGGCTACTAGATTTTAAAATCATTTAGGGCAAGGCATTTCACATATGTAAACTTTTATTTTTTTTAATATGAAATATTTATTTCATCTGTCCATCCATTTTCTTCCGCTTATCCATTCAGGCTTGCGGGGGGGCCAAAGCCTATCCCAGCTACCATAGGGCAAGTATATATTGATTTCCTATTAAATAATATATATTTTCAATGCTTTAGAAGTTCTACTTTTTCAGAATTTCACAGTGGTGCCATTTTATAGGTTTCTGGTGCAAATTTGAACAGAGAGTCTGTATAATGGCATTGTAGATTTCTGTGCTGACTTAGCTGAATGGCCTCACATGGTTACATAATAAGAAAGCTGCCCTAGAACCATATATAGGATCTGATAACTTAAGCTGTTATTAGCAGTTTTTGCTTTTCTTTTAAACTCCACTTTAAAAATCTGCTGTAAGCAGCTTTGAGGCTGAAAACCATGAAATGCCGAGTGCTTTTTATCAGCAGGTGATCACTGCAAATCAAATGAGCTTGTACTGTAATTTTCTTTATAATCTACTTGACGATGTGCACAGGAGCCAATAGCATTGACTTCTGAACTGTCATCTGTAGAAAAACCACATGCTGCTGATTCAGCTCCATGTACAGCTGCAACATGCTCTGAACTGGCCTGCTGTTAAATTATCACTCATGACAATCCACATGATTGAAAGTACATCGTAAAAGGCAGGAATGTGGTTCTAGAGGCTCCAGTTTGGTATAAATGGCACGGTGACATGACCTTTCCCTGCATGTGTATTCTTTGCTTGGCCCATGAGTAGCACAAGTTGTCATAGCTGAAGCTTAAATACCTCTCATACCTGTTGGCACCAGACAGAACTGCAGATTTATCTCACAGCTGTAAGCCATGTTGCATCTTGTCCACTGCTTTTATTAAACAGGCAAAGCGTGCTCGGTGCAAAGACTGGTCTTCATTATAAAAGGTTATGTCAGGCTTAACCTGCCTGTGTGTCAGCTGATTCGTGTAAGGGGCATAAAACAGAAGAATAGTGGGGGTTAATAGATGCTGGTGTGAGGGCTCATGCGGGAATTGACATTTATGGCCCTTCTTCAGGCCTGGGGGGGGGCTTTCGCAACAGAACTACACTGCAAGGGCCAACAGGAACTGCTTTTTAGCTGTTTTTATTTTCTTTTAAAAGGAGTGACCACAAATGGGTCAAATATACCCAGACAGAATAATTTATGGGAGTAAAGCTTGGATCCCAGTGGGAAGGACAGGAAAGCGTCTTCTCTTAAGGAATGGCTTTGAAAACGGAATACAATGTGTAGTATTGTAGCCACAGTTAGAATTTGTAAATCCAGCAAAGAAAATCCATTTATCCAATTATGAGTGAATTCTGTATGAATATGAATTAAATATTTTCAGTGTAATTGTGACCCAAGGCTCTATAACAGTCTTCTCGAGGGAATTAAGTCAGTGACTTTCTTTGAGTTGCATCCTTATTGGAAAACTTTTCACGATTGTGCTGAATTTTAAAAAAAGTGAGTTTGAACTTACTTTTATTTCCTAAATCCTCCCCGGGTTTTTTTAGTTGTTTTTTTTTTTTTAGTTTTTGTACTACACTTTACTGTTGCTCCTGTGAAGTACTTTGCATCATGGATTTTGACATTATGATTTTTTGTTTATTTTTATGTCCTTACATGTGCTATAAATTAAACAGATTATTGGACTATTAAAAACATCTTAATACAGGTAAGTCTAAGTTGCAGGCTTAATATCAGGATCAGACATCAGCAGTGAGTTCACACTTCTTATCTTTATGTGATTGGTGACACAAAATCCTTGTTTTTTTCATAGTGTTGTCATTCGTTGGCACAACAAGGTATACCGTTTGATTTTGGCCACCTGACTGTGTTGTTAAGTTTCAGGAGTCATCTCCGCAGTCTTATCAGGACTCTTTGATACCATTTTAAGTCATTTTGCCATTTTGACTCTTGTTTCCCTGCTTTTCCACTCACTACCTCTGCTTGACCCTCCCCCTTCATGAGAGAAGTGTAACCCCTCCTTTTGCAGGATTTAGCTTGCCCAGATTCCATGTCAAAGGTCGTGGCCCAGATGTCACAGCTTCCCCCCTCTCAGAGCTGCTCTCACATAATTACGGCAGGCCCATTGTATTGTGGGTTTAGGTAGAGGTGCATGCTACATGCCTGCTCCTCTTTAGAGGCGAGGCTTAAGAAACTTCACAAAAACTCTGGATAGCAAGGAGGATATTGTAGAGTTTTAGAAGTTGAAGAATTTTGTTTTCACTTAGTGCTTAAAGTAACAAAGAGAGAGAGAGATGCTTCTTCTTTTTAATTCTTTGTAAAAATTTCTGTTCTGCAGTGACTTATGATACAGTTTATATTGCTGAATATTGTGTTTTGGAGGTTTTTTTCCTCATGCTTTCTAAAGTTTTAGGCTTCCTGGGCAAAAAAAAAAAAAAAGAGGTTCAGCTCATATTCCACACCCATGACCCCAGATTCTTTCAGTTTTATCTCGGCCTGACCTGCTGGCCCTGCTGTGGCTCCAGTGAAACTCCTTAGGGCTCCGTGGGGGTGCAACATGCGTAGCTCCACCCCTGCTAAACTTTGTAAACCTCCATGGACACCAATTCATCTCCTGTGGTCTCCCTCTGCTCTCAAGCTTCTAAATGTCTCAAGATTCAGTTGATTTGTTTGTTTTGTGCGGGACACACAGGACTCTTATGGTCGTATTAAGGATTGATTGGTTTTTGTGGTGTTTATTTTTGAGCTATATATTTATATGTGTTTCCACGACCACCTTATGTCCCTCACCAGACTGTCATCCTGAAACATAATTTAGAGACTCTGGGTCAGACTTTGTTCATTGTGTGTAAGTTATGACCAGACCCTGATTTTTATTCGTTTAGGGGTAAAAGGGACATGTGGTCAGTTGGCTATTGTCCAGGAGAGGGTCTTCAGGGTCACTGAGGCCTGCTACTGCTGCTGACCATCAGCAGTGTCCTTCCCAGGGGATTTTTGCTCCCGATTTAACCCCCACATTCAGGACCTGAGGAGGTGTGGCCACTGACCAATGACCAGCCGGCTTGGCAGGGCCAGAGAAAGAGCTTTCTTTATATGTAGTCAAAAGGCTGGGGGGTGACAGGGTGATGGATAGCGGGGGCTCTTCTGTTCTGCTGCCCTATGTGGTGTTGAAACTGACCAAAGGATTTGCAGCACAGAGCATTTGTCGCCCTGCCTCACCCCTCGTTCTCACCACACCATCAAACCAGAACACGTCACTGACCTCACACCCACACTGGCCAGTTCTCTTTCAAACAACACCCCCACTTCCCATTAGCTTTAGGAAACACATCTGGCAATTTATAGAAAATCTAAATCTAAATCTTAGCTTCTCTCTCTTGTCTTAATGTAGATCCAAGGAAGAAGTACCATGTTAAGATCCTGGCTTATAATGTTGTGGGAGATGGATACCAAGCAGACCAGACAATCAGCACTCCTGGATGTGTCTGTAAGTCCAACGTTATACCAGAAAAGACAAGAGTGCAGTGATATGGTGTAGACCAAGTGGGGCAAAATAACTAACAATCTTAATGTACCTCTCAGCTGTTCGAGATCGCTTGGTGCCCCCTCCACCTCCTCCACACAATGTGTATGCTAAGACCAACAGTTCAACTGCCGTCTTTCTGCACTGGGGCCGACCAGCCTTCACCTCCAGCCACGCCGTTAACTACACCATCCGCTGCAATCCAGTAGGCCTGCAGAATGCCTCCCTGGTGCTCTACCTGCAGACGTAAGAAATTCCCCTTCAGACCTTCTTATGAAGTCAACAGACTGAACATCACTACATGCATTTCGATCTTTAAATTTTTTAGCACATAATTGTCCTGTTGCATACCTCCCAGACAGAGTTGTTTCTGGTTACCTGATGAACTATAATCAGGTTTCCTGCAGATCTGTAAAAAGTCTTTAAAGGGCATTTAATTCATTATTCTCAAAGTAAGGCTAAAAAGTTATAAATAGGCCTTTTAAAGGTCTTTTTTCTGATGCTGCAGTTTAATATCTCAAATAACTGGTAACATCTATTTAGATACACTATATACTCAATGAAAAATGGCTGGTATTTTGTGCAGGAAGCGTTTCAGATGTGGCACAGTTAGCGAGTTGAAGTACACTCAAACTCTGATACACATTTACCTATATTCACCTACCTGTAGCTTGTAATGGACGCTAACAGGGACACTTTATTTAAATGTTTAAACAAAACCAAACAGCTGGTGTCTCTAACACTAAGTAACTGATTTAGTTTTCTTTTAAGTTGAACTTAACTTTTATTCTGAGTGCTTTTTAAAAAAAGGTCTAAAGAAGAATTTGTATAAAAGGAATCCTGTATAATATTGATTAGTGCAGCTTTAGTACATTTCCCAGAGAATACAGTTATTTCCTTTAATGTCTCAGGAGGGTTTCACCTGCATTTACTGAACAATTGCCTGGTTTCCCATCATAGGTTAGATCTTACCTTAAAACCATATTATGTTAACAGTCATTTGACGTTTCAGCAGCTTGATTATCACAACCTTAAATCACCTGAACACATCTCCTAAACTGTGTGTTTACAACACTACCAACATGAATACTGTCTTTGCACTTCCTGGGGAAGGTTTACAAGTCACCAGTGTCTCTGAGTACTTCTTTCTCCATACTGCCAGCACAGCTCCATATCGCCCTCTTCTGGCCGTTTTTGAAGGGCCGGTTAGTGGATGTGTTGTCTTGAGTCCTGCATTATATCAGTAAGGGAGATCACAATTCTTAAAAGTGTGTATGTATTCTGCAGGAGTGAACAAAGTTTCCTCGTCCAAGATCTGGAGCCAAACACCAAGTATGAATTTGCCGTTCGCCTCCATCTTGACCAGTTGTCCAGCCCCTGGAGCCCTGTAGTCTATCACAGCACCTTCCCTAAAGGTGAGCAAGTAAACATTTTATACATTTATTATTCATTTATATAAATTTTTCATATATTGTTGACACAAAGACAGACAGCCTAATGTTAAAGCTGCTCAGAGTTTACTTTGTTCTTTCATCCCTCTCAGCTCCCACGCGGCCTCCTTCCAACGTCAAAGTGACTCTAATCGAGGAGGACACAGCGCTCGTTTCATGGAAGCTTCCCGAGGAACCTAATGTAGCTGTAACACGCTACACAATTCTGTACGCCTCTAGAAACGCCTGGATAGCTGGGGAGTGGCAGGTGATGGAAAGAGAAGGTAAGGAGGAGCTTAGAAAAAGTGCACATATACAGATGTGTGTTGGAGGAACACACACACACACACACACACAAAGCCTTCATCCTGTTCAAGCTTTGGGAATCAGTAACTCCAAATCTAATCTGTCTCTATCTTCATTGTACTCTCAGAATTGCTCAGGAAAGCCTGAGTTCACTGCTTTGTCTTACTGCCAACAAAGACTTTGATTTACAGTCTTATTGACCATTTGCACAGAAAGATCCTTTTCAATAAATGAGCAGTCTGTATCTCCTCAGGTTTTTTGTACAAAGATGCATGGTAAATACATATCATTACACATTAATCCTTTTAGAGGATTTCATCTTTGTTTTAGTCTTTATCTTAGTTTGGATTGTTGCTTTAAAATAGTCACTTTTAGCTTGGATGTTTGACTCATTGTAAGTATACACACTGAACCAATTTCACAGACATTTTCAGTATTTCTGAAAAGTTGTCGGTAAAATGAAGGAAAGTCCATCAGGGAAGATTGTTGTGCAGCCAGTCAAAAGTTTTCTTTGTTGGTTGAATTTACACTTCTGCTGTTTGTGGTTCAGAATATTGTCAATTACAAAATCATAGTACATCCTTTCCCTCCCCCGAAGCAAAAACAGAGTAAAAAAAACAAATTCTGTCCTCAGTAGGGCATTTTGGAAAGACTGGAGCTGTTGCTGTGTGTGGTTTGTGAGGCAGTGGAGGTGTTTTTTAAGAGGAGATAACCCCAGGAAATGGATGAAAAAGACCCACAGTTCCCATTCTGCCACTGGCAAAGGGGTCAAATGTGAAGCTGTTCACAAAGCCAGCCCAGCCCCCTCTTACCTCAAACTGAACTCCCTCCCTCTCTTCAGTCCCTGCTGGGAACCTGTGGCTTGCAGATTGGATGGTACTGGTCAAGCCCTGATCTTCTGACCCTAGCTTGTCCCCTCAGAAGCTCCACTCATGTAACATCTACAATAAGAATTGTTTTATGTTTGACCTTTTTTGGTTCGAGATTTTTAGTCTTTGCTTTTGGGAATTTATTGTTGTTTTCCACTTAATTTTTTATAGTTTGAAAATTTTAAAAAGTGATTTAAAGTTTTTGATCAGATTATATTCCCTATTGCATGGAGCCAGGAGGGCTGTATCCCCATCTTTCCAGGCTCTTTGATGCAACCACATATTTAGTTTGTATCTCCCAAAATGTCCAGTTAAACTCTAAAGGTTACTGCTAAATGTAGTTAAATCAAAACTCCATGATTGTCTCACCAATGAATGATTTATTGGCCAATATTAGCTATTTGCCGTTATATCAGTATCTGCATTTATAGTAGATGACAAATGAGAATTTAAAAAGTAAAGAAGAAACAGGAGAAACACCCTTTAACCCGGTAATGGGTGTTGACATTGTATAGTTTGTCCACCAGAGGGTGCTCTGCAACTTCCCTGTTGGCAACACCTCTTTGAAGCACCACAAACAACAACCAGCCGATCCAAGCAGAGTGGGCAGAGCGTAAACAAGTTATCCAAAGATTTGTTGTGACAATAAAACAGGATTATTTTTAAACTGCATTGTCATATTATCTTAGTAAGGACTCATAAGTAACTACACATGACAAATGTTAGGGAAATGTGTTTATCATACTATTAGACAGAGAATCTCGTGGTCTTTGCTTCTTTTATGGTATGAGGGCTGCAATCATCACACCAGTTTATTCAGACAGAATCTAATCTCACAACAGGGACCATCACCATGGCACTGCTGGAGAACCTGAAGCCTGGCCAGATTTACTTGGTGAAGGTTTCAGCATCCAATGACATGGGTGACGGACCGTTTTCTCACGCGGTGGAGCTGACAGTACGAGAAGATCTCCCCCCTGGTCTTGACGTCCGGCTCTCTCGTGGCTCCACACAATCCACAGGTCAGTGACATCAACATGATGTCTTACAAATGAGAAGGTTTACTTTTATAAAAAAGTCAGATGATAACCTGACAGTGTTTCTTTGGTCCACAGCGTTTTCTGATAGCTTCTACCACCTGGATCAAAAGTCAATGACTGGTATCAGTGTGGGAGTCTGCATCGCTCTCACCTGCATCATCATCTGTGCCTTCATCATTATCTGCAGAGGGAAAAACAGGTACCCAGTATCTCTGAGCAGAGTGACCAAGTCCAACATCCAGGTTTCCTTTCTGAAAACATCACATTTGTGTCCCTCCAGGAAATTTTCCACTGTGAAAACATACAGAGAAGCAATGAGCACATCTACTGCAGCTGCAAGACCTCCTGCCTCTGAAGGACAAGCTGAGAATGCCGATGCGACTGTGCCAATGATGAGACAAAACCATTTCCTTGATGCTAAGGTACAGCACATTGCATGGATGCTAAAAATCCTTTTAAATATTTTAATTAAATGTGTTAACTGGTAGTCACATTTTGAGAAATATGAAATTGTAAACAAACTAATTCAACAAATCAGTGAACCATGATGACAGTGCAGGTTTATAATTAGAGATGTGATGAGAACTGCTTAAACAGTAGCTTAAATAGTAATAAAGCTACTTTTCTTTTTTCTTGCAGGGTGGAACAGATCTCATCATCAATTCTCTCGGCCCAGTTCAGTGCACCGCTGAGAGGAAAAGGAAATGGTTCTCCTTCAGCAGTAATGTGAAAGAGGAGAGTAAAACCGCACAGGTAACAGAATGAGTCCTTCTCATTACGTAATCATCAGATGATCAAACCTGAAGTTAACTACTCGATTAGAAGCTCCTAGTTTAGATGATTTCATGTGAAGACAGAATGATATCGCTTTCTGGTGGTTTGTTTGTGACGTTAAGCTCTCTGCAGCTGTGAAACTGAGCCATGAACGGTCAGACCGATAAGAGAAACTCTTTCTCTGTGCTGCAGAACACAAGACATGACACTGTCTCCTACCATCCTGGCACCACAGTGCTGACCTACGAAGAGGAGCTTTCTCAAACCAGCCCACCACCCTGCAGGCCCTCCTCAGGCGTCCCGGCGACACTGAGGGATCTTCTAACAGCGAGGGCAGCCACGCAACTGGTGATTCGGGTCGCTATTCTCATGATGAGACAGAGCTAGCCAACTTGTCCTCTGGTCCCAGCAGCCATCTACCATCCCCCACAGCGGAGGACGGGAGAGAGTCGGACTGCAGCAGTTGCGGTGAAGAGCCAAACAAGCTGTCAGAAGAAAGTCAGACTAGACAGAAGGCGGAGGAATCATTCAATGCCAGCTGCTGTCATCACGAAACCCAGAGCAACTTGTGAATGCGTGGCTGTGAACTTGTGTGCTTGCGTGTGAGGTTGTGAAGGCGGCAGTTTACTTAAAGAAACATTTGCATCATATGAAAGTGTGTGCACTCACCACAGCTTTGCTTTTTAGTTTATTCCCACTGCGTGCCAATGAGGGCAATGAAAAATGACAGGAATAGTTCCACCATGGAATGTTTCTTGTGGAAAGTTTGATGAGAAGATTGAAAGTACTCTTATGTGTGTTAAATATGAAGTTGCAGCCAGCAGCTGGTTAGCTTAGCACAAAATGTGGAAACATCTAGCCTGGCATTGTATAGAGGTGACAAAATCCACCTTTCAGTACCTCTGCAACTCAAAAATACATGTTGCCTCTCACTTGTTTAAAGGGTTTAAATGTTTAAAGAAAAGCTGTGGATTCATGAGGTATTCTGAGTTTGACTTGTTGTGTTAGTTGCATTGCAAAGCTAAGAAATAGCCCGGTACGTACCCCTCCGTAAAACAAAAGTGACATAAGCCTGATCAGAGAGACTGAGATCTGCTGGTGGGTGTTTCTACAGCTGTTTCTAGACTATGAGTGTTCCTGGCAACTAGGTAAACTGCCTTTTAAACAGAAGAAAGACTAGTAGACTGACTAAAATTCAAAAACATGCAGGAAACCATCACAAGTGAGCACAGTCTAATGGAGGCGTTTAAATACTGTCCATAAAATGCTGGCTATATATTTTAGAGTTATTTGAAACCATTAATCCCATTCTTGAGTAAGCAAATTGTATTTAAATGTCACTGAAATGTGTGGGTCTTTGCATTGTGCATTACATTGCACACATGCACGTGTCAAGAATGTCAGTTTACTCTGACATAACTGACATAAAAATTCATTTTGAAGATGAAGGTTCTGCAGAGATGCATTGCTTCATGCTGCTGTCATCTCTTGTCCACCTGTCGCAGAGGGAGGGGTTTTCCCACCTGTAAAATACCAATAATTAGGTAACCTGACTAGTGTTTCTGTTTTTCTAGTGAGAACTTTGAGCCAAGCTAAGGCTGCCCACTGTAGCGTCAAATGAAAACAAATAAGATGTGAGCAATACCAATCTTCTTATCCAACTCTACACCAAAGGAGAATAAGCAGCAATAAGATCTCACTGAAACTCAACCATATAAACCTGATAATGTCATTTTTAGGTGCAGGTAAACTGCTGGCCTGAATGTGAGTGTGAGAGAGTTGTTCTGTTGTTGTTTTTTTGTTGTTGTTTTTTTCTCTTCTTGGCAGGAAAGCTCATTTGATTTTTTTTTTTAACTTCATTCTCTTTTTCTTTCACTGTCTATTTTTATTTTCTCTTTATTTGCTTGTATATTTTTCTCACCCACCATGAATGTTTAAAAGGAGTGTCAAAGTGGCATTTCTGATACTATTTAAGAGTTTATCACTGGAGCGAAAGGGAGGTCCTTTTTGCTGATTATCTACCTCAGTTTGCCTCAGGGTAAGCCACCCACTGTGTATTTAATAACTACTTATACCTGCGTTATGTGATGGGCTGCTTCAGCTGTATTACATGTTATACTTCCTCGTCTTTTCTCCTTGCTTTGTTCTAATGTACGGGATGGTAAGGGCACTGCAGCTCACTCCCCTTGCTCCACCTGTGGTGTGGATTGAAGGCTGTAAAACACACTCACAGTTTATTTATCCCCTCAGATGTCGCTGAGGTACTGAGCCAGTATTAATAGGTTTTTGTTCAGTTTTGATCCGTTATTGAGTAATGGTGTGATAATGAATGTCTGAATTTTGCTTTGTATGTCAGTGTGCAGCTGCCCTTGCTACTCCTGTTTTATACTACCTCATTTAAGAATTAATTTTATTGTCTTTTATTGTTTTCCTAAACTCAGGGAACAAAGTTTAGTACGTTTAGTGTTATATGATGGACTGACAGGGTATCTTCTCAGTACTAAGCTGTTGTCGTGTGGAATTGCCTCAAAGAAAACGCTATGAATGTATCGCTGACATTATGTGCCAGTAGCTCAGATGTTTGTGCTGTCCTCCCCACAGATGGACACATCTATGGGTCCTTTAATGTCAGTTTGTTGACTTCTTAATTGTACTTGTGTAAAGATTCACACCAGAAGTGCTTGCAGCAGCATGTCGGTATGGAAAAGCTTTATGATTGGCCTTAATGTGGACAGCGTCCCTCAGACATCCAAACCAATGCCTAATCTCTCTGAGGGAGACGCCCCACGTGAGGATGCAACACGTGAAGAGTGATTGTAGTGGAAGTGTTTAATCAGAGACTGAAGTGAAGAATCGAATGAACAACATTTACTTAGAAAAAGTCTATTTTTGTTAGAGGATGATGTACTTTGTAGTTACTTTTGTTCCAAGTATTTTTTGCTTTGCTTTAGAGTAGATACAGGTTAGCACTTGTCTGGAAAGTAGTTTGTATTAGAAGCCAATGTGCAGCGGTGACTGTGACGTTTTACTTTTATTTTAGTTCCTCAACTGATCTTGGGCTGAAATAACTGAAACCAAAGACCAAAGATGAAACTCAGCTTTGGAGATCAGTCGATCCTCAAACAAAGCCTTGCACATTAGTGGCCTTGACCCACGACAGAAAAAAAAAGAAAAAAAAAAGGGGGGGGTGCAAAAAAGAAATGGAGAGAGTTGTGGGTTAAAACTCTGTGGGAGTGCCTGCAGGATTCATGGGCACTGAATGGAGGGATGATGACTAATCAGCTTTATGCACACGAGCCAGGTTATCCTGTTGCAGAGTTCCTCAAAAACTGAAGCAAACACATGTCTGTATAGTGTAAGTGAATGTTATGAGTTAAATACAGTATTTTATATGGTTTGTCGGTCTGTGTTGTAACAGTGCAGCTGTGTGTCAAAGTGCACCCACTCGTTTGTCTCCTGTGAATGTGTAAGAAAAAATGTTAAAAGTACGCTATTATATTATTACTCTAGTTTGAGTTCATTCTAAGCACTCATAAGTAGAAATAATCTTCTAGAACATTGTTGGGTGCATAATTTGGCACATTTCTGTATCTTTAATCAGAGGACTCTGCAGAGGATTCAATCATTTGAACTATTTAGGTGACACAATCAGTTAAATTTCTTTTTAAGAAGCAAACCAAAGAATTTTATTAAAAGGTCACCGTTGCATATTGGCGAGAGATCAATTTAAAATCATTCTATCTTTGCGTGAAATGTTATTTCCAGTGCTGTCATACTCATTTTATTCTTACTGCATGATGTGAACAGGATGGAAATGTTACAGAGTGTCTCTTAATCATTTAATTTCCCACAATATCATCTGGTGTCCTTCAGAATAAAGGGGGGTGGGGGTGGGGTTGATACATTGAATCCTGTTTTCCTGCTTTTTCAAAGTAAAAGAACAATTTGAGTCTGTGTTTTCAGATGTCCTGCATTACAAGAGCTTCAAGGGCCTGATTTACATTGTGACAGTTACACACACGTCACCACTGTGGTCGTGCAGGTTCTGCATTGGACCCTTCAGTAGTTCATGCAGGTACATGAGTGCTACCTCTGCTGTTTGTTTCCATATTGTTATGAGTAGAGATTAAATATGTTTGGGGTCCTTAATGTCTGTAACATTTGAAGGCTGACATGTACAGTCATCAAACATTGGACCTGGGAAAGTTGATCTGCTGCTTTTCATCTCATAAATGTTGAAAGCATGTGACGGGTTAAAACAGTCTTCTGCAGTAATGTTTTAACCCTGTGCGATGGAGTGCTGTGGGTCATTTACAGTCATGACTCAGGGGGACCCACAGCTGCTCATGCATCAGGACGAAGCAGGTTTCAAGTCTTTGAAATTGAATGTACCTTTTTGTAATTATTATGTTACCTGATATTTCCTCTTAATGTTTTGTTATATTTGGTCTAGGCCAGCTGAATGACTTGCAAGTTCCCAAAGATTTTTAGATAGGAGTTTCTATACAAACAACTAATAATGAAAAAGTCTGATTCTCAATTTAAATAAAAATACAAAAATTCTTTCTAAGGTCTGCTGTTTTTAATGCAGTCTTTATTCATTTTATTTGTACCTCTGCCTGGTCATTTTACTTTTTTGTACAGTTGAAACACCGGCTTTAAGTTTTGTTTTTTGGTTTATTTGTTTTTGTTTTTTTGTTTGTTTTTTTGGGGGGGTAATTTGACTAAGAAAAAATTCTGTTTTTAAACTTGATACAAGATCTTAGCACATAAGGCAGTCACCTGCAGCCTCGCTCTATAGCAGGATTTAAACTGGGATATTTTACGGTCCCTCTTATTTACTCAATACTCAAGTCCAGTTCTAAGGCGCTTTACTCAAGTCTGAACTCTTAAAGCTCTCTGTAGCTCCATTCAGTACTGCCTGTGTGGCTCCTCCTCTATCAAGATGGCCAAGAAGATTGTGTTTCCTGAGAGCTTCGTAGTTTTTATAAGAAAGACAAGATCTGAAAGGCTTTTAGAGCATGAGGCCTTTTTTTTGTTGTTTGTTTTTTTTTTTGGATAGGACGGTGCAGACAGTTGACAGGAAGATTGTCAGAGAGCGAGGGGAACAACACACAGGAAATGGTCAAAGCCAGGTCCCTGCAGTGAAGACGCTAGCCTTCACTGCATGGGTTACCTGCTTAACCAGGTGAGCTATATCAGCACCATCGTCTATAGGGGTTAGACAATGAAACTGAAACACCTGGTTTTAGACCACAATAATTTATTAGTGTGGTGTAGGGCCTCCTTTTGCGGCCAATACAGCGTCAATTCATCTTGGGAATGACATATACAGGTCCTGCACAGTGCTCAGAGGGATTTTAAGCCATTCTTCTTGCAGGATAGTGGCCAGGTCACGACGTGATGCTGGTGGAGGAAAACGTTTCCTGACTCGCTCCTCCAAAACACCCCAAAGTGGCTCAGTAATATTTAGATCTGGTGACTGTGCAGGCCATGGGAGATGTTGAACTTCACTTTCATGTTCATCAAACCAATCTTTCACCAGTCTTGCTGTGTGTATTGGTGCATTGTCATCCTGATACACGGCACCGCCTTGAGGATATGATGTTTGAACCATTGGATGCACATGGTCCTCCAGAATGGTTCGGTAGTCCGGTTGGCCCATCTAGCACAAGTATTGGGTCAAGGGAATGCCATGATATGGCAGCCCAAACCATCACTGATCCACCCCCATGCTTCACTCTGGGCATGCAACAGTCTGGGTGGTACGCTTCTTTGGGGCTTCTTCACACTGTAACTCTCCCGGATGTGGGGAAAATAGTAAAGGTGGACTCATCAGAGAACAATACATGTTTCACATTTTCCACAGCCCAAGATTTGCGCTCCTTGCACCATTAAAACCGACGTTTTGCATTGGCACGAGTGACTGAAGGTTTGGCTATAGCAGCCCGGCCGTGTACATTGACCCTGTGGAGCTCCCGACAGACAGGTTTGGTGGAAACAGGAGAGTTGAGGTGCACATTTAATTCTGCCGTGATTTGGGCAGCCGTGGTTTTATGTTTTTTGGATACAATCTGGGTTGGCACCCCAACATCCCTTTCAGCTTCCTCTTGCGTCCACAGTTAATCCTGTTGGATGTGGTTCGTCCTTCTTGGTGGTATGCTGACATTACCCTGGATACCGTGGCTCTTGATACATCACAAAGACTTGCTGTCTTGGTCACAGATGCGCCAGCAAGACGTGCACCAACAATTTGTCCTCTTTTGAACTCTGGTATGTCACCCATAATGTTGTGTGCATTGCAATATTTTGAGCAAAACTGTGCTCTTACCCTGCTAATTGAACCTTCACACTCTGCACTTACTGGTGCAATGTGCAATTAATGAAGATTGGCCACCAGGCTGGTCCAATTTAGCCATGAAACCTCCCACACTAAAATGACAGGTGTTTCAGTTTCATTGTCCAACCCCTGTAGATATGAAAGCAAGTTTGAAGATGAGAATGAAAGGGTCCATTAGCAGCCAGCAAGGGGAGAAATTTGGATGTCAAAAAATGGTGAGACTGAATGGTTGTCTTTATCCAAGCAATGAGGCACCCCACATGCTGCCAATGTGGTGCTACAAACTGGTTACTCATGTGCAGGACATAAAATCTAATTCTTATCCTGATCTAAATTCTGTTTTTGGTACAGTAGCAACACAAAAAAGAGCTGCAGTGTGCATGCACGCAAGATGGGCAGGAAGACGGTAAACTTACATCAAGGACATGAAATACATATGCAACAAACACAGCAAAACTCTGCCCCTCGTGTGTTGTGTAGACATGAATCTGTTCAGGTCTACACAACTGTTTCTAATAAAGTAAAAATGAAATAAACATCAATAGTGAATAAAAAAAGTGCTTTATTTATATTTGTTCAAGACAAAGATCATTGGTCATAATAAATTTACTTTTTTCAAACACTCTATCACAGAAATTAGCACTTTTAATCATAAATGTGCTCTACCAAACTGCAGTTTGAATGCTTCAGTAAATCATTCCTTCCGTTCTCTATAAAACTGTATAACTCCTCTCGGGACATAAGATCGCACACACGTTTTTGTATTATGTCTTCCTGCGATGGTCTTTCAGATTCCTAGTGTACATATTATTTATTAAGGCAATCTATCTAAATGCCTGGGACCCTCCACCTAGATAAACTCTAGTAGGGTTGTCCCCTTGAGAGGTGGTCATTAATCCACTATTGTTCATGTGCATCATCACGAGCCAAGGTGTGAAAAAGGCATGCCTCATTACCACCTGGGGTTTCGGGTGAAACCACAGTGAGACCTCTCACTGGCCCCATTTACACAAGAACAATCCAGTGGAAATGGTGTTTTTCCTGTTTTCCAAAAGTAACGTGCTCAGACAGAAACGTTTTAAAGACGATCTCTGTTCACACAGAAACACAAGACATTGAAAACGATGTAGTTCCCATTGCCAGGCCACAAGTTGGCGGTTTAGGTATAGGAACTGCAACAATAGGGCACTGATAACGTTCTCATGTAAACGGGGCCTCTATCGTGTAACCTACTGAGGTCACCTGAAGAAAGGTGTGAATAAGGGTTGAGGTGCCTGGGAAGGGATCTCAACTGCATTGTAGATGGGGGACAGCTGATGTTGTAGTCCACCACCTCTGTTCAGTGGTGGTCGTTCACAGTGGATGGCTTCTTTTGCTCCCCTTTCAAATCATCTGTCTTTCAGATCCAAAATGTGAACTTTGGCATCTTCAAAAGAGTGACTTTTACCCTTTAGGTGCAGATGTACAGCTGAGTCTGTCGAGGTGGCTCTTCTATGTTGTGCCATGTGTTTGTGAAGTGACTGTTTGGTTTCTCCAATGTAGAGGTTCAAACATTCTTTACTGTACAGCATACACTATTTTGTTTAGCTTGTGTTTGGGAGTCTTGTCCTTGGGGTGGATCAGTTTTTGTCGTAGAGTGTGGCTGGGTCTGAAGCATACTGGGATGTTGTGTTTGGAGAAACATCTGACTTTTTCTGACAAAGAGCTTATTTTCAAGCTCCAGAGATTACCATGACCTGGATGACTGAGAATCTACACAG
The DNA here is from genome assembly GCA_024447675.2 of Pterophyllum scalare. Taxonomy (NCBI): domain Eukaryota; kingdom Metazoa; phylum Chordata; class Actinopteri; order Cichliformes; family Cichlidae; genus Pterophyllum; species Pterophyllum scalare. Next base: position 112,042 of record JAMQGT020011684.1, read on the forward strand.
ACAAAACTGGTCCTAGCACAGAACCCAGTGGAACTCCATAATTAACCTTAGTGGGTGAAGAAGACTCCCCATTTACATGAACAAACTGGAGTCTATTCAATAGGTATGATTGTAACCACAGCAGCACAGTACCTTTAATACCTATGGCATGCTCTAATCTCTGGAGCAGATTTGGTGAACAGTATCAAAAGCTGCACTGATTGTTCTGATAACCTTCACTGATGCTGTTTCTGCACTGTGATGAATTCTGAAACCTTAATAATTAGCTAAAACAAGCTGGGTCAGTGATGACTTTTTAAGTAATGGTTTAATTACTGCCACCTTAAAAGCCTTTAGCACGTAGCCAATTAATAAAGATAGATTGATCATAATTAAGATCTGAAGCATTAATTAAGGGGAGGACTTCTTTGAGCAGTCTTGTGGGAATGGGGTCTAATAGACACACTGATGACTTGGAGGAAGTAACTATAGAAGCTAACTCAGTAAAGATCAATCGGAGAGAAAGAAACACCAGAACAAGCCGTTTGATTGCATGAAGGGCACTTGGATACAGTTTGGACATGTTTTACCATCCATCCATTTTTTTCTGCTTACCTGGGGTCGGGTCGTGGGGGCAGCAGCCTAAGCAGAGAAGCCCAGGCTTCCCTCTCCCCAGCCACATCCACCAGCTCCCCAAGGTGTTCCCAGGCCAGCTGAGAGAGATAATCTATCCAGGGTGTCCTGGGTCTACCCCGGGGCCTCCTCCTGGTAGGACATGCCTGGAACACCTCATCCAAGAGTCACCCAGGAGACATCCTAGTCAGATGCCCGCGCCACCTCAACTGGCTCCTCTCGATGAGCCCCTCCCGAATGGCCGCACTCCTCACCCTATCTCTAAGGGAGAGGCCAACCACCCTTCGCAGGAAGTTCATTTCTGCCGCTTGAACTTGCACACTTCACAATCGTGAAGTTTTACGTTCACAGTTTAGCTTACAATAATCCAGTACAGTACTTTGAGAAACTTTGACGTATTACAGTCCAGTATGAGTACTATTTTTATTCTTTTTCTGCCCTTCTTGCAAAGTAGTATTTTTTTGCTAACTAAAGTGCATTCCTCTTCTTCTGTTTAGTATTTGTTGGACTGCAACACTATTTTCCTAAACCAGTCGAGCAACATGTGCATTCATTAAGTCTGTTGCAACAGACTAGCAACTTGAACCGACCACGTGTTTTCTTATGAACAGTTAAAGTTTTATGCTTCTTTAATCTCCTGCTTAAGCTGCATATCTAAAAATATGTAACACTCATTAAAAGGTTTGTTTTTTTCCGTGTCTCCATCCTCTTAACTGCTATGGTCGCTCTGCTTTGTCACTCTTCCTTGTTTATGTTTTGTTTTTTTGTTTTTTTTCTACCGCAGCCGCACGGGGATTTTCACTCCACCCTCGCTGAACTTGTTTGGCCACCGCGTTGCCTCATGGGAAATGTAGTTCTGGTTGTTAGAAGAAGCCGTTCCGCCCTGTGTCCAACTACACGTTTTAAAAACTACATTTCCCTCGTACTGGCATGTTGCGCAGCGTTAACGGATCAACTGGCTCGGGTATATCCTGTAATAACTGTGGAGCTTCTTGCAAACAGCTGGCCCGTCGCTGGGAACAAAACACTGGTGAGTTTAGTCACACTCGGGGTTGCCGTAATGTTAAACGGCCGTTAAAAATAACGGGCACTGCCGAGACGGGTGAAATGATACGTTCCGACGATGTTTAGAGAGGCGACGTTAATAACAAGCCTCTGAAGTTAGTTCAGTAGCAGCGAAACAGCCGCTAAATGTGGTTATTTAATGTCCGCAGACGAAGCTGATGTCCTTTGCAGTTAGTGGCTGCAGATTTGTCCGCTGATCTGTCCGTTAGAGAAACCGCGAGTGTTTTCAGCGAGAGGCCGTGCGCTTGGCTGTGGCATCATCTGTTGCTGTCCTCTCACCGCCAGATGGCGTTGTTTCCTCTGTTTATCAACTCGTGCCCAGCCTTTTTTGGTGGTGGTGGTGAGGCATCAGCTGGGGTTACAGCAGATCAGCAGGGTAGCATGTACCCGGTTTGGGGGGGTGGGAAGGGATCACACAGTTTGGGACTGCCTGAAGCGAAGATTTGTTACAGTATTCTTACAATACCATGCAGATTAGGGATGTCAAACATGCAGCCAGCAGGCTAGAACAGGTCACAACAAGGCTGTTTTTGTGTGTGTATGTTTCTTTCTTTTTTTTCTTCTTTTTTTAATGATTAATATCTTTGCTTATATTGGTAAACAGTCCGTAGCCAGCAGGATTTATGAAGGGGTTATAAATAAAATCAAGAAATCACCTGTTTACTTGTACCTACATAATCAGCACAGTCCTTGTAAAATATCTTTATAGAAATGTGATGTATTTTTAGAATTTCTGCTGTCCTCTCGGCTACATCTCTATTGAAGAAGACATTTTTTTTCCATGTTAATCACACTTTTTACCTGAATAAATAAAGGATATATGAAAGTCACTTTGCCTAAAACCGATTGCAGCTTCAACTTTGTTGTTTCTGGCTCTAGAATGACTTGATGCCCATCGTGAAAGATATGTTTTACAGAGTGTAAGCCAACAAGTCATTTAATTCAATTCGATTTTATTTATATAGCGCCAAATCACAACAAACAGTCGCCTCAAGGCGCTTTGTATTGTGGGTAAAGACCCTACAATAACAGAGAAAACCCAACAGTCAAAACGACCCCCTATGAGCAAGCACTTGGCGACGGTGGGAAGGAAAAACTCCCTTTTAACAGGAAGAAACCTCCAGCAGAACCAGGCTCAGGGAGGGGCAGTCATCTGCTGCGACCGGTTGGGGCTGAGTGGAGAGAGACAGGACAAAAGACATGCTGTGGAAGAGAGCCAGAGATTAATAATAATGATTAAATACAGAGTGAAGTATAAACAAGTAAATAAAGGTGAATGAGAAGAAACAGTGCATTATGGGATAATGCATAACTAAGGGGTGGTTCAGGGTCATCTGATCCAGCCCTAACTATAAGCTTGATCAAAAAGTAACGTTTTAAGCCTAATCTTGAAAATAGAGAGGGTGTCTGTCTCCCGAATCCAACAGTTTACATACCGGAAATCACTTTTTGGATTCGCACAATGTAAAAGTTTTGGACTTTTCACTGTAATTTCTTAATAAGAGTGGATCACATATCCGAGACTGAACTGTTAATGTCATCAGTTTTACAGCCTTGAGAAAACAGAACATTTTTGTTTTTTTAATTATAGGACAAAATCAGCTTACAGCCACCTGTACTTTTTCTGTACTTTTACAGATTTACTTCTCAGTGGTTCATCCTGTTGAGTCGTGATGATGATTTTATTTTTCTGAAAACATCTCAGACTGTTTATCATCAAGCACATTAATTAATTAATTTAGTTTATAGTGTTTTGAAAATATTTAGTCTTAGTTTAGGTTTGTATTAGTTTCAGTGTTAGTTTTAGTCTTTTTTTAAAGTATTATTGTATTTTGTATGTATGTCGGAAGCAAGATTTAGAAAAATCAGTACAGGTGTTGCAATAAAATCTCAGAATATTTTGAAAGCAGTTGACTCACAGTCTTGTAGACATCCAGAGTCTCAATAAACACATCCATCAAGGGCTCATCAGGCAAGTTGGGATAATAAAGTTGACCAAATTAACAAATACTAAAACATGTTGAAACATGTTATGAGCTTGACGTTGCAAAGTTGTCCATCACAGCAGTAACAAGCTGATCCAAGCAGAGCCCATAAATAATGAGTAAATGAATACCTACACAAAACAAATGTTAGAGAATTCTGTTAATAGTATAAAAAATATATCTAGGCTGATATGTGTGAATATTGGATTTTTAAATCATCAAGTATTGGTGTCAGTCTTAAAAATCTTATATTCATTGGGCTCTAATGAAAACAGGTTATTTTAACCCATTCCTAGGTAGTTGCCAGACAACATGATGAAGGCGACATAATATATCATTCATAATACAGCTTTTGTGGATATCAATTAGATGTTATTGTCATGAAAGAAACATGTGAGCTTTTAAAAGGTGTTACAGGTGCATAAATGCTAAAAAAAAAGAGGTAATTTTAGCCTGTTGCTACATGGTTGCTAGGCAACACAATGACGTCTGATATAGGTAAGAACCCTCAGGGGCCTCAGATGTACCTGTGTGGCAAGCTTGGCTGCTCAACTCCTGATTGTGTAGAAGGAGTGTGCAGTCAAAGAAATTAAGCACACAGATATTCATGTGTTACAGTAAGATGTGGTCCACAAACTAAAATGAGTTGGACCCCCTTGGGTGTAAATTTGTGGCATACAGGTTTTCATCATCTTTTCACTACAGTATATTGTCTCGGGCATAAGTGGAGCTCAGTGGGGGCCCCGCTGCAGCCGCAGTCTGCTCCTGACTTATGTTGGATGTAAAGTGACACCGCAGGTCAGCTGAGTGCCGCATGATGGATGGATGAAGTTATATTAGCTGTGGGGGGGGGGGGTTATATCTAACTTGGTGGTAAAATGGTGAGAAAGTAGTCCCTGCTCTATAAACAGGACGTGCCATGGTTAAGAAAATTTTAGTTGCATGCGGTTCCACTCTTACCTGTGCATCTAACTTCACCTTTCACTCAGTACAACAGGCTGAGCAGCAGGGATAGTCTGAGTCAGCTGGCCATAATTTTAAAAAAAGTAAATCAAAAAATCAAAATGTGTTTAACTCCATGATTACTGCAACTGTCTGTGTCACTGCCTGCACTGTTACACTGTTATGTGTATTTATTGTAGTATTCTTGTGAAACAAAGATGGTGAGACTTTTGCTGTAGCAGGCTGTGGGTGATGGTTATGAATGGTTTAATTGATGGCTGCATCCTCAGTGCTGCTTGCATTTGAATGTGACTGAATGTGACTTCATGAAGTGTTCTGCTCAGCAGCTCAGGTTTCTGTTTATGGATGGGACAGGAAAGGTGGTGCAACGTAACTAAAGAACTTGCATCGAAGTGAAATTCTGGAGGATTTATTTACTTTATTTGAGACTTCCACTTAATTTTAGAGGAATGCGTGTCTGATTAATAATATAATAATATAAGACACCCTGGAGCCATTTTCCACCAGTGAGTACTTGCTTTATGTATAGTTTCAAAATTTACTCACATATTTTTAATTGTTCCAGTTTTTTAATCTAATATTTTTTGAGTGCTGTTTCTGTACTTGTGTGAAGCTTTTAAAGACTTTTTGTTGTAAATTTGAAAATGGTGCTCCATCCCCTCTGTGCACACACATTCGAGTTCAGGTGTTGTTCTCCTTTCTTTCAGACGCCTGTGTGCTGCTGACAGCTGACAGAGATGTCAGAGACCTCCAGTGATGCAGAGTCCTCCTGTGGCTGGACCATTATCAGCAATGAGGTATAAATCGCTTGCTCTGTTTATTCTGCTGTTTTCATTTGCCCTCTTACGGTTTTTATCATTTACCATCAGGTCCATCAGATGGTTCATTAAATACAAAATGTCAATGAACTGTTGAACACGTTGAACAGTTATGTTACATTACAGTTTCATGTTTTCCCTCCTCAAGTTTATTTTAGAGTTTTATTTGATAAATCATTAATTTAACTGTAATCGAGCTCTTTCAAGTCAATGACAGCACAAACTTTACTATACTGTATTTATGTGTTGGTCTTTTTTCACATTTACAAAGAAAAAATTCAATATTTTTCTTCACATTGCGCTGATGAAACTTTTTAGCTTCTTGCAAACTTTTATTTATTAAAAAGGAGAATTTCTTTCTTTATCTATGATTTACAGCTGGTTGTCCACAGCTCTAAATCATCACTACGCCCCTTTCTGAATAGTTCATTGTCATTTATTTAGAAAATATTAAGTTCATCCACTATTTCAGTTCTAATGTTTGTGTTGTGTTCACAGGGTTCAGATATTGAAACTTTGGGATCGGAGTACGGGGCTGAGCTGGTAGAGCGCCCTCCGGTGGAAGAATCAGAGGTGCAGGATGTTCAGGCTTCAGCATCTGCTAGTAAGGATCCTTTTTTTTGTCTAAATGTAACTTTGGTTAATGGTGCCGGTTTGAAAGTCATTTTAGGTTTTTGCTACTTTATAAAACAAATTGAAGCAAATTTTCTTTGTTTTTCTGTAGTGTCAGTTTTTTTTTTTAGCTGTGTGTTAAGTTTTCCTTCCTAGTTTTTACCAGGCATGCAAACTCTGGCTTAACATGGGTACCACTTTTTGATATATTTTCCTCTTTGTGTGAGTGAAGCAAATAAATAATTCTAATAATCTTAGATACTGGATTTTTTATTTTCATGAGCTGTAAGCCATAATAATCAAAAATAAAACAAAAAAGCTTGGAATATTATGTATTCCCTTATTCAGAGGTTCTTTATTGTACTTGGAGCATACGGAAAGCACTGAAAGAATCAGTAAACATGTGACTCACTCAGCCAATTTTAAATCAAAACTCTGAACACCTGAACAACATTATAACCTGCTCCAGAACAGGTACGTGTCCAGCATAAGTCATCACAGAGATTTAGCCAGGTAAAAAGAGAGACACTTTTGTGACACTGAAAGCTTTTGGCTCAAATTACCTTGCTAACCCCTCTGACCATGACTGTAAAACGACACATTTATGCTGCATAATTTCTCATATTTTCAGCTGTGTGTGCTGAAGAGAGGACAGCCCATTCACTGGACAACACTCTGGGAGAAAAAACTTTAGCTGAGACACTGAACGCCCCAGAGGTGAGAGGACCTGAAAACGACCTGCGCATAATTAATCCAGAGCCTCTTTCCTTTTTCTCGCTGCATAACCCGTCTTCATCGTATTGTCTGTAGGATGGAGATGAAGCTGCAGGGAAAGAGCCCGTGCTATCCTCCAGCGATCTCTCCGACATTGTGACTCTGCCAGACTTGAAGGAGGGCGAGCATGAAGAGGAGGTGGCCACCAGTGAAGATCTTTACCTCGGGACCTCCTGCAGCAGCCAGTATACCTTCAGTGCTGCAGACACTGGTAGGACTGCACACACTGAAGATAGCTGATTTTATTTCCAGCATCTTTAAAAAAAACAGCAACACAAACGTTTCTTCCATTCCTATTTGCCAAAGCAGGTTTGTTGTTGAGTCACTGGAAACTTCCACAGACTCTGATGAACTTAAGCTGCCGTCTGAGAAGCCAGCTCACTGGAGGCCGCTCTTTTCCAGGTGGCCTGACTGAAAATGCAGTGACTGATAGTTTGCTAAGCTTGCTCAGCAGTGCTCAAAACTAATCCTGACACAGCTGAATCATTGTGAGGCGATGAACTGTCAGGCAGTTAAAGCCTGTGTGTCTGAGTTAAATACTTAAATGTTTATATTCTTTGTGGAGAACTGAGATAAGAACAATAGACTGTATGTAAAACATGGACAGCTGAGTGGATTTCAGAAGGGAAAAACACTGTGGAAGTCACTTAAACTGCATGTTTTTCCTAAAGGCCAGCAGCTGGTGACTCATCTGGTTTCGAAAAAGAGGTCTGTATGTATAAAGTCCATGAGAAAACAACATCTATTTCCTAAGTGTTAATTCAGTAAATTATAGTCCCAGTAGTAGTCCAAAAAAAAAAACAAAAAAACTTAGGCTGTGGCTACCTTGTGATAGACAAGTGCAGTATCCCTCAGTTTCTTAGTCAGATCTCCCTTGTTGTCACATACGGTTTCAAAACACCAGGATGGTGATAGCCAGCTCGAGGCTCCTGGACAGGACCTCTCTAATCAGTGGTACTGTAGTCTCAACTCTTTAGTTTCTGAATGCGAGCTAGTTGATGCAGGAACAATCTCTGGACTGGCTCCAGAGAAGGAACGTTCAATCAAACAAATATTTATTAAACTTTTTTTTTTTAATGTGTGCTGGCTGATATACCAGGTTTAGTTAAAGCTATACTGGTGAACAGCTAAAATATCACCTGTGATTTTAATAACAGTAGCCGCAAGTAGTGCTAAGGAGCAACTGTGCACCCTTCTCACTCACAGTTTTAATCATACATTAGATTAATGTAAGACAACATTTGGTAATCCACAGCTAACGTTTTTCAACAGGGTAAACTCCATAGCACAATAACAAGCAGTCTTTTGTATCCACTGATCCTGTGCTAGCTGTGTGCCAAATATTTGATATAGATATTACTTTTGTTTATGCTCATTTGGTTATGATGACATCAAAATGTTTTCTGTTTCATAATACTGTTGACAAAAAATGAGCCACTGAAAACATATATATAATGTAATTTACATCACTCTGATGTTAAAGTCTAATGACTTTCATTTACTCAACACAGAGAGAAATAGTAAATATAGCTAACAATGAAGCAAAAACATTCAAACCTGTTCATTCAGGTAACACAACAATATCTTTAAGACTATGCTCAAACTATCCTGCAGATGCTATCCACCATAAGGAATGGTTAATTAGTAGCTTCAACAACTTGCACGTAATGCAAATAAAATATTAAACAGGAGCTAACATGTCAGTAAACTGGTTCATAAACACACACAGGAAACTATGCAGTGGATTGTTAGTGTCTCTGGATGGGGCTGCTGTGATTTCCGGTATTTAAACTGTTGTAAATGTCATATTTGAATGAAATTCAGCTCTCTGCCACAAGGTGTCACTGCCGGTGTTGCTTTCCAACAAATGGGACGTGTCTCTGCTCTGACCATCTTTTATGTACAGTCTATTTTTGCAACCAGTCTGACATGAAACATTTTAAATTATTTTTTGACATATTCCTTGTTTCCGGAAGTTTCGCTCTTGGGAAAATGTGCTCATTCCCTTTCCCTGAGATAATTGATAGCTCTCAGTGGTGCTGTGGTGAGAAAGCCCCATGAAGCTTTGGGGATTTGATTTCTCTTTATGCTAATAAAGGATGAAGTATTGGTTGAATTTATCTCATTTTCTGACTCATGAAGAAAGAGAACAAACATTGTTTTCTACCAAAATGTTGAACTTTTCCATTAACGTGTTTTAAGAACATTTCACGGATGAATCAGTGCTAATCCCAGTACTCATCTGCATGATTAACTGCACTGATGCCTGCTTTTGTATGTATGCTGCTTGTTTTTGTTGTTCTTCTTCTATAGCACCATCTCCCCTTTATGTAAAACTTTTTTTTATATATATATATTTTTTAATTGTAGTTTTCCCAGTACAGCCACCAGCAGCGACAAACTCAAGCAGCAGCGAGGACGAGGCTGAACGGAGCACCAGCACTGTCGTACGAAGACGAAGGTTGAGGAAGAGTACCACAAACACTGTGACTGACCCAGAGGAGGAGGAGGCTGTGTTGGAATCTCACCCAAGTGATTATGATGAAGAGGAGCAGGAGGTTAAAGAACAGAAGAAGCAGCAGGAGGAGCAGACTGAAGTGAGACCAATCGCAGCTCCGGATGTGCGCCAGAAAGGCCGAGGTGGCAGCATCATCAACACGTGCATCCTCCTCACTCTTTTAATAGTTGCCTGCCTGGGCTTTGGTCACTTCTATGGTAAGAAGTTCAGTTTTAAAGAGCTCTCTGTAAATGTTCTTGGACCTCAAAAGGGTCAACCTGTGTCCCATGTACTGTAGACTGTGTTCTCACTGTACAGGTCTGAGTTCAGTTCCACCTCTGGTTATTTACTGCATGGCATTCCCCATTTCTCTTCTTCCTTCCTTCCTGCTTCTGTCACTATATAATAAAGGTGCAAAGCCAAAACATACATCTTTAAAAAAATTGGAATTAAAAATCTTTCTGTCTTAAAGACTATACTTCTCTGTTTCTGGGCCTGAGCAGTCCTGCTGACTGTACCTGTCCATCAGTCTCCCATTGCAATATTAGAAATGTACTTTGCTGTATCAGTGCTGAGGTTCTCAGTTTCCCAGATCAAAGTAGATTTTACACTTGTCCACCTTTTGTTCCTCATAATGGTGTTCCTGACTTTCATAAACAAGATCAGCTGCTGCAGGCTGCTGCTTTATCACACTCCCTGTAGATTCCTAAAGTTGTGTGGAAATAATGTGTATAAACTTTCACTTACAGGGCCAGACAAGATTCAGAAAGCTGATGTGAATGAGTTCATTTGTGGGAGTGATGTGGAAGAACAACCTTTTACAGACCAGGTCAGTGACAGCGAGACCCAGCTCGAGGAGTAACAAGATTATTTTTGGCAGAACAATAATCATGAACTTTTCTGTGCCTTTTGTAACTTCTTTCATGGATAATTTACCCCTTTATTTGCTTTTATTCTTAAATGCTCATTTAATCATTTAACCAGATGTATACCTTTGATTTACTATAGTGCACTAAAAACAAACTCCATCACAAAGCTTGAAAATCTACCAAAGAGTAAAGTCTACTAACAAACTGAAGTCTGGGGTCATTGTGCATAAAATGAGGAACATCGCAAAGCGTTAACAGGCGCTCACAGTCTTAAAGACGAAATGTGGATATTTACGTTACTCCTTGTACAGGGGTGTCAGATTCCTTTTAGGTCATGGGCCACATACAGCCCAGTTTAACCACAAGTGGGCCAGACCACTAAACTGTTGCATAAACAAAACAACCCTCCAAATTTTAACCATTTTTTACTTAGAACCTCGTACGTTCTGAAAGCGTTCACTTTATCCAGAGCTGAGATTTTTAAAAAGCTGGAACCATAAGCCCAAGTGAAAGGTGATTAATTTTTCATTTTCTTGAAAAACTGAGATCTTTAATGACTTCACTGCAGTTTCACACTTTGCAAATCCAGCCAATGGGCTGAATGGGACCCTCAGGGAGGCAGGTACTGGCCTTGGGCCACATGTTTGATACCACTGCTCTTTTAAGTTGTGAAATAAATACAGAACTAACAACCAGGGTATGGGACTTCACCTGCCATGAACCATATTCTTCTTCAAATACAAATACCTGATATATATTAAAAAAAAAAAAGTGGAACAGAGCTGTAATGTGGGAGGAGCCACAAGCAGGACTTTTGTGGATTATAACTTGTTTTCTTTCTTTTTCTCATTTAGCACAAGTGGGCCAAGTTTATCGGAGAAGAAACGGATGAGCAGCGAGTTATTTCATTGCTGGCAGAGAAGTTTGAGAGGATTAGGAATGAGAACGAGGAGCTCATTGTGAAACAGGCACATATTCAGGTAACTGATTATGAAAATCCAGGTTGATACTGTTGTTTTAAAATAACAGTAAGTTAATCCTTTATTTTTCCTTTTGTTTTAATTGATTAAATCTTAATTTAAGAATTACTTAAGTGTTTTAAAGTCTCTCCGCTTTAAATCCCACTGCTCATCAGCATAATATCGATTGAACAGGCCACTGACCTCCGTAAATGCTACTACTGATTGGTTGACATGAGTCAGTATCAGCTGATACTGCTGTGGCTAATAAATGTGTGTGCCTAGTTACAATAAAGACAGGTGGAATATAAAGCCAAAATATTTTGCTTTACTTCTCAAATGCTGAATAATTTTAGTGAATGCATGATTGCTTTAGATAATCACAACATATGTAACCTTGTTTTTGTTCCTTCTTTTCCCATCAAGGCCCAGAGAGACGAGATGGAAATGTTGCTGAAACAGAAGGCCAAGGAGAACACTAACATGGTGTCTCAGCAGCAGAAGTTATCAGCTGAAAATCAGCTGCTGAAAAGCTCCCTGCAGCGTGAAGAAAAGTCTTTGTCCACTTTACAGGAGGAGCTGAAGAACCTGCGCTCTAAGGTCAGAGATCTGGAGTCGATGGGATCCGGAGCCGACTCACTGCTGTCAGAAAACCAGAGGCTGAAAGAGCAGCTGGAGGAGGAGAAGCAGCTGAAGAGAAACTTCCACGACCAGCAGGAGAACACGATAGCTGAAGCACAGATGCTGAGAAAGAAGCTCGACAAAGAGAAGAAGGTCACGGATGAGCTGAGAGGAGAGCTGAGTCAGCTGAGAAGTCGCCTCCCTGGACCTGGAAAGGAATTGGGTTCAGAGGCAGAGGAGCTGCAGTCCCGTCTGATGGAGCTGGAGAAGAGGCTGAGCTTCGAGCAGCAGCGCTCTGATCTGTGGGAGCGGCTGTATGTGGAGACCAAAGAAGACAGAGCCAAAGGAGACATGGAGCCCAAAGTGAAAAAAACAAAGCCGGGCATGGCAGGGAAAATGAAGGAGACATTTGACGCTATGAAGAACTCCACCAAAGAGTTTGTGCACCACCATAAGGAGCAGATTAAAAAAGCCAAAGAGGCCGTGAAGGAGAACCTGAGGAAGTTCTCAGATTCTGTCAAATCCACTTTCAGACATTTCAAGGATTCAGCCTCCACCTTCATCAATAAAGCCCGAGGGTTTTATAAACAGAGACGTAATGAGAAGAATACAAAAGAGTCGTGGCAGCACAGATTCCACAAGCCTCTTCACAGACACAAACAGGACTCCAGCCATAACACACGAAAATCAGGAGACAAAGTTCACCAAGATCAGGGTCAAAACACCCACAAAGCCCACATTAAGGGATGCTCCGGGGTTTTCGACTGTGCCTACCAGGAGTCTATGAGGCTCTTCAACAAAGCCACGGAGCCAATCAGAGCTGACGAGTTTCACAAGCTGCTGCAGAGCTACCTGCATCAGGAGGTCGACCATTTCCACCACTGGAAAGAGCTGGAGACGTTCATCAACAGCTTCTTCCGCAACGGGGTGTTCATCCATGACCAGATGCTGTTCACAGACTTTGTAAGTGGGGTTGAACACTATCTCGCAGACATGCACAAGTATCACGGCCTCGATGATGATGCGTTCGGAGATCTTGATGACTATATCTACAGACACTTCTTTGGAGAAACATACACAAAGAGCTATGGCCCAAGGTAAGCAGATGTGTCTCCTAAATGATCCAGAACGCTCCATTTTATTTTTTTCCGTAGCTTTTGAATAATTTATAAAACTTCTGGGGATTTCCTATGATGGTGTGTTAGGGCCACTGAAGGTGGGGAAAAATAAGGATTCAGAGAGAAAACTCCAAATTTTTTAGATTAAAGTCATAAATTTACAAAAAAATGTAGCAAATATAAAACTTGAGTCCAGGTCAAAGGTATTAGAGTGAACTTCATTAAAAACAATTTAGCTGTGACAAAAAAATGTAAGTAACTGAAACCAAAAAAACATCTTTGGAAAAAGTCAGCTCCTCTAAACCTTTAACAAACAGCAACGATCAATACCCAATGATCAATACCAAGACCAATACCCACTTTATCAGTGATGACTTAGTTGTTGTAGGAGCTTTGACACCCTCACAGCCATCAGGCTGACAGAAAAATGGGGTGGAGCATGTCGAGGTCGTTCAGTAACTATACATGAGCAAAATAATGACTCAGTGACACAATTAAAAAGATGATGGCAACCTCCTTGTGACTAGGAAATATTGATGGTTGCCCAGCTGTTGTTTTTTTGCATTCAGCAACTGATTGCAAAAACTTCAAGTTGAAGACCTAAATCATAAATAATGCTTTTTTTAGCCCTTTAGTTCTACGTACAATTAATTATCGTACATAGAACTAAATACAATAATGTAGAATTATCAATGATTTCTAGGGTTGTACAAACCTTAATAAGGTGTTTTAATGAGCTCATTGGATCCTTATTAACCCACTCAGTAAGCTGGAGTCCAGTGGACCACCTCTAACTTGTCTCAGTAACTTTAAGCTTTCTTAGTAAATTAGTGATGTGGCAACTACTTCCATGAAGAAAGCTGCTGAAGTCCACCTACATTTTAGCATTCACATTTAATAAAACAGACTGACAGCCATCATTATACAGTAATGTGAAGCCACACCATGACAATTCCCAGAAATTACTGTTGCCGTGGTAACAGGAGTGTACCTAAAAATACTCAGAAAGTACATTTTTTGTCCCCTATATGTGAGGTTAGTTGAGTTTGGACTGGGGCGCTCGGGCCTGTTTTCTTCCACATTAGAACTCCGCCTGGTTCATATGTGTATATGCAGAATTTATATTAATAGGCTCACAATGATGTCCTTCATTTATGTTTTGTGTTTGAATCATCCAGCGGGCCGTTTGAAGGGCCCGAGGCAGACTCAAAGGAGGAATCGAAGGCAAAGCATGAACAGCGTAAGCAGCAGCGAGCCCGATCTCGACCCCACAGCGAACGCAAGTGGAGCCGATCAGGAAGAAACGCAGACAGACACATGGCTGATGTCAAAATAGAACTGGGCCCGATGCCCTTTGACCCCAAATACTAAAATGATTTCTGCTAGTTTAATAGGATGGCTACACATTTTAGTTGCAAAGTCTTCTTTTTTCTTTTTGTTAAGTTTGCACAACTTTTGAATGCTACTGAACGTCCTTGAGCTCTGTGGTGTTTGGTGAAGTAATCATTATTAGGTTTGAATGGAAGACGTGGTCTATCTCGACCCGGTTTGAGTTCATCTAAGATGTTAAACTGAACCATTCTTAAAATTTTGGCTTGTAATTTTTAGACCCAATGAGCACTCTTCAGCCACATCACCTTTGTTTAAAAATAGCAGAAAATGTTCATTGAGGCAAAAAAAAAAAAAGCTCCATCAGGATGTTTGTGTTCAGTTTGATGGTTTTAATTTGCTGCTACTCTTAACAGCTTTGCGTGATGTGAGAGCTCACATGCTGTTTTCTATCATTCCACCTCAAACTTAATTTAACTGGACAATTTCACTCGTGTAATGGGAGAGGGGAAAAAAACTGGAAAATTAGCAGTTGAGGAAATTTAATTGTAGATAAAATGTTTTTTAATTGACAAAAATGACAAAATTTGAGTGTAAAATATTTATTTCTGTTTTAAAAAAAAAAACCTTTTGCCATAAAACAGAAAGTTGCCATTGTTCCAGTGTTTGTCAGTGCCTTTCATAAATAAAGATGCTTCTACCAACTCTTCCCTCAGGAAAATGAGTATGAAATATCTCTGCTGTCCTCACAAAGTTATTCCCTTCCAAAAATACAGAGATTTCCTGCAAAGAAAACACATGAAATGTATTTAAAAACACTGCAAGCAAATGCAAGCAAAGATGTCGGTTGTGTCTTACCCTTTCTAAAACATCAAACATGATCAGATGGGTGGGCAGAGATGATTTGTACGGGAATGAGGTCCTGAGCCAGAGAAGAGGCTCCTTGTAAAAACTGTCAGCTTCATCCACGTAAGCTTCCTCTCCCAGATCTGGAGGACACTCGAGAAACCTCATCTTCATCAGGCAGTGGATGTGGCTGTGAGGAGACAGACAACATCATAATGTGATCAATATGGAGAGGAAATGAGTGCCGACAATGAAATACTTGATGTGAAGAGCTTTTTGTTTATTTGTTTTTATGTGTTATTTCTCCGTGAATAAAGTCAACAGCTCTGAAGTTGCTCACATACAAGAACAAGAGCAACAAATGACAGCTCAGCACATTTTTCTGAATCAATCACCCTCTATAATACCCTATACAGTGCTGTGAAAAAGTATTTGCCCCCTTCCTGGTTTTTGTTTTTGCAGATTTATCACACTTAAATGTTTCAGCTGTACCTGTAGAAGGGTGTTGAGTGGCAGGGCATGAGGAAGAGGACATCCGGCTGTGGACGGGTGGTGGAGACGTTGCCAACGTCACAAAGTGTCTGCAGGTCGCTCATGACGTCCAGGGTCCCTCGCTGGTGAATCAGACCGGTGTACAGAGCAGGAACCAGGTTGGCCACTAACAAGATGGCTGCTGCAGGTCGACGCCATGATTTCAAATGAGCCAAAGAGATCCCTGTGGCAAGGAAAACGTTTATTATATAAACACATCTGAATGGAAGTGACCACATACGGTTGTGGGAAAAAAAAATAGGGGACTTACCACAGAAGACCATACAGAAAGGCAGCACTGGATAGATGAATCTGAACTCCTTGTGTGGAAGCAAACTGGAAGGAAGAAAGGGAACAGGTCAGATTGTCTCCCACCAGGAAGCACACAGGAAGCTTACCTGGTGGGATTCCTGATTCCTCTAAACAAACTTTTGCTAATAAGTTAGAGACCTTAGCATCTTAGTTTATTTCTCTTTGACTGTGGTTTATACACGTCAACCATAACATTAAAACAGAGCCTGGATGATACATCAGGTGACACTGGCTATTTGGTAATATATCTGTATTTGTAACAGTCGGCAAATAAAAATTTAACAAGAGGACCGCCTAGCAGGGCAAAATATGCCCGTCACATTGTATTAACCCTGTTCATTGTCACCCAGTTATTGAGTGGACACTGTTTTTCTATTTTAAGTAATAGTGACCTTTGACCTTGACCCATATACAATTCCAATCTTGCTTTGGTCATAAGCTATCAAACCATGAAGTTTGGTAAGTGCAGGCTGAACGATTCTCAAGTTATTGAGCAGACACTTCAATGCCCGCCATGGGTGTTCACATAATACATCCTGTCTTTTGATGTACATATAAAAAATAAGGAAGCGGTTGGAGAAACGCCCTTAAGCCTTGTTATGAGTACTGAAATTCCATAACTTGTCCACCAGAGGGCACTCTGCAATTTCCCTGTTGGAAAACCACCAAAGCAACAACAACAAAACAAGTAATTCACAACTTTTTGTAACAGAAAAATAAGACTGCTGTTAAACTGCATTGTCTTATTATCTTAGTGAGGACTCATAAATAACTGCACATAACACATTACATGTTTCATGTGCCAAAGGGTTAAAAAAAAAAAAAACCAAAAGGCTTTTTAAAAATCCTATATCAGTCAGGGTCTGATTAGAACCCCTGAAGGGTGAAGTGAATAAGACTGATTGTATTTAAAGTACGACGATCTACTGAAAAAATCTGGGTCCTGACATTTGTGCAGATGTTCTGCAACACCTGTCAATGCTTTTAAAGGCCAAGCACCTTATGGAAATGGCACGCTCTGCAACGCCACACAAAATACTCCAGAACAGCTTGAGAACGTGACAAAGAGCTGAAACCACTGACCCAGCCTCCAAATCCCCTAGATCCAAAATCCACTCCAGCATACACTGAAAGAAACTTAAACCACGGAGGGCCCACCCTGCAACCCACGGGACCGACAGGATCCAACTCCTGATCCTGATGCCAAATCACCTCCAGAGGACAGTTCCCCCAACAGGTCAGAAATGTTTGCGGTGCATGAGGGGTAAATGCCCAATATAAGTAAAATGGTTTTAATGATGTGACTTTTAATTAGCCCTTTAGAGATCAAATATTTCATACTAATCACTTTTTTTAAGAATAAAAATAGTGGACACAGGGGAACTCGGAGTTTAAATGTGATTAATAAAAATAAGCTGAGTTTCACCTGTAAATCGCGATGGTCCAGACGACGGCTGCCAGCAGGATTTTGTATCTCCTGAAGGCGAGTGTGCATCCGTGAAGAAAGAGAGGAAGATGAGGGCCGATCACAACGGCGAAGCCCTGAGTGAGGTACCAGTGCCAGGGGTGAGAGCCATAGAAATCAGCCACACCGTGGAAGATGTTAAACTTAAGGAAGTTGAACTGCACCAGCGTCCACTGGAAAACAGAGAGGAGCTGTTACACCTGACTTCATGCTGAAGGAGTTCGTGGATGTGCATGACATGTTTTACCTTTTCGTAGAAAAAACAGTCGATCGCTGTTGAGATGACAACGGCCAGTGTCCTGATGATGAGAGAACAATCATACTGCAGGGATAAAAGAGTAAAACAAACAGTCTGAGAGGAGAAGAGGCTGAAAGTACAAACCCTGTAGGAATGTAGTTATGAGTGATGAGCTTCAGTTTGTTGTCTTCCTGCCAGAAATGATACATCAGCAGAGGAAACCAGATGATCACGGCCGTCGGGCGAATAATCACAGCCAAGGCCACCAAGGCCAAGTACTTTTTACTGGAAAACAACAACGTGCATGTAAATAATCTGGCAGAGACATCATCAGGCTAAATAACAATTACCTCAGTGTGATCAATATGGTTCAACAGAAGAAACTTTGGTGCTCATCTTTAACACAACTTGCAATCAGTTTGGATGAAGATATTTCAAATATCTGTGATTATATTGAGGCTACAGATCGAGCTTGGCCCAGTATAGATTATGGTTCAGGAGACCATCAACGTCAAAGAAGAAAGAGGTGCAGACTGTCAGATGTATAGATATATTTAGATGTATTTGATCTGACACCCTTACACTTGTATTTAAATAATTTTAAATTCTGCAAGCTAGATTTCAGATATTTATTTTGGCCTCTGGGTGGGGACGGCTCAGAGCGATAGGGAGGTGGGGAGGAGTAAGGTGAGTGCAGCTTGTCCTGTTTTTGTTTTAGTATTTATTCACCGAATAGCTGAGATTACAGTTTACTCTGCTCTGAACTGAAAAGTAGTACAACTCAAGGGTATTGTTGAATATGAATACTTTTTGTGAACGCTTTTCTCCCATTATTAAAGTATTTTTTTCTTAACTTTTTCCTAATTCTGTTTTTAATGTATTTTGTTGGGGTTTTCTAATTCGATTTTTAAATGTATTAATTTTTTCTTAGTATTTTCTTAATTCTGTTTTTAATTGGGGGTTTTCTTTTTCCCAATTTTTTCTTAATATAGTTTTCAATGTATTTTTTTCTTATTTTTGTCCTAATTCCAATTTTTATGTTTATTTCTTTTTTCCTTCTTTTTTCTTAATAAAAATGTGATCGTTCAGAACCATTTCTATCTAAAAGATAAGGTGACTAATGTATTTTTAATAAAAATATAAAAACAGCTGAACACAGCTAACCAGTGCATACCTGCTGTGTGTTTTGGACCTGGGCAGAGGAAAGTAAAAAAGAGCCAGACAGGTGAGGGTGGTCTCTGTGCTGTTGGTCAGAGTCCTGGTGCAGCAGAACCACGTGAACCAGGAACACATGTGACAGAAGAACTGGAGAGGAAACACGGCAAAAGACAAGTGTAGATTAGGATTAACAGAATGAAAGCTGCAGAGTGCTGAACACACAGCCACAAACATCCAGATGTTACATCTTTTTTAAATTATATTTCAACTGCAGTGGGGAGTGAACTCAAAGGCAGTTTTCTGTCATCTGAAAGAGTCTATCAAGGTGAAAGACAACCAATGTTGCCATTTCAATTAAATCTTTCATTAGTTTCAATAATCCTGTTTATTCAGTTCAGTCTTCAATTTAAATATAATTTTTCAAACACAGACATGCATACTGCTGTACATCTACCTACCGTCCATTTCGCGACATCCTGATTTTCCAGCATTTGAAGCAGGAAGAAGAATTTCACATCAGCAAATGCAGCCAGAAGTGACTGAAGAATCCGCGGAAGCCAAATCTGAAGACGCAGACAAATTTAGAGAAACTTTATCATGACAGGACATTGGTTATGTGCTGATCAAAAAAAGTTTGCAGAAAGAAAATAATAAAGAAACTTGCCAGGAGGTGGACTGAGTCGTAGTTTATGAAGTGTAATAGCTTGTATAAGAATGCAAAGAGAAGTGGATATGAGAAACCTCTTATTCCTGCCGTCCATTCCCAGGTCAGATACCCATAAGTTATTAAGTTAAGGGTGTTGCAGCATAAAATAACAACAAGCTGCAGGTTATAATTTAATAAACTTCATGCGCTTGCAAACTGTATATTTCTGGTGGGTCAGATCAACATCAAATAATTAATAAATCTCACTCAAAGGACACAAATGTCCATTTTTGCCAGGAAGAGGTCCTGAGACCTTTGAAGTGGACTCAGGTTTTTCCTCAGTTTTTCCTTCAGCCACTGTGTAGGAAAACAAGAGCACTCCAACACTTAAGGGAGTAGGTAACCCAAACACCAAATCTTATGCGCTGACTATGATGGGTGACAAATTAAAGGGGGGAAAAAAAAGGAACTTTTAGTACAGGGAGGGGAATACAGTGGGCCTGTCATACTGTGGAGGGTCCATAGAGGAATGGATCACAGTAAATCAATACAAAGCTGATGGTAGTGATTGCATAGTCTCTTCCAGGAAGACTATGCCTCCATCAGTAAATCCCAAAGGGTCACTGAAGGATTGAATGCTACGGCCTTTGGAGTCACTAGATTGTAACACTGTAACTGCAAATGAGGGAATATCGTTAGGAAGAATGGTGCTATATCCCTGTAGAAGTGTTCAAAGACTTGGAGGATCAATGACAAGGAGCACTGAAGATATTCTGGCAGCATGTGACAGCACAAAACCACAAAAAGACACTGTCATTTCTTCCCCCCCCTTAATTAGCTTATTTTATCTTTGACTTAAAGTTATCCTTTAGTATTTTTCAATAGGCCAGAGAATGGCCAGACTGCTTTGAGCTGATATCAAGGCAACAGTAACTCAAAAATAAAAACCAACAAACAAAAAACAACTCATTACAACTAAAATGTGCAGAAAAAGCATCTATGACCGTACAACATCTGCTTCAGTCCTTGAATCCTTGAAGCAGATGGGCTACAGCAGCAGCAGACTAGACTTAGCACATAAAGTAAGAAACTTTGTGTTTGGTTGATTATTTCTTTGTTGTAACAATGCTTCTTGGGAATAAATCTTAAGACTGTTGGAAAGCCTGTTTATTTCCCCTTAAATGGTGCCACATTGGTAAGGAAAATACATTAGTGGGTTGAGCAGCAAAGTTGAGTATGTGGGTTGAGACCATGAAAAACCCACCACATCTTCTCTGCCAATGCCAAACAGCTTATTCTGCTATTGACTCTTGTTTGGTGTCATTTATTGGATTGGATGGGATGATTGAAGACTGAAGAAACAAGACATGTTGGCAATTTAACAATTTATTAATTTAACAAACAGGGTCCACAGTAGCATGTGGAAGAACCATACACAGCCACAACAGCCTGGCACCTCCTCCTCATGCTGGTCACACACTGCTGTGGGATGGCATCCCATTCTTCAACCAGCATTTGTCGCTAACATGAACAGCACGCCCAAGCCGATCCCACAGGTGTTCAATGGTGTTGAGGTCAGGACTGCAGACAGACCATTTCATCCTTTCCACTCCCAAATTCTGGAGGTAGTCTCTGGTAAACCCTGCTCTGTGGGAGCGAGCAGTGTTGTCTTGGAGGACAGAGCTCGGTCCCAGACTGTAGAGATATGGAATTGCCACTGGTTTCAGAATCTCATCTCGATATCTCTGCATTCAGATTGCCTCCAATGATGACAAGCCTCACTGCCAAGCACCTGGGGTACCAGAGGCTCAAAACAAGAGTCAATAGCAGAATAAGCTGTTTGGCAAATTTTTCATGGGTGCAATCCACATACTCAACTCTGCTGCTCGACCCACAAATGCATTTTTCTTACAAATGTGGCATGAACAGCACACCCATGCTGATCAAATGTAGCACCATTTAAGGGGAAATAAACAGGCTTTCCAGTGGTATAAGATTTACTGCTAAGAAGCATTGTTATTAAAAGAAAAATCAACCAAACAAACTTTATTTCTTTTGTGCTACGTTTAGATATTAGTTTTGCAGGTGCACAGTATGGTTTTAGCTATGGGTTGGGTTTTTTTTTTTGTCTTGTTTTATGAGAATTCAAACTAAACTAAGTGTAAGTGAGCATAAGAGCACTCATTAGTTGCAGTATGAAACCATCAAATTCTGTTAAGAACAATAAAATAAGATTACATTCAGAAAAATGCGCATTAACACAGAGAAAGCCCTGTGGATAACACACTGCAGCCCGGTCACATTGAGTGCCTCCCATAAAGGATATCTGAAGACCATCCGATGGGAGACCTCCAGAGACTGCCAGTACTCATCCGGGACGAAGCTGGTCTGAACCAGGAGGCAATTAATCAGTCTGAACGCCACACAAAACGCAGCCACCCCCAGCACACCTGTAGAGGTCAGAAAGATCACCACATGTGAGCAAAGCAGCTGCAGTGAATATCTGCTTCATTTCTCTTAGTGATGAACCTCTGAGCCGCACCGCTCCTCAGAGGACTCTCCTCTTCCTTGGAGTACAGCTGGGATTTACGTTTCCTGAGCTTCATGTCCTCCACTTTGCTCCCAAACGTCAGCCGTGAGCGCAGATTCTCCATCTTCACATAAACCTCCTGCGGGCATAGCTCACCTGTCCCTGGATGTGTGGCAGGTGAGTTCACTCTAAGTCCTCAACACAAAATAAAAACCAGATACGATCAGTTTTAAAGGCACAGAATGAACTCAGACTGAGCTGCAGCTCTGCCGACAGAGATGAGCGAGCTTCGAATTTAATAAGCCAACAATATTTGACTGTTACACCTTCTAAAAATCACTACAAATGTACACTAACTCCACTTAGCGAAATAAACTGTGCGGCGCTTCCGCAGTCATACCGACTTCCGGTGAAAGTTTCACACCTGACTTCAAAATAAAAGCTCTTTTTAAAAAGGTTATACAGACGCATTACTGCTCCCCACAGGCTTATAATTTACCACTAAAATCACAGTTTAGACTCCAAAACTTCGAAGGAGCCAGATGTTCTTCTCTTTCTTTTTTTTAAGTTGTCTTGAGCAATAGTTCTCAAGGCTTTCTGGAGCTCTTTTAAAGTTTCTCTTTGGGTATTGGCCAGTTTTTCACCCATTTTCAGTCCAGTATTTGAAAGTCAAGCCCTTAAAAAATAGGGAAAAATGCAGCAAAGACCTGACACAGGACCTGAGAGATGCATCTGGCCCTTCAGCTGATCCATCTACTGTTTGCTGAAGATTCATCAGAAATGGTCTCAGTGGAAGGGTGGCTGTCAAGGAGCCATTCTTAAGGAACGAAGAAAAGGCTGAGGTATGCCAAATTACACAAGAACTGAAAGCCAGTGACAACAGGTCTGATGAGTGATGAATCCAAAATGTCAGAACTAAAACCATCTGTAAAACGTGATAGAGGCTTTTTCATGGTTTGTGGCTGCATTTCAGCCAATAGTTTCGTAGAGCTTGTCAAAACTGATGGAATTTTAAATGCAGAAAAGTAACATTAGATTTTGGTCCACCGTACAGTATCATCTGGATAGTGTCTGGTTGGCAACAGCACATGAGGTTTTGAGATAAAAGGAAGGTTGGAAATTGGCCTATAATTAGCCAAGACAGCTGGATCAAGTGCTGGTTTTGTACGTAATGGTTAATTATTGCCATCTTGAAGGCCTGTGGTATATAGCCCGTTAATAAAGATCGTATTTAAGATTGAAGCATGATAGGACTTCTTTGAGCATTATTGGAGGAATGGGGTCTAATAGACACGCTGATGGCTTAGAGGAAGTAACTGTTGAAGTTAATGCAACTATAATATCAACTGTAATGGCTTCAGTTCTGACTCCTTCCGCTGAAACCACAGAGCAGCCAACAACCATAAATAAAGTTTTCTCCCGTCTGCGCAGAAAGCAGGTAACTGCACGCTCCTGTAGGTGGCGCCGTGCAGCCTTTTCATATCACCGTTCAGCGAAGAAGAAGACTGTCCTGTAACTGACTGTCCTATTGGTGGTTCTTCTGTTTTTATCACCTCGGGTTTCTGTCTTTGTGTGTGCTCCGCAGTTACAGATACATCGTTCAAACAGCTTCCTCGGTGAGTCATTAAATTAGCAGAGAATCGCTTCTAAACAGCTAAAATATCACGTTTGAAGCAATAGGCTTCGTGTAATGTCCGATACGGAGTTTTCAAAATAATAGTATTTTTTCCCCTGAGGAAACTGTGCTGAGCAGTGGTTAGAATGACCATAAAACACAATATAGTGACAGTCTAATTAATCTATCGTGTACTGTGATTCATTGATTGAAGTGTCTATATTACTGGAAACTACCAGTGTTAATGAAATGAGTGTTATCAATATGACCTGGGAATACCAACATCAAGCTCACTAGTTAATCCAACTGTGTCACATTAATTTTAGTCAATGGGCCACATACAGCACAATTTGGTCGTGAGTGGGCCAGACCAGTAGAACACTTCCATAATATCCTGCTTTTCTTTTTATCTAAAGAAGTACAAGTAAAGGTTTACATATAATAATCCATCTTTTAACAAAACAGATGATAAAAAAAAAAGACAGCTAACGCTTTGCTTCATATTTCTTCAAGGGTCCCTTTATTGCACAAATCCTGATGTGGTTGTTCAGTGAATTAACTGCCTCATCCTGCAGTCGTGGCCAAAAGTTTTGGGAATGACACAAGTATTGTTTTTCACATATCTTGCTGCTTCAGTCTTTTTAGATCTTTTGTCAAATGTTTCTATGGTATGCTGAAGTATAATGATAAGCATTTTGTAAGTTTCAAAGGCTTTTATTGACTTCTTCCTCTCCACACTCACTCATCCATGTCTTTATAGACCTTGCTTTGTGCACTGGTGCACAGTCATGTTGGAAAAGGAAGGGGCCCATCCCCAAACTGTTACCTTAAAGTTGGGAGCATGAAGTCGTCCAAAATGTCTTGCTATGCTGAAGCATTAAGAGTTCCTATCACTGGGAGTAAGGGGCCAAGCCCAACTCCTGAAAAACAACCCCATACTATTATCCCCCCCTCCAATAACTTTACACTTGGCACAATAGAGTCAGACAAGCACCGTTCTCCTGGCAACCTCCAAACCCAGACTCGACCATCGGATTGCCAGACACAGAGGTGTGATTCGTCACTCCAGAGAACATGTCTCCACTGCTCTAGAGTTGAGTGGCACAGAGCTTTACACCACTGCATCAGACACTTTGCATTGCACTTACTGATGTAAGGCTTTGATGGAGCAGCTCGGCCATGCAAACCCATTCCATGAAACTCTCTATGTGCTGTTCTTGAGCTAATCTGAAGGCCACATTTGGAGGTCTGTAGGAATTGACTCTACAGAAAGTTAACAACCTCTGCACACTGTGCACCTCAGCATCCGCTGACCCCACTTGGTGATTTTACGTGGCCTGCCACTTCGTTGCTGACTTGTTGTTTCCAATCACTTCCACTTTGTTATAATACCACTAACAGTTGACTGTGGAATATTTAGTAGCAAGGAAATTTCACAACTGGGTTTGTTGCACTGGTGGCATCCTATCACTGTACCATGCTGGAATTCAGTGAGCTCCTGAGAGCGACCCATTCTTTCACAAATGTTTGTAGTAGCAGTCTTCATGCTTAGGTGCTTGGTTTTATACACCTGTGGCCATGGGTGTGATTGGAACACCTGAATTCAATGATTTGGATGAGTGAGTGAATACTTTTGGCAATATAGTGTGCAGTATATAAATCGGGACACCTCTGTGCACTTGTGGACTTTATCGATGTTGATGTGTTAACTCACACAATTGGCATTTTTGCCAGCTTTACTTCCTGCCCTCAAATAGGCTGCTTTTTATTAATATAGTAGCTCTTTTCCAGTTTTACTGACCAAAATGTTTAAAGCAGGCACACACACACACACATTCACAGTGTTTTTAGTGTAAGTGAATCCAGATAACGGAAAGATACCCTGGGTATGTTGAACTCATTCATAGTACCAGGCCCTGGCCAGCTGATATAATGTGGACTCCTATGGTAACTTAGACTCAAGACTCTGTCCTGTATTGCTATACTGCCAATGACTTGGGACAGAAGCTTGAAACTTTTAACCTTTTCTTTCACTAGGATGGAGGTGATTACCTTTAATTATTTTTATTTTGAGTTTCCCCCCTGCTTCTAGGGTTTTTCCATTTCTCCTCTAACAAATACTTCCTGCTGGATTTAATAGAATTGGACACTTTTGTCAACACTGCGTCACATGCACCACATATAATAGCATTTACTCTACCCTCAGTGTTTTATTCTGTTAAGTTTTGCACTGTTCTGTGTGCCTGTTGGGGGGGTAATATTCCTACATACATAGCAATATTGCTATTGCTATGTACGAACACGTCACATTTGGCAAAGCATATGGAAGCAATCATAATTTAAAGTGTCTTATCAACCCTTTGTTGTTCTTTCAGGATCACTATTGGGAATCCTAATTTAAAAAAGTCATGTTTCGAAGAAGACTGTCTTTCGCACAGTTAGCCTTTGCCACAGTGCTCGGAGTTGCTGGTGGAATTTACATCTACAGACCTTATTTCGAGTCAGTACCAAAGACATCAGGACAGCAGAGCCAGGACAAGCCAAAGAAGCACAATGAAAGGGACTGAAAGAGTTCATCACTATTAGGAAAACTTCACACATAGAAGCCAGATTGAATGGCCAGAGGCTGCTGGGCTGTCACAGCTGGACTGGAGGCCAAACAATAGACGAGATGACCATGGATGAAATCACGCTGATCTCTGCTGTTTGTGATCATAAATGTACAGAATAAAACATTTAATAATCTGATGTTCTCCTCTCTGTTTCACAATGACTTAAGTAGTAACATACAAGGCTTTCCTATATCAGTTTCTTACAAAGAAAAGCCAGGAAGTCTTTGCCTTACACCCACTCATACTTTTGTAAAAGGTATTTTTCATATGAGTGCTGTCACACATGGGGTCTGTGAACCCATAAAGCTGAAGTATAACTCTAAATATGTTGTCAAACATGACTAAAAGTATTGCAAAGCCCCTCTGGTTGTCCTTAGTTGTTCTTGATGAGCATTATACACAGTCACATTTACCAGTGCAGACTTCTGCAAAGAGAGAATGAGGTTTGTGGTCCACAGAAGCTTGAACGCAGGTCACATATTGTTCTACCACATGAAATGCATTCATGCCAGTTTATGGAATACATGAAGTAGCAATGCAGCAATTTTAAAAAAATTAAAAGTGGAATTATTTATTAGCATTAATTAGAGGCATTATGTAAAAGAGAGCAAGGTTAAAGGGGGACTTGTGGTAGCGTTGGATCCCATGAAATCTGATAGGCCCCCATGGTGTCACCCACAAAATTATGCATCTGTGAGAGGAACAACAGGGCCCTAATCACCCTTTTCTGAAAAATGACTCACCACACTGTGCCACTGTTTTACAACAGAGGTCTCAAACCTGCAGCTTCAGAGTCCCATTTCCTGAGGCTTAAATTTGCATATTTATTGTAACTGATCGAAAATGTGATTACGTACTTCAACTATAAAATGTGTAGCTTACACACTTTTCTTTGTTTTAAAATTTTGTCAACTTAAATGTGCTTGCCTACATTTATCTTGATTTTGCATTAGCAGTGGTTAGCATGGACGTACACCCATAAATGGCTCTTCTGGAGTCCCTGTAGCTATGAAGGAAAATACAGAAATTAACAGTGGACAGATTTGCTCGATTTCATCATGAACACTGCTGGCTTACTGGTATGCTCAACCTGCAGCTGGACTTAACTCAAAATGAATCCAAAACTGGCCTCTTTGCCTATGGTTTTCTTTGCTGTGTGTGTGTATTCATTATCAAAACAGGCTATGTTTCATATGAGTAATTTGTACAAGCACAGCTATAGGACTCAAAGTAGCCTACATAGCTTTTCATGCTTCTACTAATAGTGCATTGTGTTATATTTATTATTTACACCTGTTGATAGTCTAATTCATGGACAATGAAGAAGTCACTTGGATGAATGATGTCCCACTGAAAATGCTGCAACCAGATTAACTGAATCAACTTCATGGGAGTCTAATTGACACAGGCCATGTCCACATTAATGTGAGGCTATGAACATAATTTTTGGTTCAAAAATGGCTCAGACAGAAAAGGTTGCCAAGCCCTGCCTAATACCGTTTTGCCGAGCCACTTTAATGCCATCTGATATTTGCTTTACTTTTTTTTTTTACATTTAGTAAGCCATTTTAAATTGTGTTGAATTTGAACCTTTGTTACACGCAATATCGTTACTTTTTTGTAATATTTATGCATATTATTTGATTCCAAACAGTTTTTACTTTGTTTTTTCATATTACAGTTTATTTTACTCAGCTACTAACCATTCGATGTATTTAAAGTACTTATCATAGAGTTTAACTTCATGTTTAACTACTGTAACACAGGAATTTTCCAACTTTGGGCTAAATAAATATATCTTATATTAATACCATCTGTATAAGGCCACAGAACTGCAGGTATTGTGCCCAGTGCTTTATACACATATGATTAAGTATGTTAAATTAATTGTCTGTAGTATGCCTCAAAATTATGTATGAAAATTGCAGTTTATTGAGCAGTTTTTGATGCATTCATTTTGCCTCAGGCCCTCATCCAGCAGTGCTCTTGGCTGTGAGGTGGAAAGTCCCATTCAGTGCATCTACACTGCTCAAAAAAATAAAGGGAACACTTAAACAACACCATATAACTCCAAGTAAATCAAACTCCTGTGAAATCAAACTGTCCACTTAGGAAGCAACACTGATTGACAATCAATTTCACATGCTGTTGTGCAAATGGAATAGACAACAGATGGAAATTATTGGCAATTAGCAAGACACACTCAATAAAGGAGTGGTTCTGCAGGTGGGGACCACAGACCACTTCTCAGTACCTATGCTTTCTGGCTGATCTTTTGGTCACTTTTGAATGTTGGTGGTGCTTTCACACTCGTGGTAGCATGAGACGGACTCTACAACCCACACAAGTGGCTCAGGTAGTGCAGCTCATCCAGAATGGCACATCAATGCGAGCTGTGGCAAGAAGGTTTGCTGTGTCTGTCAGCGTAGTGTCCAGAGGCTGAAGACACTACCAGGAGACTGGCCAGTACACCAGGAGACGTGGAGGAGGCCGTAGGAGGTCAACAACCCAGCAGCAGGACCGCTACCTCCACCTTTGTGCAAGGAGGAACAGGAGGAGCACTGCCAGAGCCCTGCAAAATGACCTCCAGCAGGCCACAAATGTGCATGTGTCTGCACAAACGGTTAGAAACCGACTCCATGAGGATGGTATGAGGGCCCGACGTCCATAGATGGGGATTGTGCTCACAGCCCAACACCGTGCAGGACGCTTGGCATTTGCCAGAGAACACCAGGATTGGCAAATTCGCCACTGGCGCCCTGTGCTCTTCACAGATGAAAGCAGGTTCACACTGAGCACATGTGACAGACGTGACAGAGTCTGGAGACGCCGTGGAGAGTGATCTGCTGCCTGCACTCTTGGCAGTGGGTCAGTAATGGTGTGGGGTGGCATTTCTTTGGAGGGCCACACGGCCCTCCATGTGCTCGCCAGAGGTAGCATGACTGCCATTAGGTACCGAGATGAGATCCTCAGACCCCTTGTGAGACCATATGCTGGTGCGGTTGGCCCTGGGTTCCTCCTAATGCAGGACAATGCTAGACCTCATGTGGCTGGAGTGTGTCAGCAGGTCCTGCAAGATGAAGGCACTGAAGCTATGGACTGACCCGCCCGTTCCCCAGACCTGAATCCGATTGAGCACATCTGGGACATCATGTCTCGCTCCATCCACCAACGTCACGTTGCACCACAGACTGTCCAAAATGGTGGATGCTTTAGTCCAGGTCTGGGAGGAGATCCCTCTGGAGACCATCCGCCACTTCATCAGGAGCATGCCCAGGCACTGTAGGGGGGTCATACAAAGTTAATGCACAGGCAGTAGCATGTCACTCTCAGACACTCCCCACCCCATTCGTGAGTCACTCTCCTGTGAGGAAAAAAGGTACCTACAGAAATCTCTGTCTCTGTGTTGGGACAGGTCCAAAAACATTTTGGGTTGAGTCCAGCAGAGAGCTCCAGTTGGTTTGTTGGGTGTTCCAGTTGTCTGTAATTCTTTAAAAAGTCCTTGGTTAGGATTAGGAAAATAAAACAAAAAAAAACAAAAACTGGTTAGAGTTAGGAAAAATTACTGGGGTAGGGGTTAGTCACTAAAGTTTAATTCTTTAGGGACTATTTATTGATTTACATTGTTACTAAACCAGAGTAACTCAAAGAATAGACACTGTCTGACATCTTCAAATTAAGCTGGAGAGAGGTTAAGTTTTTGGATGTGTTTCTTTGTCTCTTAGCAGGATAACTTGGAAAATTATACACGGATTTGATGAAAATTTCTGGAGTTGTTGGGGTGGTACAAGGAGCAATTGATAGCATTTTGTTGGTGATCCGGATCACCATTTGGATCAAGGAATTTTTAAAAGAATTCTTTACCACTGTGGGACAGGGACAATATTCACACATTTGCACTAAGCTTTAAATGAAAATTGGTTAAACTTTGTGGAAATATTCCTGAACATATGATTTCATTTTCAAGGTCAAATTAATTTTTATAATCGATGTCTCAATGAATTTTTCCATCTACCGCGATAAAAACAGGTAAAAATAGTTACTGTCGATAATTCATTGTCTTTTTCTATTTTAAATGAACCTACTCACAATAATGTAAAGTGAACTACAAACCCTACACAAAATCAACGACTGCCTATATTTAAACTCTTGTAAATGACTTGTTGACCTATAATCTGTGAAATGTGTCAAAAATATCTCTCCTAAATTATAGTATATAAATATAGTCATTTTGAACGAGAAACGACGTTTCTGTCACAAGGCAGAAGATTTCGAAAAGTGATTTTTATATATTCTTTATTTATCAAATCACTTTATGGCAGACCATCACTTTTTGGCAAAACAGTGCAAAGTAATATCGCACATCAGTTGTTGGTGCCCCTGAGCTGTGCTCCCTACTTAAAATAAAAAAAATAAATTTTATATATATATATATATATATATATATGCGCCCCTGAATCTGAATGTTGAGGCGTGCCTCCAAATGAGCACATAGCGTAGTTATTTCGTGAGCGGAAACAGCGCAGTGTGCCGCCTGTAGCCGGTCTGTCGCTGTGTTGTAACGGCCGTTTCCTTCAGTTAGCTGACGTTAGCCATGAGGAGGAGCTGTTCCCCAGCAGTACTACGACCACACCGACACTTACCGCGGCTGCTCACTGCTGATGAGGCTGCTCTCATGTCGACGAAAGGGCCAGCGGCGACGGGGCGACGGAAGTTAAAAATTTTATTTTTTAACTTTTCCTAAAGTCTTCAGCGGTCACTTTTTCAGCGACTTTTTTTTTTTTTTTAAAGACCAAGACTTAGCGCGCAGCAGCAAACGCCCCGCGGCGGGTGAGTATACTCCAGGAAATGTCTGTCGAAGAAACCAGCCTGTAGCATCTGTCAGGAGTTAGCACAAAAACTTTTAACTCGCTCGATTATTTTGCTTTGGGACTGCCTGCCTGCTCGCTGTTGGTCAAAGTGGCACAGTCTCATACAAAAGGAGTGCTGGCGCGGGGAAACTTCCACACCTGCTTTAGTTTATCCTCAGAGAGCTCTCTTAGTTTCTCTCCACACTTGCTCGATAATTGGGACAGATGTTTATACTTGAGAAACACTGGCTTTCTCCAGCTCTTAACACACGTCTTCTCAGGCATGCTTGGATCAATAATGTTGGCAGCAGTTTGTTTGACAGAGGAAGTTGGCATGCAGTTCAGCCTTCTTGGCAGGATCTGTATTTAAACAAAACAAACAAACAAAAAATCGTAATTATTTCTTGGCTAATAAGTCACCTGACCACCACTGACAGCCACATGAGGACCAGTTGAAGATTATTAGATTTTATCTGCTCGTTTCGGTCAATCGATTGGAGCATTGGATTGAGTTTTATGCGCCTCTCACTGCCTGCTGCTGCTAAGTCCTCACAAGGTATTTTAATGAGTAGGTAGTTGATGCACGAGCACCATAAACATTCATTTACATCACTTATGCAGCGAACTTTTGTTTTTCTTGACTATTATGCTTGAAGTTTATGGTACTTGCACATCCGGATTTTCCCAAGGATCTGCCTGCTTCTGTTTTGGACAGCTGCCCAGGGTGGGTGTTCCAGTTTAGCCTTGACAAATGATTAAAGCTTTTTTTTTTTTTTGTTTGCATGGGTGGCAGCTTAACAGAAATCCATGCCCACACATACCAAGGTACAGCCCTGAGTATTTCTGGATCTCCAGTTGTTTTATTTAAACTTGCTTTATGCTGGAAAATGTCTTTGTTTAATATCTCGTTCTTGACACCACTGGACACATTTATTTTTGCCATCATAAGTTAAAATTTTGAGTTGGGTATCTCAGAATTTCAACTGGATAACACAAAGATCTGAGAAATCAAGTGAAACTGAAAAAATACTTTCATTTCAAGTTATGAGGTCAAAATTTTGTGAATCTGTCAAATCTGGTATGAAAATGTCTCTTAACTGCCAAGATAAAGTCTAATTACTGCAGTTTGGGTTTCTAAAGTGACGTTGTCAGTGACAGACTTATTATATCAGACTACTTTTATTTTTAAAAACTGGTGTGAATGAGTCAGATACACTAATATATTGCTGCAGCCCCATCAAGTAAGGATAATAAGTGCACCATCACCTGTCACAACAAATGTCATAGTAATCCCCCTTATATACACAGCTGCTGCTTCTGTCCTAGATTAAATTGTTTTGTTAGTAATGACACATCCAACCAACCCTGGATGTGTGGTCAGTCTATCCCACCGATGGGCAATTTTAGGATCATCTGTTAACCTAACCTGCATGGCACCCGATGCCCTAATAATGATACCAATAAATGTACTTAAATCAGGCAGCAGGCGTAGTTCTCATCCATGGAGGCATTATATAGTGGCTCCATGGTGTTGTAGTTAACGCATTTGTGTTGCATGCGAAAGATCCTGGTTCGAGACAAAACCCAGCCTCAGGGGACTGAGATAAAGGTCGTGGTCGAGATAAATTGGAGGGTTGCATCAGGACAGGGCATCAAATACGTGGACCAGCCTGCTGTGGCGACCCCTTAGGAAATAAGGGAGCAGCTGAATGAATCGTGGAGACATTATACAAGTATAACGTGAATTGCTACTCTTGTGGTGTCTGCAGCTGACCATTAACCACAGCATTCCCCTTAGTCCTTATTTTAGGCAGTACAGTGGTTAGCATTGTTGCCTCACAGCAAGAAGGTTCCTGATCCCAGTCCTCTGGCCGGCTGAGGTCATTCTGTGAGAAGTTTGCATGTTCTCCTTGTACCTGTGTGGATTTTCTCCTGGTAATCTGACTTCCTCCCACAGTCCAAAGACATGCAAGTTATTAAGATAGTGGTTGGTGGAGCCTCTGAGTCACTGGCAGCATTTTCACACGGAGGATTTAGATTCTTATACTGAGAGTAAAGATTTCTTGAGTGTAGATCTTTACCACATGTTTCAAATGAAACCAGCATGTCATGTGCTTCTCTTGGAGTGGTGTAGATCCAGTAGAGGAGGATGAGGACCTGTGGGGTAGTTATTGATTATGAAAGATTTGCAGTTTTAAAGCAGTAACAAGGACAAGACCTACTTCTTCTTCCTCCTTTTTGTGTGTTCACTGCTCTGTGTTTTCTTGCCTAACACAAGAGAAGATCATACTGTGCCATCAGACCTTGCTTCCTTTTCACAGCTATGCTAAGTCTGGAAAGTGCAGTGTGACTATGTTTAATTTACCTCTAGCCTTACATTTTAGAGCTGTGCACCACACACTCTGTGTAATTCATTTTCTTTATTTCTGCTTGTTAACTTGATGTTGTACTTTTTTATTATTTAAATGAGACGTAATAAGAATGTCTCTGATTAACCTGATAATAGTCTGCAGAAATTTGCTGACACAATCTTCACTACGGCAGTGTGGTTTTGCTTGACTCTGTCTCTTCTGCAATCTGTTTTTACTGAAGCACATTTCGTATACTGGCCCAAACTTCTGCATCAGTTTTCAAAAAACACTGCTTTGGTCCCCCACCAAAGGAATATTAACCAGTTTCTTTAGGTGGGGCTTTTTATTATTTAAGCATACCATAGATTTTTTTTTCTTTTGCCATGTACCCCAGTCACCAGCTTCTCATACTGAAGCAGGATCAACCTTGATAGAAAAAATATGTGCTGCTTGTGTCTTTATATAAGACTGAATGACTACTTTAATGTGTCTTCATAACTGAAGTATATTAAAGTGAACAGTAAGATGTGAATGAAGTGCAGACTTTCAGCTTCAAAGCAGAGTGTTTAATAAAAGTATTTCATTAACCTTGTAGGAATTACAGCCATTTTTATACATCCCAACCCCCATCTTCAGAACCCCCCCCCCCCACACACACCAAAAAAAGTCACTGGACTGTGTGTAAAAATGGCTATTAGTTCTACAAGACACAACAACACAATTTTATTAAACCCCTTGATTTAAAACTGAAAGTCTGTAGTTCAATTGCATCTTATTTTTTTGATTAAGAATCCACTGTGGTAGTGTGCAGAGGTTAAAAAAAAAAGTCAAATGTTTCCAGTGAGCCACAATACAACACAAGGACTTCAAGCTTTTTTAGCCAAACAATGATGTGTATTAGTGATAATTACAACAGATGTGATGATTAGGTT
Organism: Pterophyllum scalare; assembly: GCA_024447675.2. Taxonomy (NCBI): domain Eukaryota; kingdom Metazoa; phylum Chordata; class Actinopteri; order Cichliformes; family Cichlidae; genus Pterophyllum; species Pterophyllum scalare. The sequence goes on from JAMQGT020011684.1 coordinate 146,350, forward strand.
AAATTACATTTAATTATTATATCCATATTTTTCCAACTGGTGAGCCAGAATGTCTGCTGTGAGAAAGGTAACTGGGGATGAAACCCAAATGAAACCTAAATCATAAGTTTGTGAAGGCTCTGGTGTTTACTTGTTAATGAGACCAATTTTTAGATGGATAAATGTTCAGCTTGGTGGTCACGTCAGAGGGTTGACCTTGTTGATCCATACGTATGTGAGCAGTTCAGCCACATTTTAAAAATTACAACCTCATTTCCAAATACTTGGGACACTGTGTAAAATGTAAATAAAAATATTGTGCAATAATTCATATTTAAACCTTATATCTAAGTGAAAATGCTACAAAGATGAAACATTATGCTTAATTTAAATTGGATACCAACACATTTCAAAAATTGTGTGCACTGTGTTACATCACCTTTTTTCTTTTTTTCTTTTTTTTTAAACAGCACTCCCTAAGCATTTGGAAACTGATGAATTTTGAAAGGGAAATATTTTTACATTCTTGCGTAATTCAGCAGTTGCCTAACAGTTTGTAGCCATATTTTGTGTTTCTTAATGCACCATTGGGTGGCCAGTCTGGACTGCAGGCAAGCCAGTTAGTACCTGGGCTCTTGCCACAGAGTTGTGCTGTTGAAATATGTGGTTTGCTATTGTTTTACTGGAAAAAGATGTCACGTTCCAGAATCTACATATAGTCATCCCTCACTATAACGCAGTTTACATATTGTGGCTTCACTGTATTGCGTTTAAAAAAAAAAAAATCTAATTCTGTATTGTGGAGTTTTTACTATATCGTGGGATTTGCAGTATATAGGTATTTGTATAACACCCCATAATTATGTTCATAACTCAGACGAAGAGATCAGTTATGCCTTCGCCTTTAGTGGAAATAGAAGTTATGGCCGAGGGCGAAGATACTGCACCACCTGATGATGTGGTGCCTTCAGAAGAGCTGTAATGCTCTTCTTGGCTGTGCAGTACTGTACATTCATCCCATCCTCATCACCTTCATCGCCATCAGTACCGCACAGCTACATAGTTCATCGTCTTCATCATTCAAGTTGGAGTAAGCTACTGGAAAAGGTTTATAGGAGTGTGGGAAGGGTTTATACAGCCTTAAAAAAAAAATATATATATATATATATATATAAAAAAATAAATATAATTCTGCTACTTCGTGGATTTTCCTCTCGTGGGGATCTCTGGAATGCAACCCCCTGCAATAGGTGAGGGATCACTGTGTATTGTTTGGCCTTCAGAGGTGGGCGAGTTACCCGTGTTGTCTGATGCCCTCTATAACATGACAGATTTTGGAAATAGGCCGCATGGTTCCTAACGTCTTTCAGAAAATAATTTAAGTGATCACACTATAGGACAGTTTTCCACTTTGTCTCAGTCCATGAGCTTGAGGCCAGAGAAGCTGGCATTATTTCCCTTTCTTTTTTTCTTTGCACTGGTGGCTGCAGTGAGGACCTATGGTCGCTGACAGCAGTTTTCAGAGGAGATTTCCTAATCATTAAAAAAAAAATTTTTTTTAAATAATTTGAGCATCTTGTGAAAGATTTTTTTTCTTCTTCAATTTTACATTGCAGATTTTCTGAACTATTTATCCAAGCAGTTTTTCTCAGAGCAAACCCCACCCAGCCTGTAAATTCACAGTGATTTCTCAGTCTTTTGTTGCCCCTGTCCAAACTTTGTTGAAACCTGTTTGCCCTGAAAAAATGTGAATGACTACACCAGTTTCAGCTTTGATGGTGTTGTTTAATCAGTTATGTGGTTTAATTGATTCTCTAATCTTGAGTGTTCCAGCTTTTTTGGAAATGGAGTTGCAGTTAGCCCCCAGGAGTAGATTCACTAAACCTCACAGTAGCATTGAAAGTGTGAGGTTTACCCTCCTTTAGCTTATAACTGCCTGGCAACGTCTGTGCTTGGATTCAACCAGAGACTCATCTGCATGTTTCAACCTGCTAAGCTTTTAGTTCCTTCACACCAAACCATGGACACACTTTTTTTTTCTCCCCTTTGGCATCTCATAGGCCAGCAGCAGGATTTAGATCAGGGCTCTGGCAGGGTCACACTGAAAGTTTTCTACAGGTCAAAAACAGTCTCACCTCCAGACTTTACTGTAGGCTTAGTCTAGTTGGAGTTTTTTTTCCCTGGATTTTTCCACACAGACTTTCTACCATCACATTCATGTTGGTTGAATTTAGTCTACAAAAAAGGTTCTGTCTTCTTTATTAATTTTGTTGTAAAGTTTATCCCAGTTGTGAGATTGTTTGAGCTTATGAGTGGTTGTCAGTATGGCCCTGTCTGATAAATCTTGTTGATCTCTGTGGTGAAGAGTCAGTTTAAAAAAAAAAAAAAAAAAGAAGCTTCCTCTGTCAGACAAATTTCACTATCTTGTGTATTGAACAGCTTGTTTAGCTTGCCACCATCTTTAAATTTGCCAGATTTGTTGTTACATCTACTGCAAGCTGACAGTAGCCACCCCATCTTTTTCTAGCAGAGATACCTGCAGCACACAGAGGGACACAGCAATTACTTCATTATATTTATTTTAAAGCTTTGGTTACTGTTTCTTAATGTAGAATATAAATGACAGATTTATACAGTTTATAATGTAAAACACAAATCTACCAACAATTTATGCTTTATTCTTATTGGTTAGGCAATTAAGCACTGGCCTCTGTTTGAGACCATTTTTATTCTTTTCCATCTGTATGATTTCATAAAGAGGGAATATCCCTTATATGGTTGTCTCACAGAAGCCCCACCCACCTGCTGTTCAAACCCTCGCTTTAGGAAGGGCACCCAATCTGAAGAACGCATGACTTAAAGAGCCTTAAAACTGAAGGTGGTAAAACAATCAGTAAGGGGATACACCAAGGTCCTGTGTAAGATAACTAAGGATGATCTTGAACTGCGCAAACCTAGGTCCAAAAAATATGGCATAAGAGGTCCACTCTAATACATATCACTATTAAACTTCACATCCTAATTACTTTCAGACTTTTAGTCTGTTGCAAGTTTTGTGAGATTTTATTTGTAAGTTTGTGTATAAACATGTATATGAGGATTACATTTCAATTATATAATAACATATAACCTTTATTTGAAATACAGAATAAAAGTAGTTTCTTTTGAGATTTGTATAATTTTGCTGGCAACTGCTACAACCTGAGTTTCTTCCAGGAGTCCTGTTGGCTTTTAAAGTTATTAATAAAACCTCATTTAGACATTTTAACCTGCCTGAGTCAAAACAGACCCAGGAGCAGGAATGTGGACATCACTGTTGTCCGATTTAGTGCTCTTTGCTCACCGTTTATGGCCACATCCATGCTTGAAGCAGCCATTTCCCATATCCATCTCAGGGTGTTTATCATGGATCTTGATTTTGCACGTAATCTTAAGCTGCTTATTATAGTCCTAGATGAAGGGTTCAGTGGGGGATACAGTGAAAGAATGTAAGACTTGTCTGAATGCTTTTCTGTGCAGTGGTCATATGATACATCTAGGCCGTCTTTTAACTGTTTTGACTGGACCCATTCGACCTTTACTAATGAAAATTTTACATCTAGCAGTTACAACACAGTGTGCTTCTTATTCCGTCCAAGTTAGTGTGAGGACACGTTACTCCTTAATCCAAAAAAAAAAAAAAAATTCAACATTTACTCCCAAATATGTAAAACAATAACTAATAATTAGCTGAGAGAATTTGTAGCTATATTCAAACTGTAGGGGGTACTAAGAGGAAATAAACCAGAGTCTGTGTTAGTGTGCATCTTTGGCTGGAAAGGAATTTAAAATGCTTCCTGTCACTGGGTCAGCAAAATGAAACCGTTCTCACTTCGCACACATTAGCCCACAGTGCCATCCTCTGTACAAATCTACGCCTGGAAGGCACTTAAGCCTGAAAAGAGGAATGCATTTCTCCTGCCAGCATTGACTTTGGGTTAAGCTAAACAGAATATGAGCCTATGGGCCTTCTGATAGTTTGAATATGTGGGATAAAGTCTTAATATTACCCATGCTCCAGTATCTAAAGTGGTATTTAATAATGAAATAAGTTTCACCGGTTCTTTTGGATTATAAACAAATGTTCCTACAAAAAAAGCTGATTTATTTATATATATATATATATATATATATATATATATATATATATATATATATATATATATATATATATATAAAAGAATCACACAGCAGAAAAAGGTATAAGAATTCATGCTGTGTTATTAAAGGATGCACCTTTTATAATGTAGTCAGTGTAATGTTGAGGTGTGGTTACATGCTAAGGTTGGCATCTGTGGTGGCACGTTCATGTTTAGTACAGTGGTTACAGTCTGGCAGGTATGCTTCTGAAGATGCATATGTCACCCTAGCGACAAATGTCGCCCTACCTGGATTTTTGTTCTTCAATCTAGTTTACATCAGAAAACTGACACTAATAGATGTGTTCCAGCATTTGTTTTAATAGTTTTCAATTAGGTTGCAATATTCTTTTTACTTCTTGTCCTTTTACTTAAATACTCAGTATGGTTTAGGGGAGGGAACTGCCATGAAATTTTAATTGGCTGTCAATCACATATATATTATCCAATCGGGCCCAAACTTCTCCAGTAGGATATGGGTCCATCCCTGAACACAACCATATGACATTATTGAATGTTAGTTGCAGCGCCACCTAGTGGGAACAGGAAATGTTATGTTTTACACTTTAAGGTACAGATTCAAGGTGGCAGAGCAGAGTCAACTCAAATTTGGGTAAAACTGGGAGGAGCAGTACATCAAAGTTTTACCAAAACTTAAAAGACCCTGTGCAGATGCAGGGTGATTTGTCAGCTAACCTGTAATGACTTCAAGCCCATTGAAAGTCAGTTAAATCTTGGTCCAAACAACGAGTTGTCTCTGGTGTGGTTCATTTTGGGGTCTGAAAGTATCCTGCTATTATTATTTTTTTTTATTGGTCTAACATAGAGTGCCTTGGGGGAAAAAACCCTGCTAGTTTATAAAGTAAATTAACACAACGGACATTGCATATACAACTGTGTGGTTGTCAAAAAAAAAATTCCATGGCACACCTGGACTTGCCTTACATTTGCCAACATTTGGTAACCACTGGATTTATGTAACAGACTGTCTTTGGTACTCATCCTGTAGCCTTCTGGTTCATACTGAAGACATAAATGGCTGTGTGGCAACTATAGTTTTTTAGCTAAAATAAACAAACTGGAATAAATAATACTTTAGCTGGGAACTACACTGCTCAAAAAAAATTAAAAGAACACTTCTTAATCAGAATAAACGTGATCTGATCAGTTAAGTAGCGGGGGGTGTTCTCAATCAGTTTCAGCTGCTTTGGTGTTAATGAAATTAACAAAAGGTGCACTAGAGGGACAACAATGAGACAATTCCCAAAACAGGTGGAGGCCACTGACATTTTTTTTCCTCATCTTTTCTGATCTTTTTTTTTTTTCCCACTAACTTTGCATTTCTCTAGTGTCAGTGTTGCTACTGGTAGCATGAGGCTATATGTGCCATTGCACAAAGGTTTTCTTTGTCTCCCAGCACAGTTTCAAGAGCATGGAGGAGATTCCAGGAGACAGGCAGTTACCCAAGGGAGCTGGACAGGGCCGTAGAAGGTCTTTAACCCATCAGCAGGACTGGTATCTGTTCCTTTGAGGAGGAACAGTGCCAGAGCCTTACTAAATGACCTCCAGCAGGCCACTGGTGTAAATGTCTCTGACCAAACAATCAGAAACAGACTTCATGGAGGTGGTCTGAGGGCCTGATGTTCTCTAGTGGGCCCTGTGCTCACTGCATACCAGTGAATACTCACTGAATACCAGAATTGGTAGATCAACCACTGGCTCCTTGGCTTTTCACAATGAGAGCAGGTTTACCCTGAGCACATGTGACAGATGTGAAAAGGTCTGGAGAAGCCATGAGTATGTAGGCAGTTCCTGGAGGATGAAGGAATTAATACCATTGACTGGCCCCCACGCTCACCTGACATCAATCCAGTGACCTCTGGGACATTATGTTTTGGTCCATCTTACGCTGCCAGGTTACACCTCAGACTGTCCAGGAGCTCAGTGATGCCCTGGTCCAGAGGAAATCCCCCAGGACATTATCCATTGTACCATTTTGAGTTGTTGCAATAAAATTTCAGCAAAATGGACTAGCCTGCTTCATCACTTTTTCACTTTGATTTTTGGGGTGTCTTTGAATTCAGACCTTTGTTTGTTGATCATTTTCATTTCAATCAAATGATGTGGTGTCCTACCATTCCTAACACATTACCCAGTTTGTTTCCATATAGATATTGATCATGATTTTTTTTTTCCAATTGAGCTCTGTGTTTTCAGAGTGTTCCTTTAAATTTTTTGAGCAGTGTATTTTCTACAGTGTATGAACACTCATCTTTTTTTGCTGGTGTGTGAAATCAAAATGCAGCAGTGATGTACATCGTCAGTCTAAAAGCATGACCTTTTTGATTTCTATGACTTTAACCTACAACAAATACTGAGTAATAACCAATGTCACTACACAGAAAGACTTGTTCACTGGGAGGTTTGTTCATGATGAGTGTTTCCCTTTGAATAATAAAGCTGTTGTGTATTTTAGAGTTTTTCTTCTTTTTTTGTTTAAGGTCTTTGGAAAAGACATAAAAAACAAAGGTTTACAAGAACTTTTGTGTTTTACAACTTCACTCCATTTCCATGAGGGAAAAAATAAATGTGTACAACTTAATTTTCACATTTTAAAAACAGATGAAGATTGTTGGCTGACTGAGTTGTTTTGTTCCTGTGTTTCAGAAATTAAGGCCTAACTATGTCTGATGGGGATTATGATTACCTCATCAAATTTCTAGCTCTCGGTGACTCTGGCGTGGGAAAGACAAGCTTCTTGTACCAGTACACAGATGACAAGTTTAACTCCAAGTTCATCACTACAGTTGGAATAGACTTCAGAGAAAAACGAGTGGTGAGTCAGTGGACTTTCATTCAGCTCTTCTGGGCTCACTATGTTTGGCATAAAAACATTTTGGGAGGGCATCAGAGTGATGTGAGGTAATTATCTTAAAAGAAATTTCAGTAGAAGGTTGTTTCCCTTTGGTTTATATCCACAAAAGGACTTAAATATAATGAAAACAAACATTAACTTTTTAAAATGCCCCTCAAAAAAACAAAAGCCCAAGTCTTAAATGCTGGTTGAGACAAAGGATTTAAAAACTTGCACTGAAAAGCAAACAAAATATTTTTAAAGATTTGGGCACCCTTTCTGAAAGATATGAATATAACAGAAAGTAATTCTGAATAATTGTGACTGTAAACCATCAAAGGTTTGCTTTATGTTTTGAATTGACTTTATATTTAATTTTTTTTAATAAATAAAAAGTTGTTTGCATATGGATTGCATATGAATAGCATTAAGAGTTAATGGTTTGATTTTTATTTTATTTTTAATTTCTCATTTCTTTGTGTTTTATTGTTGTTAATGTTTTTAAATCTTAATAAAGATGTTGTTGGAGGAAAGAGGCACGTGTGTGGATTTTATACTCCACTCTCGTGCTGTAGCACTTTCGTGTGTGCTACAGGCATTTATTGCTGCCTGATTAGGAGCTTAAACACATTCCCACATCATTCAGTCCCACTGTTGTTACAAAAGACAAATGTTGCAACAGAAAGCTGAGTAATGACTAATCCCGGTGAGCAGCAGGCAGCACCCTCCTCAAGAATAAACACTTCATACCATTAGCAAACAGCTGAGCAGATCTCATATTTACTCTGTCCTCAATTTAATGCTGCTGACGTTCCACTCAAATAAGAAAACCTGATGCCTGCCGGAGTCATTGTCTTTTTAGTAGAAGTGTTTCTAATCTATGATTTGAAGGTTTTGATTGTAACTGTTTTTTAAAATATAAACTTATAAACTTTAAAAAAACAAATGAACACAAAACTTGAGAATATTTAGATTTTTGCTTAAAAACAGATTTTTGCTTGGAAATAGTTGAATGTTTTTCTGTTGATTGATTAATCAGGTGACTGTTGCAGATCCATATAAAAGGAATAGACACACAGGCGGTTCAGTTTATATTTTAATGATGTAAAACTTGTGTCAAACATAATTTTATTTTGTTTGTTTATGGGATAAAGCACACTTTCTCACCTGCTCACTCATGCAGAGTGGAAAAACCTCCGTCAGTACTCGCTAAGTAACCAGAAATACTGAAGTTTGTGGTCTGTGCGCTCTCTTTACAGGTGCTAACTGCAACAGAAACACATGTATTTTAACTAGGGCTGCTCCTTCTTAGTGAACTAAACAAGGAAAAAGAATTAGACTAAACAACTAGTGTAAAACTTAGAAATTTGAGGACTGTTTAATGGACAATGTCAAAAACTGTCTAAACAGAAGTTATTGAATCCATTATTTACAGTGCATTGTGCATCACATTTCAAATAAATCACGAAGAAGAAAAATAACACTTAAAATAAGTGTTATAGTGTTTTTACGTTCGGTTTATAAAAGAGGTGTGACACACAACCTGGTGCCCCTCCTCCAGGAAATTTTGAGCATCAGACACGTGATTTCTTTTCTTTTCCTTTCCTTTCTTTTTTTTTAATACTCCAGTTTCTGCCTTTTTCACATCAGTTTATGATGGAAATGTCTTGATTTCTATTTAAAAAAAATTAAAATAAAGCACCAAGTGACAGTTCAGTGCTGTAATTACTCTTGAATTTTAGCATGATTTATTCATCTGTCCCTTTTTTTGATCTGACAGCTCTGATTGGTCTGATAATGAAATGTACACGGGTCACCTGTTCATAACTTAATTTAAACTTCATTTTTGAAGACCTTTGATCCAGCCACCCCCAGCCTACAACCCTGAATTGGATAAGCCAAAGAAAATGGATGGATTGTGTTTCTCTCCATGTTCAAAACTCTTCAGTCAAAACATAACAAATATGTGTGTGTTTTGAAATGATCAACTTTAAAAGGACAGACAGCAATATTCTAAGATTAATTTTGGACCATGTCATCCTTTTTTGGCTCCTCGATGGTTATTGGGGTGGATGTATCCTCAGTATCCCTGAAATCTATGCCTGTGTCTTGAGTTAAATATCTTGACAAATTTCTGTTTTTCTCAGCTGTACAAGTCAACAGGTCCAGATGGCACATCAGGCAAAGCCCAGAAGATCCACATGCAGTTGTGGGACACTGCAGGACAGGAGAGGTAGATAAAGTGCTTCTGCTAGCACTTTTGTAATCTCCTCACTTGGTTTTAACTGTCTTTTTAACATTGTGATTTTTTTTTCTTTTCTTTTTTTCTTCCTCTGACTGATTTCAGGTTTCGAAGTTTGACAACTGCTTTCTTCAGAGACGCGATGGGTTTCCTCCTCCTGTTCGACCTCACGAATGAGCAAAGTTTCCTCAATGTCAGACACTGGATGAGTATGTGTCCTAATGTGTTGAGCTGAAAGCACATTTTTAGTCATGAAAATGGAAGATTAAATGACCAGTTCACAACTGGTGTAATTAATACAAGTGCAGCAGTCACTGGATAACTATAAGGCCATCTGTAGAGGCCCTTCTGCTGAGTTTTACAGAAATTAATCCAAATTTGATTTCTCCCTTTGCCCGGGCTCAATCTCTACATCAAGTTGTATGAAATTCAGCTGGGCAGCTTTTCAGTAATCTTGCTGACAGACAGACAAACCTCCACATCGGCTCTGCCATGGTGGAAGAATAATCTGTTTCTTGTTGACTGTGCACAAAGGCTTGTTATGTGTGACTCATGCAGGTTGGTTGTAAGTGTAATTAAACATTCAATCTTCCAGTTATTAAGCCTTTCCCTTCAAATCTTATTTGATCCTCAGCTGTATCGACTATTACGCGAATGACACCTTAATGTGTTTGTCACTATTTTTTAAGATATTTCCATGGAAACAGGACTTCATGCATAAGAAAAATCTCTGATTGATTGTTTCAGCTCAGCTACAGATTCATGCATACTGTGAAAATCCAGACATTGTTCTGTGTGGCAACAAATGTGACCTGTCAGACCAGAGAGCAATCAGTGAAGACCAGGCTCGTGAACTTGCTGAGAAGTATGGGTACGTCTGTCTGCCTGTCTTTGATCCATCTGTACATGAACCTCTCCCTCAAACATTTGCCAAGGAGGCAGTGGCTGCTTTGTTTGCCGAAGTTCAGGCAGGAAAGTGTTAAACTAAATTGGTCCTCCTTGAAAAACAAATATTTGTATACACATGTAAAAATATCCTGCTCAGGACCCATTAGACACACCTTTACTAAAAATAAAGACATTCTATTGTGGTTTTTAAAAGGCTTTAAATGCATTTGAGTATGTAACATATCACCACCTTCATTGAAGGTATTTTTGGTTGATTTTATTTTTATGAATATTACTGTAATACACAGAATCTGTCTTTTTGCTTGTGAACTCCTCCTAGACCATCAGGAGTTGAGCAACCAAACTTGGCATACAGGTACATCTTAGGCCCCTAAAGGTTCTTATCTATGTTACATGTTATGGTGTCATCATGTTGCCTAGCAACCACTTAGCAGTGGGCTAAAATTACCGATTTGCATAACACCTTATAAAAGCATCATGTCATTTTAATTTCATGACAGTAACATCTAATAATAATTTATATGTACAAACACCATCAGGCCTGCCAAACAACCACCTGACAATGGACTAAAATTACATTTATACAGTAGAGCAGCCAGTTTTGTGCAGCCAGTTCCATAGTTATCTATTTATTTTTACAAACAATATCAAGCACTGTTATCTTTTCACTATCTCTTATCACTATTATTTAAGTATATTTGTTTACCAACAGTCCAAACAATGTAGGATGGTCATGTTTTCTGTAAAACCTGAAAAAAAAAATGACTTAGGCCATTACTTTAAGAGGGTGACGCTATCTTTTTGATTGCACCGCCTGACATAATATGTTTGAGCTATATCATAACTGCAGTCTTTGATCCCTTCTTTTTAATTGAGACCTGTTTCCATGCAGAATCCCATATTTTGAGACGAGTGCTGCAAATGGGCATAATGTGAGCAAGGCCGTGGAAGTCCTGCTGGATCTCATTATGAAGAGGATGGAGCGATGTGTGGACAAGTCCTGGATTCCCGACGGGACCGTCCGAGCTAATGGACCCTCCAGCCCAGACATCTCAGAGGGCTCTGACAGGAGCAGATGTGCATGTTAGATTTATTTTAAACATCTATGTCCGTAGTATGGGTGGGAAACCATGAAGAGGTATAACAAGATGGGAATCTGTGTATTATACGCTCTGTGATCATCATTTGTGCCATTTAACCCAGAAACCAGCGTATTACAGATTTACTTTGTTTGTCAGTACTGACTAAATGCCTTTTGGATTTGGGTATTTAATGTAAATTTGTTTAATGAGTCTTTAGAATGATAAATTCATTTTGGTTTTGAGTTTGGGATATTTATTTCTTATGATGAATAGCTTAAATTTCCAGATCATATATTCAATATTTATAAAACTGCTATGTCACAGTTTTATAAATATACTTGCTTTAGAGATAAATTAGCTATTTATGTACATTTAAGAACTTTGGGTTATGTACTACTGATGCTCTTCTGAATATTCAGCTGAATACTGTAGTCTCACCGGTGCCACAGCAAGAGAAAATGTAGCTCACACTGACCATCCACTGTTAACTAGATGAACAGTTAACACTCTTTATTTTCTTTCCTTAATCTTTGTGCTTGTTTGCCTGTAAAATGACAGATCTCTGTTTCACTAAATCATCTAAACTTTATTATGTACAGTTAATTCCGATAATTACTAAAAGCTACGTTCAGTAGTTAGAATGAATAAAATGAGGCAAATAAAAATAGGACAGTAACTCAGGAACGGGGATCATTCAGGTTAACTATCCTGCAGCATAAAAGACATGCAGAAAATTTTAAAATACATCAAACTTTTGTGCATATTTGGAATTTTTTGATCTTAACATGTCAGTTTTTTGTTTTTTTATAAACTGAAATATCAGTGTGTGGACTTCAGTGATTTAGTTAAAAATTATGATTACAAATTATTTTTGAGAGATAAATTGGAGACTAAAAATGGCCCCTGCTGCCTCCTGATTTAAATAAATGCAGAAGCCTGTTTCCTCAATGATAACACTTCTGTCTGAAGAAAGGCTTTGAATACTTTCCCAAATCTCTCCTTTGCACCCACAGAGCCAAACATCAGACCCAACTTGTCTTTTTTTTGTCATTAGTTTCAGTTATATCATGATTTGTAGTATTCCTGAAGTCTCTTACATGAATCCAGAAGAAGTAAACAAATATTTATTACTCCGGAGGGGTGTATTATGAAGCAAGTTCACCATAGCCAGTCTGTCTTGGTGTTGACTGGCTTGATAAAACCTAAAACCCCAGTCATACTAGTATCACAATGGTGGTTAAATCAGGCTTCCTCCTTCAGGCTGTGGGCACACTCACAGTTGATGCATCATTTCACACTTAAGAGCTAATATAAAAACATTTAAAAATGGTAAAAGAGAACAATGCTGCAGATGCTGATTTATTTGATTTTTCCACTCAGCCCACTGTGCTGCAGTTTATTTTTAATGTGACAGCTCTGAAACTTTAAAACTCTTACTCTGTGCATTCAGATCTGATACTTTCTCATCACTTTAGATTGTTGCCAGATCAAAGTGATTATAGATTATAGAATTTAGTGGATAGAGTTGAAGTTTCTTGGTGAAAAATCCCCTACAAATGTAAGTTATCAATTTTGTAATCTGTGTTAGTAGCTGGAATTCCGGCAGAGCAAAACCGACTTGGAAACAGCATGGAAGCATATTCCATGTATTCACCAGATGATGCAGAACATTTATAAATATGTCTTCCATCATCTGGTGAATACGTTTTAAATCCTCTGACAGCCTGGAATCATTCAGTTTGTCATTCAGCTCAACAGGTTGCAAGTGTAAAAACATATTTGCTCAGCAAGAATCTGTATCACACTGTTTCTTAACGATTTTCTGCAGTGTTACTCTCTCCTCTTAGATCTCTGTCACTCATTACTCTGATAATGTCTCCAGTGAACGAGGAGGTGCTCAGGTGATTTATTTTTATGCAGAAGAAGAGTAAATGATGCGTCAAAACCCCCTTTTTATGTGAGCGTGCTCAGAACCTGAAGCAGAAAGCCTCAACAAAGAGTTGATACTGGGGTTTTAGGCTTTGTCAAGTCAGCTAACACAAAGAAAGTCTGGCTATGGTGAACTTGCTTTGTAGGACACCCCTCTGGCCTGTGTGTGGATGATGTTTATTGATCAGGTGATGTATGTGTACCGGAGTGTCTGAGTGCTGTGTTGAAGTGCTGGATGTAATAACAAAAGGAGCTGTCATTATTTCTAAATTCCCAAAATATAAGTGCTTTATTGGTTGTAAACCTTTTATAACCAAACAGTAGGTTGCTGGATGTATTTAGAACTGAAGCGTGGATGTTGTATTATAATTGGGGCAATAACTTGGGGCTTGCACTTTAGTTTACAGTCAGTTATTAGTTTAGTTTACAATCAGGGCATCCATTTAAAATTGTTAAGATTAATTTACTGTACCTCTGATATTTTACATTAAACACTGAAGTTACATTTTATTTAATAGTTTGGCACAAATTGTCAGTCTTTCCTGTATGAAAGGCTGAGATGTTTTAGTTGAGACATGAATAGAATTTTCAGACCATAAATTCAATATTTGAATGCCACCAAGAATGAGTTTGATCATAAAACAGGTAAAACTGAAACATGTCATATTGTCAGTTGTGCCATACTTTCATATGCAAAATGTGTAAATTATATCCAGAAATAAACATTTGTATTTATGTATCCATTGAGGCTTTATCTTATGTGATTTTTTTCCCCAATGTTGACTGAGTGCAATTATACCAGATGCTTTTAATAGCCACTGTTATGTTATCTGTGTCAATATTCAGACTGTCCTGAATACATTATAGGTGTAGAGTCCCCCCCCCAGTTCTGTAAAAAGTGACTTTACTTCAGTTTTTCAGATAGAAGTGCACATCATGACAGTCACTGTGAACAGTGTTGAACTTGTATGTACGCTCACATATGTACACTGCTCAACAAAATTAAAGGAACACTTTTCAGAGTATAGCATCAAGTCAGTTAAACTTCTGAATTTTGATCTGCTCAGTTAAGTAGCAGAGGGGGTTGTTAATTAGTTTCAGCTGCTTTGGTGTTCATGAGACAACCCCCAAAACAGAAGTAGTTTACAGGTGGAGGCCACTGACATTTTTCCCTCCTCGTCTTATTTGAACTTTTCATTAATTTTGCATTTGGCTAGGGTCAGTGTCACTAGTGGTGGCATGAGGCGATACCTGGACCCTACAGAGGTTGAACAGGTATAGTAGTCTAACTCCTCCAGGATGGCTCATCAATACGTGAGAGCATGAGGGAGATTCCAGGAAATGGGCAGTTACTGTGGGAGAGCTGGACAGGGCCATAAAAGTCCCTTAACCCATCTGCAGGACCAATATCTGTTCCTTAGCGCAAGGAGGAACAGCGGCACCATGTAGCACGATTGGCATTTGCCACAGAATACCAGAATTGGCAGCTCCACCACTGGCATCCTGTGCTTTTCACAGATGAGAGCAGGTTCATCCTGAGCACATGTAACATACATTAAAGGGTCTGTGGAAGCTGCCTGTAACATTGTTCAGTATGGCTGTGGTGGTGGATCACTGATGGTCTGGCAAGATTTTTCCATGGAGGGATGCACAGACCTCTACAGGGTATGTGATGGCACCCTGACTGTCATTAGGTATTAGGATGAAATCCTTGGACCCTACACTGGTGCTGTGGATTATGGGTTCCACCTGGTGCACAACAATACCCGGCCTCATGTGGGGAGAGTATGCAGGCAGTTCCTGGAGGATGAAGGAATTGATACCATTGACTAGCCCACACGGTTGCCTGACCTCAATCTAACAGAACACCTCTGGAACATTTTTTGGTCCATCTGACACTGCCAGGTTGCACCTTAGACTATCCAGTAGCTCAATGATACCCTGGTCCAGATCTGGGAGGAGATCCCCCAGGACACCATCAATCATCTCATTATGAGCATGCCCTGACATTGTAAGGCATGCATACAAGCACATTGGGGCCATACAAACTAAACAAAATTAAAACTGCAATGAAATTTCTGCAAAATGGTCTAGCCTGCTGCATCACTTTTTACTTTGATTTTTGGGGTGTCTTTGAATTCAGCCCTCAACCCTAGGTTGATTGTTTTAATTTCCATCAACGATGTGGCATTTGGTTCCTAACACCCAGTCCATATCAGTATAGATATCCAGCATGATTTTTCCCCATTAAGATCTGATGTGTTTTCAAGGTGTTCCTTTTTTTTTGAGCAGTGTATTTTATTCATTCTCAGTTCAGACCACCCTGTTGTAGCGTGACCCCTACAGGCCGCTATCGGTACGGCCTCATAAAGCCTCATATTTATAGAAAGAATATGTTTTTACTTATTAAAGAAATCCAGTATTTCTGAGATAACGTTTTTAACAGGACTTTGGATATAATCGACCAGCAATTCAGTGCATTTCGGTATATAGACATGGTCAAGACAACCTTTTGAAGTTCAAATTGAGCAACAGATCGAGGAAGAAAAGTGACATTGATCGTGACATTGTTGGGATGTGGTGAAACAGGAGATTCTTCAGGACCTGGACCATTTGCAATAACTGATGGAACCATGAATTCTGCTGTCTACCAGAAAATCCTGAAGGAGAATGTGCAACCATCAGTTTGTGCCCTGAAGCTTGAGCACCCAGATTAAACAGGCTGTTTAGTGAGTTGACCAAAATTCCTCCACATTAATGTGAGAGGCTTATTGCCAGGTATCACAAATACCCGATTGCTGCCAAGGGTAGAACAGCCAGTTATTAGGTTTAGTGGGCAATTACTTTTTCACACAAGGCCAGGTAGGTTTGGACAACTTTTTTTCCCTTAATAAATGATATAATAATTTAAAAACTCTATTTTATATTTACTCACGTTATCTTTGTCTAATAAAATTTGTTTGAGGTGAAACATGTAAGTATTACAAATATGCAAAAGAAAGAAAGAAAGAAAGAGTTCCGGGGAAAATACATTTTCACAGCACTGTACCTAACACGAAAACTGATGAAAACTAAACTAAAGCATTTTCAAACAATAGAAACTAAAGTGAAACGAAAAAATATGACTAATTAGAGAATACCTAACTATAACAACTCTAGCGGGACGTGAACTTTCTTCGGCAGAAAAAAGTTGAAGAAACTTAAGTCCTGCAGAGGGCACCACTGCGCCTGCGTAGCATCACCTTTTAGGTTGTTCATCCGGTGAAGAAGAAGTATCCAACCAGTCCTAGGATAAGGTATGACACACTTTAACTGTGCACGATTTTATTATCTACAGATAAAATCAGGCGCCAGATTTATTGTAAACAAAAGTTTAACAGCGGTAATCCATGACGGCGCTTCCGCCTGAAACCACTCGCTCATTTCTTTTTCTTATTTTTAAAAGTTTCGCGTGAGTTTTAGCTAGCTAACATGAATGGTTTGGCAGTACTGCATGACTGTTTGTTTGTTTGTCTAAACTGAAAGCAGTAAACAGGCTGAAATAATCTTCACGTGAGAGCCTCTAGCTCTTGTGTTTTAAGTGGAGTCAGGCTCTTTTTTATATTTTGTTTTTTTTTTTTGTCACTGTGAAGGCTGTAACTGGCTAACGGTTTCTTCTTATCGGTGAAGTTGTCTAACCGATGGTTGACTTTGGGCTTTAGCTTCACTTCTTTTGTGTCTCTCAGAAATAAAAGTGGCAGACAGCAGGTTAAACGAAAGAAAAACGTCCATATATGCATTTAGTCTGCAAAAATCTTGAGCCACCTCTCATTTCTTTATCTTTTGCTGGGAAAATGAGAAGTAGGTGTAGTCATTTATTACAGCAATATTTGATGTGACCACCTTTATTCTTCAATACAGTCTGAACTCTCTTAGGCAGCTTTCTTGTCATTTCTTGAAGTAGACTTCAGGAACAGTTCTCCAGGCTCCAGGGACATTCAAAGCGCTTCTTTGGATTTTGCCTGCTTTTTGTTCTGTTCTCTATCAAGATGATCCCACACACTGCTTCAATAATGATGAGGTCAGTCCATGACTGATAGTGTTCCACTGCGTGTTTTTCTATCCAGGTATGCCTTTACTGCACTGGCAGTGTGTTTGGCATCATTTTCAGGCTGAAAAATGAAGCAGCTGTCAATCAGGTGCTTTCCAGATGGTATTGCATGGTGGATCAAAATCTGACGATACCTTTTCTGTGTTCATAATTCCATCAATTTTTACAAGATCCCCTCAACAACACTGGCTGAAATGCTGCTCCAAGCACTGACAGATTCTCCTCCGTGTTTTACTGATGGCTGTAGACACTCACTGTTGTATCTTCTCTGTAGTGACAACCATTTGAACCAAAAATTTCAAATTTGGTTTTGAGTCCATCAGACCTGTTTCCAGTGATTTTTCAGTCCAGTTCTTGTATAATTTTTCTTACTGTTTCCCTTCTTTAAGAATGGCTTCTTGACAGCCACCCTTCCACTGAGACAATTTCTGATGAGGGGTCAGTGAACAGTAGATGGATCAGCTGAAGGGCCAGATGCATCTCTCACTTCCTGTGTCAGGTCTTTACTGCATTTTGTCCTATTTCTTAAGGACATGACATACAGATTCTGCTGATCTGCTGTAAATAGTTTTTAGGCCCGTTTCTTCTTCTTTTGTCATCTACTTGTCTAGTTTATTCACATTTTTTTAAGGACACTGCAGACCAGTCTGAGTTTTTGGCTCTTTTCAAATCACCTTGTTGGTGTAACATGTTTGTACCAACAGGTGATAGGGTAAATAAAGGTTGTGGTGACCCATAGTGGGTCACCGCTATGGGTTATTTAACCAGGCAAGTCAATAATAACACAATGGCTTCCTGCCGAGACAGAGGACTACAGATGTTTGTTTTGAGAGTGTTGATGGAGGAGTACAGAGAAGGTCAGAAGGATTTGTACTGCATCTTTGTGGATTTAAATAAATCATATGATAGGGTGCCAAGAGAGGAGCTGTGGTGCTGTGAGGGTGGGGCAGGATATTTATGAGGACAGCGAGACAGTGGTGAGGTGTGTGGTAGGAGTGACAGATGGGTTCAAGGTGGGGGTGGGATTACATCAGGGATTGGCTCCGAGCCCCTTTTTGTTTGCAGTGGTCATGGATAGCTTGACTGATGACGTAAGGCAGGAGTCTCCGTGGACTATCATATTTGCAGACAACACTGTGATCTGTAGTGAGAGTAGGTAGCAGGTAGAAGAGAGCCTGGAGAGATGGAGATATGTTCTGGAGACAAGAATGAAACAGCTCAGGACACCCGCTGGTAAAATGCTGCAACCTCGTGGTGCAGAGGGTAACTGCAAAAAGTACCTTTAAGAAAATGAAGCTCAAAATATCCACTTGTGTCATCTTTGCATACACTAAATCTGCCCATTTTTACAGAGGTGCAGATGATAGGTGTATAATCACATGTGTCCTCACTCTTCCAGAATGCCTTTTCATTTCTGCCCCCACTGTGGGACAAAGTTACAGCCCGAATTCAGATTTTGTCCTTCATGTGGGGAGAAACTTCCCGGTCCTGAAAGCCCACATAAATCTGAACCAGTGAGCTCAAGTTTATACTCGCCTCCAAGCAAAGCAGCAGCAACGTCTGTAGTTAACACAAGCCCCACTCCAAGCACAAGCTGTGAACCCACAGACAGGACAGGTAAACAGAGGTGGCAGTATTTCAATAAATAATAAATACTTAGTGTCATCCATACCAAGTATTTTAGCTTTAAATGTAATTTCTCTTTTTGTACAGCTCACGCATCTGTCACTTTGTTGACGCCTCGTCCTGCACTGCGAAAGACCCGCAACACCCTTCGCCTGGACAGAGAAGGTAAATTCAACATCAGATGAGATCGAATGGTTGATCAGTTTCCTGTTAAAAGATCAAAAAATGAGAAACTGATGAAGAGGCTGTGTGATGTTAGCAGCTGTAAATTCAACACTTTAAGCTGCACTTCTGTGGCCAGATATAACGCAGGCACAAAGAGGAGTACGGGTATGAAAACAGCGTGATTAAATTCGGATAGAGCAGGGATGTTTAACATGCAACCTGGAAACCAGAGTTGCCTCCCCCAAAAGGGTTCATCTCCCTGAAGTAGTTTAGTTCCAAAAACTCCACCTATGAAGGTTTTATGCTTTTGTAGCTTCACTGTGATCACAGCTGGGGCCTTTCTGTGTGGAGTTTGCATCGGTTTCCTCCCACAGTCCAAAGACATGCAGGTTAATTGATGACTAAATGGATGGATGAGAGGTGGATAGAGTGCTTTAAGTGTATAGAACAGACTTGTGGTTAACAAGTATATTACATTACACTGGGTCATATTGTTGACCTTGCACTTAATTCTTTAAAGATATCTGAGGCTGTGCTTACTTGCACTTCTTCACACTAAAAGAAAGGCACATTATTATCTGTGATGTTTCACTGGTTTGTGGCCCATTAAAGTGAGTTTGAAACCCTGAACCAGAGGTTGCCTTTATTAATGACTTTTTTCCACAGATAATGGCGCTGGGTTGCAGGTATCGCCACCAAAGAAGAACATGGTCACTTTCAAACTCGACACCGGGGTGCAGCCAATCGTAGAGTCTCCTGTTGCAAAATCTCCTCAATCTGGTGAGCAATAAGCACTGATTTACCTGCCCATTCCTACAATTCTTCATGAAAACTCCATTATCTCTCCTTTTAGCTATTATAATAATTTTTTTATCCACATTGACTGTTGTGCAGCTAGGGGAAAAGGGAAGTTTTGCAGCCCTGCGAAGCAGCAGCAGGACGAAGAAGAAAAGAAGCTGTCAGCAGTAGATGTCTCTTCACCGGTTTCCTCACCAGTCCCCAAGTCTCCTGTAAAAGGTGAGCCACACCTTTCATGATGCAACAGCAGATGTTACACACATTCATCCACATATTGGTACATACATTGATAAGTTTGCATCACTAAATGTTTTCATTCTCAGCAGCTTTATTATGGTTCTGGCATCCATACTGGAGGACAAGCACCACATTCATTGCACTTTTATTACTGTTTTATTACCAGATCAATCATTAATTTCCTATTGAATATTTATTGATTTAATAATTTAATTACTTTGTTCCTCTTCCTCTCAATGCTGAAATATGATGCATTTACTATGTTTCATCCCTTATGGCCACTGGTCAGAATGTCAGGGCAAACTACAAGATACAAAGTTCACATGGGATTGGTTTTGTACAATAATTTAGGTTTGTAATTTTGTGGGGGATTTTTGTCCTATCCTAATTAATTTTGAAATGTTTTAATAAATTTGCAGCAACAGGAAAAAATAAAGCCAAGAAGGCAAAACATGCGACCTCTGTGGAGCCGCTGCCTGAAGGTGAGGAGGTGACAGATACAACCGGTAAGAAGTGGAAGCTGATCAAACAGCTTAGTCAGGGCACAACGGAACTGCTGTACGAAGGTAAGACTGAACGCAGAACATCAGGAGAAGAAGTGAAAAGGAAGGCACGTGTATGATTCCACAGTTTGTGACTGATGTGAAAGAATCGTGGCGATTTCTGTGGTCCTCTGTCGCACTGAGACGAGTTCAGGGTGGCCACTACTACGGTTTTGCAACCAAAGAGTCTGGAAGAAAATTCTGGAAGCTCTTATCCAAACTTTGCTTACATCATTTTGACTAAATGGCTTTGTAAAATGCAAATAACTGTTTACTGGGTCAAATAAATTTCATCAAAGCAAAGAGATGACTAACCGAGTTTAGTTGGTCATACTGCATTGGACCAGTTGATTATGTATTAACTTAGAAAATATAGACATTAATAGAACAGCTTATTGTCACAGTTGAAGAAAACTGTTTTTCTCTCTTCAGTTTCTCGTCCCAATTCAAAGGATTCAGATCACATCCTCAAACTGGTAAGTACAGAAGTACAATCACTTGTAGCAGCACATTTGAAGATGGTACACTCACTCGACACTCTATTGCTGATGTGCCTACTCAGCTTGAATCAACTCTGTTTTTAGAGTTTTCCATTACAAAAATGTTTTAGTACCTGCTCAGTCGCAGTTCCAAATGCAAGTCAAGCCAAAAATGTGAGGTCAACAGAATGCATAGCACTAGTGATGTCATGAGTGTCCTTTTGTGTTTGTGTCACATACAAATGATGTCATGGGACTTTTGGGCAATTGTAATGGGAAACAAGCAAAACCAAGCAGAGTCAAGCCGAGCTGAGTAGGTACTAGTGGAAAAGAGGCATAATTGTTTTTCTGTTTATACATTAATGACCAATTTAATTGTTCCCTACTTCTGTTTAATGCCTCTTCTACTCCTCAATTTCTCTGTGTAGAATTAATAAAGTTTATCTTTTGTTTTTCACTCTTAGGGAGCTAAAGATGGAAGAATCTTCAATGAGCAGAACTTTCTGCAAAGAGCTGCTAAACCAGCATTTGGTGAGGGTTTATTGTCTTTCTGTCACATTTGGAGCCTCCTATTTACCAGATTTAGTTCCCAAAAACAGGTTTAATCTCATTTCATTAAAAGCAGATGATTTGCTGTCACATTCAGAGTTTGGTATGCTTTGTTTGCCTTATCGAGACTAATTGTTCTGACAATAACTACATGGGAACACAGACAGAGACAGTTGAGGCCTGAAGCTGTAATAAGTCTGGTGCTTCATGTTATAAAATTTTCGGGGTAATGCAGAAGTGAACAAAAAGAGCATCATCCTGTCTTTAAACCTCATTACATGTACTTTGCATCGACAGTACAGTACAAATGGCTGTAGCCTCAGTAACTTCATCCTTTTGCTTATGGACTCGTGTTTTCATCACATTCTCAGTTTCATTAAATCAGCGTGAGGAGTGGCCCTGACTGAGACTAAGGAATTTTTTAAGTAGGTTTATTTATAACGCACCTTTCACAGACAATTGGTCACAAAGCATTGTACACAAAATAAAGTAAAATAAATAAGAAAATTAAATCCCATAAAACAATACAAAAACAAATTAAAATACAGAATTTATTAAATCCATATCTACAAAAAGGTTTTTAACTGTTTTTTTAACTGTGGAGTCCACAGAATCAGCTAAATGCAATTGTAGTGGGAGACTGTTCCGAAGTCTTGGTGCCACAGACTGAAGAGCTCTGTGTCCCCTAGTCTTCAGTCTCATACAGTGAACAACCAATAGATTCTGAGCCTGTGATTGAAGACTACGAGCAGCAGTGTGCTTGGTAAGAAGATGGGATAAATAGTCTGGAACCTGGACATTTAGTGCCCTGTATGTGAGAACAAGAATTTGAAAACAAATACTAGAAGCCAGTATAAAGAATATAAAATGGGACTGATGTGAGCTCGCTTGCTGGAACGTGTTAATAGCCTGGTTGCCGCATTTTGGATTGCTTGGAGTTACGAAAAAGAGAATTAATCTAAGCCAGTAAACAAGGCATTACAATGATCTAAGCATGATGATACAAATGCATGAATAATTTTCTCCAGTTCCGCCAAAGAGACCATAGAAATGTTCCTTAAATGAGAAAAACAGGAACAAGAAATAGATTTCATATGTGAGTTGAAGCCTGGAGAGGAATCAAACCAAGATTTTGTACATTAAATTTACCGATTGAAGAACAGGAAGAACTGATTTTTAGGACATAAAGGAGTTAAAAGTGATAATGGGCTCAGTTTTGTTGGTGTTTAAGACAAGGTTATGGCTGAGAGCCAATCACTAATCCAGGTTAAACAGTGGACTAGGATGGATAGCCTATCCAGCTGTTGATGCTTAAAATATACAACTGAATAAATGTTAAACATCAGAAAAAGATTGAATGATGACAGCTAAAGGAAGGATGTAGGGAGAAAATGGTACTGGACCCAAGATTGAACCTTGTGGAACCCCACATATTAGAGAAGCAGTGTTTGAGGAGTACTTGCTTGCCCAAACAGACAAAGTCCTCTCAGATAAATAATAAGAAAAACCAATCTAATGCAGTATTATTGACTTCACTTTTCAGACTGAAGCCACGTCTATATTTATATGCAGTGTTTTATCCCCATGTGATGATCCTCCTACTAAGACTTGTTTTCTCTGTAGTGGAAAAGTGGATTAAACAAAACAAGCTGGATTTTCTGGGAATTCCTTCCTGCATTGGCTTTGGTCTCCATACAGACTCGTACAGGTCTGAGTTTTATCTGCAGATACAAAATGTATGAAAGCATTTTACTTTAACCTGTGCACTAGGTTCAATTTGTTTTATTTTACTTTTGTAGGTTTCTGATTTTTCCTAGCATGGGCCAGTCTCTCCACTCCATCATTGAGGAAGAAAATGAGCCTCTGCCTGAGAAAGTTGTTCTTCAGCTCGCCTATAGAATAGTTGGTGTTTTCCCATTATCTGTAAACTCATCACACAATACTCTTAAAGTGGACCTTTTATACTTCTTCCCTGCCCATGTTTTTATTTTTGGATTCTATTAGAGTTGCTTTGGATGATTCACAGTTCAAATATAATTATCCTTACTTATCTCTTACTGTACCTTTTGTGTAACCACAGTCTGAAAAAAGCTCCTTTAGCTCTTCTTCCTTTAACCTTAAGTGACCAACTGGGATCATTTATGATTTTTTAGTCATAAATTTTTTTACTAGCATTTGATCTACTTCTATGGCACCTTTACATATCTAACAGAAATTGGCCCATCAGTGAGGTTATTTATCATGTCATTTATTTATATATGTATGTTTTTTTTTTTAACATATAGGCTTTGATTTTTTTTTTTTTTTTTTTTTTTGGTAAAATTCCACTTTCACTACATTGTGATGTTTTGCACTGGCTAACAGATCTAGAGCAGTAAGCCTGAAATTGAAAGGTTGAGGCAGAAACTGGATGACCGAAGTGATGATGAAAACAACTCAATTGTTGTAGATGAGTCGGGTTAACTTCTTTTCAAACTACTTAATTCCATTAGAACATTTTATAGTATGTGTGGTAGATAAAGGAAACAGTATAGGTATTGTAAACACAAATACAGCCATTAAAAAAACACCATTCCTGCCTAAAATAAAATGCATTCATTCATTTTCTTCTGCTTATCCGGGGCTGGGTCATGGATTCAGCAGCCTAAGCAGAGAAACTCAGACCTCCCTTTTACTAGCCACCTCCTCCAGCTTAGCTGGGGGAACACCAAGGGTTCCCAGCCCAACCGAGAGATATAATCTCTCCAGTGTGTCCTGGGTCTACCCCAGGGCCTCTCCCCGGTAGGACATGCCCAGAACACCTCACCCAGGAAGCATCCTACTCAGATGCCCGAACCACTTCAACTGGCTCCTTTCACTGTGGTGGAGTAGGTCGTCCTCCTGTAGGCCAGAGGCAGGAGACATCACAGCAGTCTAGTGCAGTGTGTCGAGCAGCAGCCAAGGGTGGATGGCCTGGTGGACTGATCCCCGGTTATCGAAGCTAAAATATAATGGAGCCATAAATTATCCCACTTGGTCATTCTGATTGCTAAAACAGCTTGGTCTCTTGAGAGTTGAGCTCCACCTCTGAAGCTGGAAAAAAGCTCCTGCCCCAAATTTAAGACCAAGTCCTTTAAGACATCTGTCTTTTGATTCGCTGATCCTTGCAAATAGAAGGTTTGGAAAGCAGGTGGGTGGGGTTTCTGTGCTCACAACTGGAGCTGTGTGTCTGAGATGACCATATTAAGCATATCCTCCCTCTGTGACACCCAAGAGCAGGGAAAAAGTGGAAACCACAGTGATTACTTTTATGTATGCTGATCTTATTATGTGAAACATCCACATTTACATTTCTTTAACAGACTAACATTCGCTTTCCCTCACAGTTAGACGTCCTGCAGTACATCCATTCAAATGAATATGTTCATGCTGATATTAGTGCAGAGAACATCTACATAAAACAAGGACAGAAGTCACAGGTGAGTAGTGGTTTGAAGTACAAACTGCACTATGTCTATGTCTGAAGTGTGTGTGTGTGTAAGCAAGCTGTGTGTATGTGTGTGTTCAGGTGTACCTTGCAGGATACTGCTATGCCTTCAGGTACTGTCCTGGAGGAAAGCATGTGGAGTACCGTGAAGCCAGCAGAACACTACATGAGGGCACTGTTGAGTTCATCAGCCTAGATGCACATAAAGGAGCAGGTATGTTGCCTCTGTAGTCCACTGAGTCCTCTTAGTCTGTAAGTGTCATTAAATTACACATCACTTCATTGTATAAGTGGCTGTAAATAAAACAGTACCAGAGCACTCTGCCTACACTCCATCTGGCAAATACTGGCCCCACATCATCTTCTTTCAGCTGCTCCCTTTAGGGGTCACAACAGCAACTCATCTGCCTTCATCTCACCCTATCCCTTCACTACATCCATGAATCTTCTCTGTGCGCCTTTTCTTTTCCTCCTGCCTGGAAGTTAGTTCTTCAACATCCTTTGTCTAATATATTCACAATCTCTTCTCTGTACATAGCTTCACATAAGTATGATTTTATTTTCATATGTGAAGCTGTTTTTAATGTTTTTTCAGGTTGAAAGGCACAACATTTTACTTGTTTGCTCATGAACAAAAGCAACAAAAAAAAAAAAGTGATACACACACCTGGAATCTGTTTTTGTAGAGAATAACTGCTTTTACCATCCCTGTTTTTCAGCTCCATCTCGCCGCAGTGACTTGCAGTCTCTGGGTTACTGCATGCTGCACTGGCACACTAGATCGCTGCCGTGGACTGAGCTCACACAGCCGCACCAGGTAGTCACCCAGAAACAGAGGTAAGAGAGATACCTTTGAAACACTGTCCTCTTTGTGTAATTTTAACCTTCTGTATAAAGAAAGAAAATCTAAGTAACTAAAAATAAAACTTCTGGATGTAGGTATATGGAGGATGTTCCTGCACTGCTGAGCCACTGCTTCGGGAAGAAGAGCATTTCCAGTGAGTTTATTTGTTGTTGGTTCTTCTGTAACACATACCAAGTTTTCCTGCATGCTGTCTGGTGATATCTTTCTGTGTTTCGTGGTGTAGGAGCATTTCAAACCTATCTGACTGCAGTGATGGCTCTGCAGTACACTGAGCAGCCCGATTACTCCGCGCTGAAAGCCGGATTCACCAATGGTTTAGTGCAGCTGGGGGCATCGGTGGAAGAACCCTTCGGTTTTTAGGTGAGGACACACTTGTCTGCAACTCAGAAACAAATATGTTCACATACGCCTGAGGATACCGAGGATAGCTTTTCCTTATGTGGGTTCACTTGCCTTAATGTCTTCCAGTGAAAGAACCCTGAACATTACCTCAGGTTCTGCGTGTTCTTTAATCAGAAAGATTTCACACAACACATAGGATAAGGAGTCAATTACTAAACTTAATAAAGCCATCTCAAACAGGTTTACAGAGCATTCTGGTTCAGAATTGCCAAAGCTGTCTAATACAGTCAATCGGTGCAGCTTCATAGAAGTCTGACACCGTTCTCTATCTTAGCCCTACTTTTATACACAGGATCAGACACAGTTACACAGTTACTGAAAAATGCAAGATGCTGCGTTGTATAGCGGGGGATATGTAGCATGCTTATCAGTTCCTTCTTCTGTGGCCCTCACTGTCGCCAGCTACCGGCCTCATCTGGGTACTGTAGGCACAAAACATCAGACCAAAACACACATTCTTTTCCACTAACTCATCCAGCACGATTTTCCTGCCTCTCTGCTATGCAGTCTAATTTCTGTCTCCTGTGCGGTGTTATTTCAACATGTTCACCTTGTGCAAAGATCAATGCTGCAATATGCTTCTTGATATTGTAGTTCTACTTAAATTATATTATATATATATATTTATGGTATGTCTACTGTGCCGCTTATTTACACTCCTTTCTTCATCAGCTAACTGAGTTGAGCCAGTGCAGCTAAGAGTGCATTTACATAGAGACATATAGAGACTAGTCACAGGCACAGACGGGTGACTGATTTTACAAAGGAATAAAACTATAATCAGAAAAATCTGAAGACTGCAGTCTATCCCAGCTGCCACAGGGCAAGAGGCAAGGTACACCCAATACAGGTCGCCAGCTTGTTACAGGGCTAACACAGACAGACAGCCATTCACACTCACATTCACACCTATGGGCAATTTAGAATCACCAATTAATCCCAACCCCACTGTTTAAAGTGTAGAAAGAAAGCTCGCCAAAACACTGATCCTGTGAGTCAACAGAGCTCAGTATAACGGCTCTTTGTTTAACGCTGCCAGCTGCAACCCTGGTAGTGTCCGAGAGGAAGTAAAGAAAAAACAAACAAACTCCCAGCTCATTTCAAGTCAGCTTGCTTGCCAGCTGTATAAAAGGTCAATGAGGCTTAGGTGTCCTGTTTTAGGATCATATTTTAAGGTTTATATAATAATGAAGTTGCTTTATAAGTTCTTGGAAGTCAGAATGAACAAAAAGAAAGGGTTAAATATTTTCTAATATCTTTATATTTCTTATTGGTGCTCATCTGAGAGAGACAAAACCTGTCTGTGGGCTTTTCCAGAAAGGTTCAAAGATTTCACTAAACCATATTAAAGTGTTAAAATTGAGGAGGAACATCTCCTTCCTCAGTGAAGATCGAACCCTGACTGATAGTCACATGAAGGTGTCAAACTGTGTCAGACCCTTTGTATCTAACTCATCTTTGTTTTATTTTCAGATCGCACAAAAAGACAACACGGGAAGATCCTGGATGTTGGGTTTTTTGGTTTTAATCATTCTGTTTTAACTGTGATGTTTTATTGCACTGAAAGATGAGTGTCTTGAGTTTAATAAGGACACGATTCATTGTGTTTACCGTTTGTGGTGGGGGTTCATCATTTTTATGGTCGTGTTGAAGTCACTGCAGTTTTAAGCCTCAAATATATTTCCAATGCAGTTTTTGTATGATTGTCGTGTGTTTTGTCTGTTAGATTTGTTATCGGGTTGCTTTCCTTTCTTGTCTTTGACATTGACTCCCTGTTGCTGAACATTTCAACAATAAAATGTCTAGATTTCTTATTAAACAGTGACTGTGATCTTTTTGTTTTTGGACTTTTTCAGAGTAGCTTTGCATGACTTGGGAGTTCAAAACACAGGTCCTTTTACTGCACCTTAGTGCAGACCCTGCATCTATTTTACCTCGTCTCACTTTGGTCGTTATTCTCATTGGCTGCACCTCACAAGCACAAGATTTAAACAGCAGTGCTGGTGGAGCATCTGTGCTCAGAATCAGTTTTGTTTAGAGCAGCCTGAAGCTTTTGGCTCACAGGAATTACACAAACACACACTGACCTTGTTATTTGAAACTCAGGCCATGTTTAACCCTGAAGAGACCAAACTACTTTAGTAACTAAAATACTCAAATGGTCTCTGTGGCAGGAAATCCTTACTCTAGATCTTTGCTACGATTCATCACAAATATCACAATGTGGTGAACAGAAGTGGAAAATTACACTAAAATCAAAAACGTATTTCATGTCATAAATGACCCCACACTGCTGAACCAGATACTTAAAAAGAGAATTATGAAGTTGTGAAAAAATTATAAGTACACTCACGAGCCACTTTATTACGTACAGCTTCCTAGTGCTGGGTTTGACCCCCTTTTGCCTTCAGAGCTGCTTTAAATCTTCATGGTACAGATTCAACAAGGTGCTGGAAACATTTCTCAGATTTTGGTCCATACTGAGATGATCTACTGGATTGAGATCTGGTGACTATGGAGGCCATAAGTACAATGAACGCTAAGAAATGTTCAAGTAAATGGTCTGAGATGATTTGAGCTTTGTGACATGGTGCAATCATGATGGTGCCATCAGAAGATGAGTACACTGTGGTCAAAATGGGATGGAGGTGGACAGCAACAATACTCAACTGGGGTGTAGTATTTTACCAATTCTCAGTTGCTCTTAAGGGGCAAATATAGTGTCAAGAAAATAGCCCCCACACCATTACACCATCACCACCAGCCTGAACAACTGATATACCTGGTCTGGTCTCATGCTGCTGTAGCCCATCTGCTTTTAGGTTTGATGTCTTGTGCATTCAAAGATGCCATTTTCTTAAGATGAGCATGCAATTCAGGCTCAAAATGGATCTTTGGTGGTACACACATAACCACGACTGGACTGCAGATAGTTGAGGTGAAGAATCTTGGTTGCCTTACTTAACAGACATGAATTTTCCTGTTATTTTGGGTATTTGACATACAAAATGTTTTTTGAGTAAATGACCCCCCCACACACACACACTTTTAGTGCCATTTCAGTGGCCTGAAATATTTTTTGTTTACATGCAGAAAAAAACTGTCCCTTATAGTGATATGAAAGAAAATAAGGCACAGTAGGTCCACTTTAAACAAGTAATTTAACATTAAATGATTATTCAGCTTTCACACTCTTGATGTGCTGAGACTAAAGTTGATTCAGTCAACACAACAGGACATGTTAATTTTAAAGAAACCTTTATAAAGTTTAAACATTTCTGAACATAAACATTTTGACATTTCAGGACATATACAATTCTTTATATGAAACAGTAAATATCTCTTATTGTGCACACTCTCAAAGTAATTCCGAAAATAAACACTGTTCTCTTTTGCCTGATCTCTCCTGTCGTGGCATTTAAAACCTTACATCGCTTGAGGCACTTTCTGAATGACGAGGCTGTTAAAAGAAACATGTAAAGCATGACAGACTATAGCGCCCCCGTTAGGCGGCTTTTTGACACAGTCACAGACCGGATGGCTTTCTCGGTGCAGGGCTGAGCTTACACACCTATACTGATCATCTGAGCTTCGTATGCAGACATGCTGGCAGTGTGTGTGAGGCAGCTACACATGCAGGTTTAAATATAGTTTCACACTGCAGGTTGTTTCTGACTTCTGCTATCCTTCAAGTGTTAGTTTCTAATAACAGCTTAGGCGCTGGTACAGCTTTGACCTTTAAATGTAACCTCTGCACTCCAGGTGTGCATTTCGAAATAGTAACCGTCTCTGAAGCCTGAAATTTTCATTTTCAGGGTACATTCTTCCTTTGGAAATGACTTCATGTCTTCAGACAAACATCACATGCTCGTGAAGTCCTTCCCTCTCACAATGAAAGAGCTCCGGGCTGTGCACAGATTTAACACTGAAAATCAATACCTCGGTAGTTCTTCCATATCCACAAATACTTTTTCCTTTTCTGAAGACACTATAATGCATCTTGGTAACTGATTGTATGCGTCTCTGTAGCTTGGAAAAAATATCAACTTGAACTTGTAAAACCATCTGAAAATGATTAAATCACTTAAAAACCAAAAAAAAAAGGCCGCTTTAAGCTGTTCCTGAAATGTTTTTGGACACTGAGTTTTCACATGACAGGAGCAGTTTATGAAAGTGTAAACGTACGTGGGGTCCCACTTAACCCAGAGCACATGATGAAGTGTGTGTTCAAAGTATGATTACTGCTGGAGGAGGAGGAGGAGGAGGAGTGTGTGTGTGTGTGTGTGTGTGTGTGTATGTATTGTGCATTCTGTGTGCATTTTGTGTGTGTGTGTGTGTGTTTATGTTTACAGTCATGACCGAGGTACAGAAACCTCGAGGTTTATCATTCCTGGTGAGAACAAGGCGAATATGTGCACAAACTCCAAGATGGAGGAGCCCGTTTGTCTGAGCAGTAAGTGGAACATCCTCAAGGCCTCCAATCCTGCAGTGTAACAGAGAGACAGATGGCACCGGTATTTCAGAGTGGGAGAAATGGTTTAGGTTCCGCGGTGTCACTAGAATTCAGATGTGGCCAGCTGACTGGGAGGGCAGGGACACACCTCCTGATCCTCTCCTGTAGGATTAAAAACATTGAAAATTAAACCTCTCACACCTGCAGTGAAGAACTACGGCCTGTGTTTACTGACAAACTCCTCACCGTGCTCCTCGCCTGCCTTCTTCCTGCTGGGCTCCTCTTCCTTTCCCTCAGGAACTTCTATATGACCCAAATCCTGCATGTCCTCCACACTTGACTCCTTTAGGGAAAAAAAATGTAATCAGAATTCTTCATTGATAAAAGTAGCACACAGGGCACCTCACAGCTTTAACAGGAACCTTATAAATTCCGTTTACCTACATTGGGTTGTGATTATAAAATGTGATGGTATTATGCACTGAAACATACATATATGTATCATGCATTTGTCATATGAACTGAATCTCTTGCACTTTAAAGATAGGTACTCCTCTTGTACTCTGATACACTTACACACCAATCAAGATAACATTATGATCACTGACTGGTTAAGTGGATAACACTGATTATCTCTTCATCATGGAACCCGTTAGTGGGTGGGATATATTAGGGAGCAAGTGAACATTTTGTCCTTAAACTTGATGTGTTAAAAGCATGAAAAATGGGCAATCAAAAGCAGTCCAAGGAAGGAACAGTGATGAACCAGCGACAGGGTCAGGGTCAAAGGTGCAACATCCCACATCGTCCCACCTGGACATGATTATTGGAATGGATAGCGAGCGATCGGACAACCAATCAGAGCCAGAGATCATTAAAGTCTGCTTACCTGTGATTCAGAGAAACGATCTTCATCAGAGTTCCTAAATCCTTCTGGAGCTTCCATAAGAATCTCAAGACCATCTGCTTCTTCTTCCTCGTCACTGCTGAGTGAGACAACACAAACTGATGTGACATACATGTTGGCTAGAAGATGCTATCACACAGGTATCACCCACCTGTTCATTGACACCGAACTATTTTTAATATGAGCATCGCATTCAGCTTGAATTTCTAGAGTTCCAATTAATACTTTTTCTGAGACAACGTGTCATGCCGACATATTACGCTCACCAAAACGTATGTGCACACACAAGACTGTACATAAACGATGGACATAGCCATGATGACATCACCCATTTGTCTGGACTCTAGAGCACTGGAGATGTGTTTTCTGGAGTGACAAATCACGCTTCTCCATCTGGTAATCCAAGAGTTGGGCTCTGCCCCTTAGTTCCAGTGAATGCAACTCTTAATGCTTCAGTATGTCAAGACATTTTGGACAATTTCATGCTCCCAACTTTGTGGGAACAGTTTGGGGATGGCTCCTTCCTGTGGAAGAACTGAACTCAATCTGACAGAACACCTCAGGGATGAATTAGAGCAGAGACTGTGAATCAGGCCTTCTCGTCCAACATCAGTGTCTGATCTCACAAATGTGCTTCTGAAGAATGGTCAAAATTTTCAATAAATTACTACAACAAATACTCCTAAATCTTGTGGAAAGTTTTCCTAGAAGCTGTTATAAAACACACACCTGACATGTCTATTTGGATGGAAACCGCTTTCTAAGAAAGGTTTTTCTTCCCACTGACTCAATGCAAACTTCAATGTATGTTGTAGAATTCACTTCATTCAGATACACGATGTCAGCTTTCCTCCATCTTGCCTTTCCTGCCTGCTGCCAGCAGGATGCCTCTTTTTTACTGGCTGTACTCACAGAACACAGAGCTCTCAGCACAAGACACTGGTATACTGCATCCTGTGTCAAACCACACAACTGCTTCTAAAACCTACAGGAGTTGCCCCCTGCTGGCCATTAAAATGAATGCAGGTTGAAGGCACTTCTGATCTACTGCTGTTCTACAGCATCATGGACCACAGCTTCTAACAGTGGTAACAGTGGCTCTTTCACTCAAGAGTGTGTCCACGCCTCTCTATCAGCCCACTGCAGCAGCTGCACCATCACTTACATCAACCAGAATTACCGTTAACATTGATTTCATATCGTTTATGAGCACCAGGGTCAGACAAAAGCTCTCACATCCTCCACCCTGTAGTTCTGAGTCACAGATATTAGGGATTTTAAACAGCTACAGTATTGTGACAATCCATCACACAGTTAAATATATAACAAATAAACAGCATTTGCACATCAGACTATGGTTGGCAATATCTGCCTAACAATTACCTGGAAACACCGTGTGGAAGTGTACTGAGGAGAACTCAATGTTGATGGTTAAACCAGAATTACTGTTGATGTTTTACTAATTCTACTAAACCATCAACAGTTTACTAGAATTATCGCCTTGCAGTAATTCTAGGTTGACCTTTGCCAACCAAATAATTAGTTTCCACCCGTGTCTGCCCTGACCTGACCTTTGGCCTTTAGGGTACAAAGAGACATTTGTGTGAAATATTTAATGAATGAATTCTTCAGTTATGCATAAAAACATGTTTTGTGAGGCCATGATGTCCAAGGACCAAAATCTAAACACTTCATTTGTATCCAAATGAATTAAACAAATCCTGTTTCCTGAGATTTTGTGTTGAAGACAATGAAATAAATGGCAAGACATAAAAACAATTCATGGTGTTACTCTTGAATGTGTTCCCGCTCGTTTAGCTGTGTTTTTGGTCTAACAGCTCTGGTTTCACTAGCTCTTAAACACTCCATGTTTGTCTGTGCTCTGTCTAGGTAATAATTAGTTTTTAAAGCTGAGTTTATATTTAACTCTGACGCTCTGCACCAGCTCCTATCTGCTGGTGCGGAGCTTTAGAGTTTGTTTTAAAGAAACTGAGACTAACAGTTGTACATGCTGTCTCGGAAATATGCACCGCTGTATCTAAAGTGACGACAAAGATTTGTGTCCTCACACTGACTGACCTTCCACAGAACAGGTTTTCAGCATTCTTTTCTTCTTCTTTAATTTCCTCTTCTTCCGTTTTGTTTTGGTCCTCTTCACATTTCCCGTCCCGCTCTTCTTCCTCTCCTCCATCATCTTCTTGTTGTTCATCTTCCTCTTCTTCGTCTTCATCAAGATCAGAGCAGTTGAGAAAGTCAAAGCTTTCGAGGGCAGTCTCAACTTCCTGGTTGAAACTCGCAGACGTAGGGAAAGGAGGCTGAGGAGAAATACATGCAGGTCTTAAACGTGTCACTGTTAAAATGTTACAGACTTTGTGAACCAACGTGTTAAATTTATTCCTAAACTCACCGCTGGAGCATCCTTGGCTCGTTTCATCTCCTGGACGGTCTGATGCGGCTGACTTTGGTCTACATTGTGTTCCTCTAACGCTTCAGCATCTGTTTCTGCTTCAGTCTGTTCAGCCTGTGCTAACGAGTCCACGGACGGATCATCGTTTACCTCTGCGGACACATCTGGCCTCTGTGCAAATGACGCAGGAGGCAGAGAGATGTCAGGGCAGGAGCAACTCAGGTCTGCCGAGGTTTCAGAGAGCTCCTCTGACTGGACAGACACCCTGTCAGTCGCAGTACAGTCTGGGCCGCTCTCACCGGTGAGGCTGTGAGAGCAGGAAGCCTGCAGATGGCCGTTTGTCTGAGGGAAAACCTCGCCAGTTTCAGTCTCATCCTCCTCCTGGTTGGATGAAAGCGAGGGCGTTGACGCACTGGACTTGTGCGGTGTGAACGGCAGCTGAGTAGTGAGAGTGGTTTGCAGCAAGTTGGACGCTGTCAGCCTCTGAGCGTGGTGAGCCAGCGCTGGACTGGATGAGTCATCGGAGGATTCAGAGGAATTGGACCAGACGGTCCCGTTCTCCATTTCCCCCTGACGCTTCAGCAGAGACTAGAGATGAAACAAAACCAGATCAGAACAAGAAACAAAATCATCTGTAGTATCACATGCAGCAGGGTGCTAAGTGAAAATCTTTACTATTAAATTATATCCAGAAAAACAATAACTATTAACAAATCAATGATGTGGCTGTTTATCTGTGCATCACAGAAACTTTAAATGGGAGAAGTAAAATCTGACTGCTTCCACTAACAAAGCCACAGCTCCTCCAGGTCCAGAATACAGATATAACCTCTCTGAAATGTGAAGCCAGTGCTCTATGAGAACATGATCCTGCTGCTCACTCGACTCATCATCTCAGTAAACACTTTGTCATCAGTCGCTAGTTTCAAGTCCTATCAAATACAAGATGGTTTTTATTTTGTAAATGTAGTCCCCTTTAGAGTAAAATAGGTGATACAGCAGAGGTGCTTCTTGAGATGCTTCTGTATAAGCGTGCAGTGTTCTGGATTTCTCAGTCAGATCATCCCCTCACCGGCCATGTTGAACCAAGATCATGACAGGCATTAACCAATTTCCCAACAGTGTAAACATACACTCATCGGCCCCTTCATTAAGTAAACCCATTCAATTGTTTGTTAATGCAAATATCTTATTAGCCAGTCACTTGTTCAAAATGAACATCAGACAAAAAGTGATTTAAATGACTTTGAATGTGGTATGGTTGTTGGTGCTAGACAGGCTGGCAGTGTAAAAACTTTTCAAAATTCTAGGTGTGCGTCATCAAAGAGATGGTGAGCAGGGTGTGATGAGTCCTTTATGATGTTTGTTACTTTCTGAATGCAGCGGGAGGTGAGGATAAGGTGCAAAACAGGTAGATGTGTGTGTTTTTTGTCTGCAGTTCTGATTACTCTCTGCAGGGCCTTTTGTCAGCCACAGAGCTGCTGCTGTATCACACCAGCTGACAAATCTGCAGCAACTGTGATATTATCACATCAAAATCTCTGGGGATTTTTTCCCAGCACCTTGCTGGATCTGTGCCATGAAGGATTAAAGCAGTTCTGAAGGCAAAAGGGGGTCCAACCCAGTGTGAGCAAGTACCTAATAAAGTGGCCGATGAGTTTATATTGTCACTTTTTACTCTTACTATTCTCAATAAAGAGTCAAAGGTTTGTGAACCACTACATAAACCAATTTGGCTCCCATCTAAATTATCACTAACTGAATGTATTAATTTTAGTTTCTATATAGCCATCCGTGTGCAGGAAATGTACAATTAATGTACAATTTTTGATCTTGCTAACTTGTGAAAAGTGATTATTTTAAACAATAACATCTCTTATTTTCTTGATTTCACAAACAAAACTGATGTCCACTCCCTCACCTTAACAAAAAGCTACGATTGGTTTTAGATCAAAATGAAACATGAGCAGGATTTTTCAGGATTTTTGATTGGATATTAACAGACCAGTCAATCATTATTTGGTCACTACAAACTAAACCACAGCTATGACTACGTCCAAACACACCGACTCTGCCCTGGTGAACTGAGGCGCCGCACGGCTGAATTCACAACGTAAGGTCGCCGCCCTGTCCGCCACGATGCGGTGGAAAGCCTCGACCAGCATACGGCTCTGCCTGTGCCCGCCACGAGGCACGCTCTTCATCGAAGCGAGGAAGAGGAGGGAGATATTGGAGCGCTACTCAACCACTATTAAACAGCTGCAAGGACCACAGCTTCGTTCAAACATACTGCTGCTGTCACACAACTCGCTATGGCTATCATTCACTCTCCTCGCCTCAGGCACACCACGACCACACCCACACGTCCTCACACACAGCCCTCTGCGAACACCCTCACACACGTCAGAGCTACCGCTACAGACGAAGCAGTCGGGGAACAGCTGAAACAGAACAGGCCGGTGAAACAACAGTAATAACATCCATCAGTTTAGTATAAATGCAAGAGAGTGATTTATACAAACTATGACCCTGTGATGTTAGCAGAACAGGTGTGAAGGAGGAGTTGTTAGTGGAAAAAGCTGAAGGTGAATATTGCTCATGCTCTCACTCACATAAAACACCTGCTCTCGCATAGAGGGTGTGTCAGGTGGGCTCTGATTGGACAGCAGGCGTTTAGAAACTGTGCTGGAGGAAGATGTCTGGTCATCCTTATCAAATGGACTGGAGTGGGGGGGGGGAGAAATAGGGTTAAAGATTTGTGAATAATCCCAAACATAAAAGCTGCACAGGGAAACTGAGGTGTGTGTGTGTGCACAGCAGGTTTCAGTACCTCCAGGTGACCTCCAAGTTCAGTTTCACTGTCCCAAGGTCGTTGATATCCACAGCGAGCGTCTGAGGCAGCGGACAGAACAGATCGAGCATTTCACAGGACACGCTGCCCACCACCACGTGATTGGCTAGGCTCTTCAGCTCCGTCACCTTAGAAACCGAAACAAAAAAACCTCAGTGAGGGCAGAGACCATGTGATTACCTAAAACCTCAAGAGGTGGATACAAACACGCTTGTATGAGTTTGTGTGAGAGTATGGGTAAAGGTACAACGGTATGCATCTCCCCAAATATAATGTTTTTAATTTGCCATGTATTTTTACTATCATACCTTTTATTTTTATCATGAATTATAGGTCTGGAAGTAGTTAAACTGTACATACAAAAAAGAACACAAACACGTGAAATTAAAGATATAAATTAAAATGATTAAAATCTCAAACCGCAGAAATATGAGTTTGGTCATAGAGACTAAACTAAACACCAACAACTATTTCTGGTGTTGTCAAATCCCGATAAAGATCACTGTTCAGCTCCACTGCCACAGGAAATATCTAACTACCTCATAAAATAACTGAGCACATCCGGCCATATCCTCATCTTCAAAGTTTCATTTCAAACACTGTTTGCTACACGTCACACTCTCCGTATACTGAGCCGCTTTATTCTGCCATTTGCACCCTATCCCCAGCTTCCTCCTGTGTCGCACCAACCCCCTGCATGTCCTACTTCACTACATCCATGAATCTTCTCTGTGGTCTTCCTCAGAGATTATTCAGCAGCCTTCGCCCAATAGATCCTCCATCCCTCCTCTGCAGTCTGCACATGTCCAAACCATGTCAGCCTCATTCAGTTCTAATCCTGTCCATCCTGCTCCACCCTGCCCACACTCTCTTCATCTCTCTTGTGTTCTGTCCATTATTTTGTATGTTTGACCCCAGCATTTAAGCACATCTACCTTCACTACCTCTGCTCCTTGCAGCTTCACCTTTCCACCTGCCTCCCTCTCATTCACACACGTATTCTGTTTTGCTTCTACTGACTTTCATGAAGCAAGACAGAATACATGTATTCTACTGCGCTACTTTAAAAACACACCTAAAGTGCGAGAAACAATTATTTGAGCCCTTGCTGAATTTGTAAGTTTGCTCACTTACAAAGAAATGAATAGTCTCTACCTTTTATGGTAGTTTCATTTTAATGGAAAGACAGAATCAACCAAAAATCCAGAAAAAAAAAACACATTACATACAAGTTATAAATTGATTTACGGGTCATTGAGTGAAATAAGTATTCGATCCCCTACAACGATCCAGAATTCTGGCACCCACAGATTGGCTGTGTGCCCACGTGGCAAACAGATTAGAATCAATCAATTACAGATACTCCTGATCTCAACTCATGTGTATAAAGCACACCTGTCCACAGAATCCAACTGCTCCACCACCAGGGCCAAGACCAAAGAGCTGTCAGAGAACAAAACTGGAGAAATGCACAAGAGAAATGGGCTACAAGAACATCAGCAAGAAGCTCGTGAGAAGGCGACAGTTGTTGGTGCAATTATTCATAAATGGAAGAAATATAAAATGACCACCAGTCACCCTCAGTCTAGAGCTCCATGCAAGATCTCACCTCATGGAGTGAGGATGATCATGAGAAAGGTGGTGGGTCAGTCCAAAACCACATGGGAGGAGCTTGTTAATGATCTGAAGGCAGTTGGGACCACAGTCACCAAGAACACCATTGGTAACACACTACATCGTAATGGATTGATATCCAGCGCCCTCAAGGTCCCTCTGCTCAAGAAAGCACATGTACAGGCCCGTCTTCAGTTTGTCAGTGAACATCTAAATGATTCAGAGAAGGCTTTAGAGAAAGTGCTGTGGTCAGATGAAACCAAAAATCTAGCTTTTTGGCATTAGCTCAACCTGCCATGTTTGGAGGAAGAGAAATGCTGAGTATAACCCAAAGAACACCATGCAGGTGGAAACATTATGCTTTGCCTGTAATGGTACAGGACACCTTCACTGCATTGAGGGTCCAATGGACATGGCCTTGCAGTGTAAAATCTTGGAGGAGAACCTCCTTCCCTCAGCCAAAACACTGAAGTTAGGTCATGGATGGGTCTTCAAGCATGACAATGACCCAAAACATACCACCAAGGCAACAAAGGAGAGGCTAAAGAAGAAGCACATTAAGATCCAGACCTCAATCCTGTAAGAAAATCTGTGGAGGGAGCTGGAGCTTCAAGTTCCCAAGCGGCAGTCAAGAAACCTAAAGGATTTAGAGAGTTTCTGTAAAAATGAGTGGCCCAAAATCCCTCGTGAGATGTGTCCAAACCTGGTGACCAATGACAAATATTTTATGGCTGTGCTTGCCAACAAGAGTTTCTCCACCAAGTAATACACTATATTACCAAAGGTATTCGCTCGTCTGCCTTCACACACACACAAAATTGAGTGACAGCCCATTTTTAATCCATAGAGTTTAATATGATGTCAGCACACACTTTGCAGCTATAACAGTTTCAACTGTTAGCCTGGCTCACAGTCTCCACTCTAATTTATCCCAAAGGTTTTCTATCAGGTTGAGGTCAGGACTCCGTGCAGGCCAGTCAAGTTCTTCCACACCAAACTCGCTCATCCATGTCTTTATGGACCTTGCTTTGTGCAACAGTGTGCAGTCATGTTGGAACAGAAAGGAGCCTAAATGTCTTGCTATGCTGAAACATTAAGAGTTCCTTTCACTGGAACTAAGGGGCTGAGCCCAACTCCTGAAAAACAATCCCACACCATAATCCCCCCTCCACCAAACTTTACCCTTGTCAGACAAGTACAGTTCTCCTGGCAACCTCCAAACCCAGACTCGGCCATCAGATTGCCAGAAAGCGTTATTCGTCACTCCAGAGAACATGTCTCCACTGCTCTATAGTCCAGTGGCGGTGTGCTTTACACCACTGTATCCGATGGTTTGCATTGCACTTGGTGATGTAAGGCTTGGATGCAGCTGCCCAGCCATCCAAACCCATTCCATGAAATTCTCTATGCACTGTTCTTGAGCTAATCTGAAGGCCACATGAAGTTTGGAGTTCTGTAGCGATTGACTCTGCAGAAAGTTGGTGACCTCTGCACACCATGCACCTCAGCATCCGCTGATCCCATTCTGTGATTAATTTATGTGGCCTACCACTTCATGGCTGAGTTGCTGTCATTCCAAATTTCTTCCACTTTGTTAAAATACCACTAACAGTTGACTGTGGAATATTTAGTAGCAAGGAAATTTCACAACTGGATTTGTTTCACAGATGGCATCTTATCACAGTGCCACACTGGAATTCACTGAACTCCTGAGAGCAACCCATTCTTTCACAAATGCTTGTAGAAGCAGTCTGCATACCTAGGTGCTTGATTTTATACACCTGTGGCCATGGAAAGGATTGGAACACCTGAATTCAATGATTTGGATTTGAGTGAATACTTTTGGCAATATCCAGTTGTTAAGTGATGACGTAGAATTTCATTTCCGGGTCTCAAACTGTCACGTGATCAGTATTGCTGCAATGCTGTGTCCCTGGTTGTTTTAACCGATCCGACTCAGAAAAAAAAACAAAAAAACAAAACACACTCAGCTCTGATTTACAGATGAGAAAGAAGCGGAAATGGCTGCAGTTGATAAGGTACGTTACAATCATCTTTAATAGTGAACAGTCATTGGTTATGCCATTGCTGTTTATTTAGGAGCATTTGGACCCGGAAATGACGTCAGACTTAAAGACCGGATAGTATAAGTCATGTTTTGCTTGGGGATCAAATACTCACTTCACTTAATGACATGCAAATCAAATTATAACTCTTATGTAATGTGTTTTTTTCTGGATTTTTGGTTGAGATTCTCTCTCTCCCCATTAAAATGAAACTACCATAAAAAGAAGAAACTTCATTTTCTTTGTAAGTGAGCAAACAAATTCAGCAGGGGATCAAATAATTATTTCCCTCACTGTACATTTGATTTTACTTAGCTTTTTTACTTATTGAGCTGCTTTGTTTTGATTTATTGATCTTTTTGGGGATGGTTGCATGTAAGAAAGATGGGGAGAGAATGACATGAAAAAAATGGTCAGGACTGGGATCAAACGCAGGCGGCTGCAGAAAGAACACATCCTCTTTATGTGGTGCATGTGCTGCTGTGACAGGAATTTTCTAACCTTTGGGATAAACAGAGCTGGTCTGTCTGTCATTAACTTAAAACCTACAATACTTCACATGAGCGAGCTGTTTGTAGTGATTTGCATGTTCAAACGGTAGCAGGAGCTGCTGAAAGATGAACTAACACACTGTTGGTTTTCCATAGGATTTACATAATGGTGATGTCCTTACCTTGATTGACAGCAGTTCTGTAATGAGAGGCAGGAAAATATACTCCTCACTGTCCCATATCTGCTTGTTGCTGACTTCAACGCGACCTCGTAGTCTCCAGCGCTGACGCCCATAACGCATCAGGACCTGACAGAGCCAAAAACAGTGGGTGTGATAATGCTGAGAGACTCAACTAAAAATGTGTGCCTGTGTGTTTCTGTTACCTCATACTGGTCACCAGCACACAGCCGTGCAAACCCAGCCAGGCCTAAAGCATCAAAAATGAACAGAGAAATGAGAACCAAGCTTATTTAGAGTGCAGCAAATAGGAAGTCACATGGGCTCAGAAAGTGACTCACCCTTCATCTTCACATGAAATTCTCCCATCTGGCTTTCTAATTCACTCTCAAGTGAGCACATGTGCTACAGAGACAAAAAGCAGAGACAGGTTTAAATATTGTATGGCTTCATATTACATTAAGTGCTGAAAGAAATGTGTCACTAATCAATCGGTTTGGCTGAAAGTTCATCAGTAAAATTTAAATTTTTTGCTCCTCAGATGTCTCTTTAGATTTTACAGCATACCTTTTGGTTTTTGATTAATCAGTAATTCACTAATCATTAGTTGGAGCCCAAAAACACAAGAATCATGTTATGATAGAAACATCATCACTAGAAAACTTAAGGAATAGAACAACACCCATTACTTGCCTCTGTACATTCCCTGTAGCCCTTGTTGGCTTCACTCAGACTCTCTCTGGCCTCCTTGCTGCCACTGGCAGAATTAAACGCTGCCACCATCTTACTGGCTCCATCACGCAAACGCCGCTGTATACAATAAGCATCGTACAGTTCTTCAACCTGGAAAAGCAAGCGTTACACAGATTTAGCGACTCTGTAGTTTAATTAAACAAAAATTGACTG
The DNA here is from genome assembly GCA_024447675.2 of Pterophyllum scalare. Taxonomy (NCBI): domain Eukaryota; kingdom Metazoa; phylum Chordata; class Actinopteri; order Cichliformes; family Cichlidae; genus Pterophyllum; species Pterophyllum scalare. The sequence continues at coordinate 188,616 of JAMQGT020011684.1, forward strand.
ATGTTTCTGCAGGAAAAAAAAACAGCGAAGTCGGTATGGCATACGTGTTAGATAACACGCCACAAAGCAACATTAGCGTGCTTTGGGAGTTGTCTTTGTGTTCATCTAATGAATTTAAAACCAATATTTGGCATCCTTCTTTCTCTGTTTTGGTCTCCACCAACTCATGAGAAAATGACTTCTTCTTTAGCTTGTAAATATTCACCAGCTAATCATAACATCTGCTTTGCTTTCCTTGCGATCATCAGGCAGTACAAACCGGGGATGTCACCAGAACCGAAACTTACAATACCTTATGATACCAAAACTCTGAAAATGCAATGGTACTTGTTTTTTAGTTGGCCCGTTGCTGTGATAGGTCAGCGCATATGTCTGTGGATTTACTGTCTAGAAGCCTGCTGACTGAAGGATGGAGTTTTGTTCATTCAGTCTGTTTACATTTATTTTCACAGAGTACTAGATGTACAGGAGTGCACACAGGAGGAAGCACTTTCCAGTAAAGTAGACTTCACCAGACTCGCTTTTTAAAGAATAAGTCAGCCTTTTGCTATTTTGCTCTTTATCTTTTCTTAATAGCACAGATGTGAGTCTCTTTTTATAGAGGAAAAAAGCATTAATTTATTTGAGGAGCATTATTATTTAAATATGCCAATAGTTTATTTTTGAGCAATTTCTCATGTACATCTACAGCTGAATGTTAATAAAAGTGCCTGTGTGACTTTAAATAATAAATAGGCCTTAAAAGTCCTACATCGGTAGCCGACTCATTGATAGGAAAGGTGGGTAGGGAACTATTTTGTGTTGTTATGCTGAAATACCTTCCATTAATCCATTCTCTTCCACTTATTCAGGGTCGCAGGGGGGCTGGTGCCTATCCCAGCTGACATAGGGTGAGAGACAGGGTACACCCTATACACAGAAAGACCCCGGCCAAGGTGAAATCGAACCTAGGACCCTTCTTGCTGTGAGGCATCCTGAAATACATGCTACCATTTTGTTTGAGAAAGTGGACGCTGCTGTTGTAAAAATCAGCTAATGTTCCTCCCATAGATTAAAATGCTTGGAGTGTGCCATTTCAAATCTTCCACAATAATACTGGCATAAATTTTTATGTGATATAAAAATGTCATATTGCAGTATCATAGCTATAGCAAAGCTATGCTTTTACGTTCCCTAGTGCGTGCAACAAGTCCAGGCATATCTGAGAGCAAGGAGCCCCTGTGTCAGCCTCCAATTACGACTTGCTATCTAAAAAGGGAGCTACTTCAACAACCGCAAACAAAGTACTACACTTTGCAAAATATGTGAGAAAACCATTTCTGCTGTGTTTCATCAATGTCAGCAGCTCATTGGAAAAGAAGGACAGAAAACACCCTTGACTTACTCACACTTATAAATGCTGCTGCCTGCAAGCTGCGAGCATTGATAAAATGTTGTTCAGTATTTTTCCATATCTTCAGAAAGTTCATTATTGCATGTTTTGTTGAAATATGGTTATATAATTTTGAGGTTATATCGCCCATCCCTAGCTAAGAATATATAAATGCTTAAGCTAACATAATGTAACCTCATAGTAAAATTACCAGGCTACTCCGCAACCATCCTAACATTTCAGGCTGTGTCCTCTCAATAAAATATAATGTTAACATTTTAAATAAACGTAGTGCCACAACCATGTCAGAGATTTTTCATGACTTTTTAATTAAGGCGTTTTTGTTTATTTAAGTAATCATTTTTGTTTTGGTATCAAAAATCATGTAATTCTACTGGTACTGGGTACAATATTTTTACTTCTTACTCTGATTGAGCATCTTTGTTCACTCACTGCTCAGCAGGCAGCCAGTTAGCACCGGGGATTCCAGGATACCAAAAATATAGTAGGGTATTTACCTCACAATAAAAAGTGTTTTGATGTGACAAGCTGAAAGATGCTAAAATGCTCCACAGAATTATACATAGTAAAACCTTTTTAGTGACACATCGTCCTTTGATTCATTACAGTACTGATGTATCAATCTGTGTGTTTAACCAGTTTAATCTATACATACACACCTTACTGAGATGGAACTCCAAGCGACGCATAAACCTCTCAATGGCTTTCACTTGCTACAGAGGGAGAAAATGATTATTAAACTTGCCAAACTAGTACAGTAATTTCAGTTTCACTGCCCTCATTCAAATGAAACTCACCTTATCCAACTCATACAAAGACCCCTGCGGAGAACACGACACCAATTAAAAACACCAATCAAAGCATCAGAGGGTGATACTGATCACAGCCAATACTGGTGTGACTGGTTTGACTCACCAAGCGACCATTCCTCTTGTTTTCTCTGATCTGCTGCCCCAGGCTGTCCAGCTCCAGCTGGTGGACCTGCAGGTACGACCTGATGACAAAAAAAATAAATCATCTTTGCTTTCCTTATATATATACATATATATATACATATATATATATATATATAAATAAAGGGAGCAGCTGTTTTCTGTATGTTCAGAGATATTCCACCTGGCAGCCATCTGTAAACAGAGCCTGAAATGTGTTTACTCACTGTAAGCCTCGGCGTAAAGCAGCGTACACTTCATCCAGCCGCTCAGGCTGGGGGGTTTTAGTGGGTGGCAGTTTGGTGGAGCCTGTGAACATCCTGCTTCCTTACAAGGCACACTTCTCTTGGATCAAACGGTGCTGAGAGAGTGGGAGGAAGAAAGCCAGAGATAAAGCATGGGATGATTTCTGATAAGGCCATCGAGATCATTCGTTAAAGCACATTCAAAACAGGCAACTAAAGCAGAAAGGTTGCTGCCCACCTGCTGAATGAAGAGATATTATCACTGCTTTAGCATGCTTGGAGAGCTGTATGCAGCACTGTGGCTTTAACAGACTGAAATGCATGTCCTGCAGTTACACAAAAAGGAGGCATTAGAAACAAAATGTCCATCTTAGCCTCACTCCTCACTGTACCTGAATGCTGTTTCTCTAAGATTATCGCATATTCCGCTAACAGCACTGAGAGAAAACAAAAAAGGGGGAAAAAAAGAGGATGCAAGCCCCTCTTTCACTTCCTCCGTCCACACTGCTTTGTCTGCAAGACAGCCAGCGTCGCCTTAGCGGCAACCACAGTGGCCACAGCTGACAACAGCAGGGAGCACAGTCCGCCTGGGCTTCTCTTCCCCTTCCTTCCCAGCCTCTCCACCCACCTCCCTCCCTCCCTCCCCTCCCCTCCCCTCCCCTCCCCATCCAACACCACAGTACGTACAGGAAGTCTCACGACTGACTCCACACAGGAAATTCTACACAGAAGTTTGGCCCGAGAATCGAAAACCCATCTCTCTGCAGTGTAAAAAAAAAAAAAATTCCCTCCTTTACCGCTCTGAGCAAAGACAGTAAAGGTGCAAATTAGAGCAATGCTGCCTGCCGTCAGGGAAAACTTTAGGAAGAGTGGGTCACACCTGAGCTAATCTAGTCACAAAAGAGATTGTAGACTTAAAACCAAACTAAATGTGTCAAGCAGGGGCCAAACCCATATTAACTCATTGGATGTGTGAATGAGCCAGCACGGGACACAGTGAATTTTAGCATCTGTTTCTCTCAGATTTTACTTTTATACAATAGAAACGCTAATCATAAACAACAGCGCTGATATGATACGATCACATACACCCTGGTGTTATTTCTCCCGACAAACAGGGAGGAAGGGGGGCCAGGGGTCTAGTTAAACCTGCTAATCTTTAGTCGCTGCACACCAGGAGGATTAACTGGAGCTGATCGTGCTTAGAACATGGAAAAGAAAAGGTGTAACACGCTATAAGAGTTTTTCACCGATAGAACATCCCCTCCACCAATCACCTTTTGTCAAACATGTGCAGGACTTGGCTATGAAAGTGCAAAGTCATGAGAACACACACAAACACAGACAGAGAAAGTGGGAGACCCACATCTTGCACGCTCACATAAATATGTCACACATCAGGAGGCTTTGGTTATATTGATAATTACGAGATCCAGTCTCCCAGTTTCCTTTCACTCAGCTGTGTTTTATCCCTTCCCCTACATACATTAGAGATGATTAGCAGGATTAATCCTCTCCACTCAGCAGGGGGAACAAAGAGGACACTGTTCCCGAACACCTCACAAGACCAGGGCTTTGTTAAAAAAAAAAAAGCTACAACAACTTTCATGCACTCACCAAATGCACAAACACATATAGCCATGTTCAGTCAGCTGTTTAAGGCCCACAGCAATATTAGTGGATTGATGCAACAATTCAGCAATTTATTTTCATTATGTTTTTTTTAATATGCAGTCAGACACTCATCAAAATCTATATACTTGTTTCTCTAAGAAGAAGAAAAAAAGAAGTCCTCTTTGCTTTTCTCCAAAACACAGGCTTAAAGTTGGAGCTGTCACAGATGGTGATTTAGACCATCTAAATTTAATAATAAACACTAGTAAAGTATTTTTGATCAATATCTGCCTATAAACCTAATTACTAAAGCTTTAAGACAGCATTATGGAAAATAAGAGGGCTATGCTGAGGTACCATCGGCAATTGTGATGTTTTAATTGGTTTAAACTGAACGGAACTGCTCCAATGTGTGTATTGTCATACAAAATTGTACATAAGGAGGACAATCTCAACCGATTAGTCATATTGGCTCAACTGACCGACTAATTATTACGCATTTAAGGTGCAGAGAAGCAAATACAACCAGCCATGACGCTCCCTTTCTGCGGACAGGGTGCTCATCCGTAGTTTCTGCGCCGTTTGAGGAGGAAGAAGAGGAAGAGGAGGAGGATGGCGCTACAATGAAATGCCACCACCTCTATTCCAGATTACTGGATTAGCCTCACCCGGCGGAAGCAGGCCACGGAGTCGGATAAACACCCTCACACACCTCAAGCCCTGGTCTTTACTCCCACAAACAGCCAGGGATGGAGTCCCACCCGCAAACTTGTGAAACGCCCGTCGTGCCACATTTCGTATTCCGCGCACACACACATATATAAATATATCCCACCCGGGCCCCCACGGAGCTCATCACAGGCCACAAAAACTCCACCGGGACCCCTTCCTCTCCCTCTCTTCCCCTTAAAGTATCAGCCCGCTACCCCACATCAAACACCGAAACCCACCGGGGAGGGAAAACAAAACAAAACGGGGACAAAGTGGAGCCTGGTAGCGGATTTCATTTCGACAACATCACCGCAAGGCAACTTCACGTCCGACGGACTCATGCCCATGTAGAGAAAATGACCAGGCTTCTGGTTGTGACCTTGGGAATAAAAACAGCAGCCCCCTTACCTCTCTTTTAATGTCCGACCACCCGGAGGACACGACCCCGGTCCCATTTCCAGCGCGGTGCCGCTCGCAGTTCGCAGAGGTTTACAGTTATTCGGGGCGCTGTCCTTCTCCTTGATTTCGCAGTTTTTTGTGGCCACAGTAAAACCAGCAGCAGGCACCACACACCACTTCCGGCTCACATTTTTCATAGTAAAAGCTCCTGCTGGTCCACGAGATACGGGCTAGAAAAGCCAAAGAAATGCATGAGCAAGTCAAGTAAAACCAGTTGTATTCAGATTATACACTACAATAAGGATTTCTCAGATTTTTTTTGGGGGGGGGGGTTCTCATTGGCCTTAGACGAGATGAGAATTAGTTGTTTGTATTGAAATAGCAGAAGGGTGAAAAATACTGCCAAGTAGTACAGTGCTTGACAGATTTATTAGACCACCACCCAGTGTAAGGTTTATGCCACAGCTGCCCTAAATTAACAGTATTGTAATTACCAAAATTAATTTTTATGTTTCTGCAATGGTTAATCCACCAGTGTTGCCAAGCTCTTTAATCAACAAATTTTGAATTCTAAAATTTAATTATTGCTGTTATCCATGAATTTTCAAATTCTAAAATAGTTTTAGGTGTTTGGAAGTTATAAATACGTCATTAGGTCAAGTCAATTCTATTTCTAAGCACATTTAAAAGCAACAGCTATAATTGCTGTACAGCTAGATGGGTAGAATAAATAAAACATTAAAACAGATTTAAAAACAAAAACATAAAATAAGGAAACTTGAGTAAAGCATGTGAATATGCATAAATGTGTTTAATAAATAACTGAAATCGTACTTAATATATACCAATTTATGCAGTGTCCAACCTATATTATATATACCCCCTACCATTTTTTATTTATTTTTTATTCTTTCCTCATACTGTGTTTTATTCATAATATTTATGTTTTTTCCTTTTCTAGTTTTTTCCCCATTCTTTTTCTCTTTCAAAATAATTGTAGTTTTAGAAATGAAGAAACTTTTTTTTAAAGAATTAAAGGGTAAAAACTGTAGGACAGCTCTGGAAAATAAATCATGGAGGGATTTCTCTTTTTGGTCACACAGACACAGATATATTACAATATGGAGAAACAGCAGGACTATAAGGAAAACATATAAAGCAAAAAGAGACAAACATGTAAAGCATGTATGTCCAGTTTACCCAACAGTATCAAATGTCACTGACTGAAAATAAAATAATATACGATCTTTAAAGATTTTAAACAGTGTACTGAGCATTGAAGATATGAAAGAGTTTTTGAAGCTAGGTTAAGAAGAGAGGTGATGGTCAATGGTTAGGCAAGAGTCTCCATGGACTATGATGTTTGCAGATAACACTGTGATCTGTAGTGAGAGTAGGGAGCAGGTGGAAGAGAGCCTGGAGAGGTGGCGGTATCCTCTAGAGAGAAGAGGAATTAAATTCAGTAAACGCAAGAGAGAATACATACGTGTGAATGACAGGGAGACAAGTGTAACAATGAAGCTGTAAGGAGTAGAGGTATTGAAGGTGGATGAGTTTAAATAGCTGGGGTCAACAGGTGAAGAAAAGAGTGCAGGCAGGGTGGAGGAGTGATTTGTGAAAGAAGGATAGCAGCAAGAGTGAAAGGGAAGGTTTACAAGATGGTAGTGAGACCTGCTGCGATAAATGATTTGGAGATGGCTGACGAAAAGACAGAAGGCCAGGCTGCATGTGGCAGAGAAGATCTTCATTGGGAGTGACCAGGATGGACAGGATTGGAAATGAGTACATCACAGGGACAGCTCAGGTTGAGCAGTTTAGAGACAAAGAGAGGCAAGGCTGAGATGGTTTAGACATGTGCAGAGGAGGGATTCAGTTCAGTTCAATTCAATTTTATTTATACAGCGTCACATCACAACAAACAGTCACTTCAAGGCATTTTGTATTGTAAGATAAAGACCCTATAATAATTACAGAAAAAACCCAACAGTCAAAATGACCCCCTATGATCAAGCACTTGGTGACAGTGGGAAGGAAAAACTCCCTTTTAACAGGAAGAAGCCTCCGGCCAGAACCAGACTCAGGGAGGGGCAGTCATCTGCCACAACCAGTTGGGGCTGAGGGGAGAGACAGGACAAGAGACATGCTGTGGAAGAGAGCCAGAGATTAATAATAACTAATGATTAAATGCAGAGTGGGGTATAAACAGAATGAAAAGAGATGAATGAAAAGAAACAATGCATCACAGGAACCCATCAGCAGCCTAGGTCTATTGCAACATAACTAAGGGAGGGTTCAGGGTCACCTGATCCAGCCCTAACTATAAGCTTTATCATAAAGGAAAGTTTTAAGCCTAATCTTAAAAATAGAGAGGATGTCTGTCTCCCGAATCCAAATTGGGAGCTGGTTCCACAGAAGAGGGACCTGAAAGCTGAAGGCCCTGCCTCCCATTCTACTCTTAAGTGTCCTAGGAACCACAAGTAAACCAGCAGTCTGAGAGCAAAGTGCTCTATTGGGGTGGTATGGTACTATGAGGTCTTTAAGATAAGATGGGCCTGATTATTCAAGACCTTGAATGTGAGAAGCAGAATTTTAAATTCTATTCTGGATTTAACAGGGAGCCAATGAAGAGAAGCCAGTGTGGGAGAAATATGCTCTCTCTTTCTAGTCCCTGTCAGTACTCTAGTTGCAGTATTTTGGATCAGCTGAAGGATTTTCATGGAGCTTTTAGGACAGCCTGATAATAATGAATTACAGTAGTCCAGCCTAGAAGTAATAAACACATGAATTAGCTTTTCAGCATCACTCTGAGACAGGACGTTTCTAATTTTAGAAATAGTGCGCAAATACAAAAAAGCACTCTTACAAATTTGTTTAATATGTGCATTGAAGGACATATCCTGTTCAAAAATGACTCCAAGATTTCTCACAGTGTTACTCAAGGCCAAGGTAATGCCATCCAGAATAAGAATCTCATTAGAAACCATGTTTCTAAGATTTGTGGGGCAGAGTAAAAGAACTCCAGTTTTATCTGAATTTAAAGCAGGAAATTAGAGGTCATCCAGGTCTTTATGTCTTTAAGACATTCCTGCTGTTTAAATAATTGATGTGTGTCATCTGGCTTCATGGACAGATAAAGCTGGGTATCATCTGCATGACACTGAAAACTGATGCAATTTTTTCTATTAATACTGCTTAAGGGACGTGTAGTGACTTGATCCACCACCTTACAGGCCACTACTGAGGGGCTGCTATGCCGGCGTGATTGCTTTTTTGACCGTCACCGTGGTTTTAGGTTGCGTCTATCCAGCAATTGAGCCTTTCTTTAGCTGCACGCAAGTTGTTTGTATTGAGCTATTAAGCGCTTATTTGTTATGGACATTAATATGAAATAAATGAGATGAGCTTCATGGATGTTGTGGATGGCACTTGTTTTTCAACCAACGGAGACGCATCAATTAAGCAATCACGCCGGCATAGCAGCCCCTCAGTAGTGGCCTGTAAGGTGGTGGATCAAGTCACTACACTTTAAGTCAAAAAACTGTGTGCTTCCTGCCTGCTAACAGCACACCTGGCTGTCATTATTCACGACCCTATTTAACCTGTCACCTTATACCGCCCTCTAGTATGCAGACATTCAACTACAATCATCAATGCAAATCAAAATAAAAAGACAAGAAATGGCTCTTACAGGAAGCATGTGTAGTGTAAATGAAATTGGACCTAGCACAGAACCCTGTGGAACTCCATAATTAACCTTATTGTGTGAAGAAGACTCCCCATTTATATGAACAAATTGGAATCTATTAGATAAATATGACTCAAACCACTGCAGTGCAGTACCTTTAATACCTATAGCATGGTCCAATCTCTGTAATAAAATGCTATGGTCAACAGTATCAAAAGCTGCACTGAAGTCCAACAGGACAAGCACAGAGATGAGTCCACTGTCAGAGGGCATGACGAGATCATTTGTAACCTTCACTAAGGCTGTTTCTGTACTGTGATGAATTCTGAAACTTGATTGAAACTCTTCAAATAAACCATTCCTCTGTAGATGATCAGTTAGCTGTTTTACAACTACTCTTTCAAGAATTTTTGAGAGAAAAGGAAGGTTGGAGATTGGCCTAGCAGGAAGATGCATAATTTTTGTATTTCTGTTAAATCAGGTAACAAACACTATTTGTTTTACCTGCTACAGACCATTCTACAGATTATACATATATTTTGAGACAGGAAAATCACTGTATTACACTGCAGTGAGACTTTTATTCCAGGGAGGTCAATTTAAAGCCCTGTTTTTATTTTGAAATGCTGCTCCTCCGACCGGAAATCGCGTTTCTGTTAGTTGCTGTGGCAACAAGGATGTCCCTCGGTCTGTCACTGTTTTCCCCGTTGCTCCCTTTGCTACGCTGGCGACGCCACCGTGAATCCAACGGGGGGAAAAAAAGGAAAAAAAAAACAGGCATGACGTTTCGGAAGGAGAGCATCGAGGGAAGTATCGACTTCTTCAGCCGTGATGGGAAACCGAGGGTGACGGGCCGGTGAGGCCTTTAATTGGGCCGTTAAGTCTATCAGGTGCAGGAGCGCCGAGAGCCGTTTGTCTAAGTTTGACCGAGCCGAGGAGTCGGAGGAGGAAGCGGCGAAAAGGGAAAGCATGTGGCACGTTTTCCCTCCAGACCCCGTCCACAACAGGACGCTGCAGCTGGCGCGACCGGGAGAGCTGCCCGCTAAAGACCCCGTACGTTAAATAACGCTGAGACTCAATGGCGCAACGCAAATGTAGTTCATTATAATGACGACAAAGGGGGCTAGAAACACAAAATAAACACCAAAACAGACAAGCAAACGCATCCGAGTGCACAGCTGAGAACACAACCACACGATGTTATTACTCTCACTCTTCAGGAACACGAAGTGCTCTCAAAAAACTGAGAGAAGTTTACATTTTGTGTCACAAAACATTGTCAGGTAATAATAATCCAAACTGTTTTTTTTTTGTTTTTTTTTATTGAGTAGAAAAAAATCGTTAAAGTTTAAAATAGCCTATATAATATCACACATATATGTTCAGTGCAGGTTGTGTGACAACTTTCCCCATTGTATATAGGAGCATAAAAATAGAGCCATTCCATGTTATTTCATCTAATGCCTCCACCTGACCATCCTAGATTTGCCTGAAAAGGTGCACTTAATGGGAATTATACTGAATTTCAGGCCCCTATTGTTTATAGTTTTATCAAAAAGTCAAAAATGAAGGGATGAAGATAGGGATTTAGTTAATACCAGCTCAGGTTAACACACAATGGGGAGTGCTTGAAAATATTTGCATGTTTTAATAATGATAAACAACACCAGATACTTATCCCAAAAAACCTTTGAAAATAATAGTAAAAAGGAAAATGGAAAAAATCATTACCAAAAACAGGCATAAAAAAATCCAGGTCCAGGAACTCAAAGGCAATTTAACACCAGCGTCTATTGGCTTGCACCTTCTTTTTCTTCTGTAGAGAAACAGAGACCCTGTAATACAGTTTAAAAGATTTTTTTTTGTAATAATTTGAAAGAAGCATGAATACAAAAGAAAGGAAGAACCCCTAGGGAGAGATGTGAGTGTAAAATTAAAGAAGAAAGTCAAAGAATGGCAGCAAACCACCGTTTTGAATCTCAGACAGCTGCCAAAAAGAGACTTGGGTGCAGTGTGTGAGGTAAAACTAATCAGCCAGTGATACTTTCACCTAAAGGCCAGACTGTGTCAACGCTGCAGCTCACAGGATGAATATGATTCAACTGATAATGTCGCTTGGTTTTTAATTTCTAACATTAGTTGATCAGTGAGTTACTGTTATTCATTGATAATTCAGTTTGACAGTTTATCTGCTGATTGGCTGCTTGCTGCTGTGTGGTTAACTGAATTATTAACAAGTGATGAAAACAAAACATGTAGCCAGTTTTTTCTTTTATTTGGCAGAACATTTATCGTTGTGATGCACTGTCCATATAAGAGCAAGTGAAAAGTGTGACACCATACTATTTCACTTTTGTTAAAATTGCCTACAGATAAAGGTGGTATTCAGACATGTTATCTCATCCATCCATCCATCCATTCGTGGTTTTCCATTTGTCCAGTTCAGGGTTGTGGGATGCTGGTGCCTATCCCATCTCTCATGGAGCGAGTGGCAAGGTACACCAGTCTATAGCAGGGCTAACACAGACAACCATCCACACCACCTAATCAACCTAACATGCATGTTTTTGGACTGTAAGCCTGGAGAGAATCGATCGGATGACAGCCAGGGAGGACATGCAGACTCCACACAGAAAGACCCCAGCCAGCAACGACATTTAAACCCAGGACCTTCTTGTGAGGTGATTGGGCTGACCACCTTAACTTTCAGACAGATTTCTTCAAACTGTCATCAAGCGCTCTTGATAAGATGCATATCTTCCTCAAAGCATCCAGAGCCAGCAAAGTGCCCCCCCCAACTTTATAACATTTCCACCACCATGCTTCATAGCCGAGCTGTTTAGTCCTGCAAAGCTGCCTTTGGTCTGCATCAAACATCAGCCATCTCTGTATCTCACAAGTCTGTCCAGAGCACATTATTGCAGAAGGCCTGTTTTATAGGCAAACAAGTTTTCTAAAGTTCTTTTGGAAATTTGTTTCATGGAACGTCTGAAGTGGAGGTCAAGGTTGTGCCAGACTTCACCAACAACAACTGCCTCGTTTGATGAAGTGTGGGGGCTGAGTCAAGTTTTCTGGCACAACCGACTTACAAGATGCACAGAGGAGAGCGGCTAAAGCTCCAATCTCACTTGTAATATAAAGAATAATGTCGTTGCTTGACTGATGGATTTTGGCTTACAGCTTTCATCAGGCTCATCATAAAACACATTAGTGGCAACATTTTAAATGGCATATGTGCATAGTAAAAAACATAACACAAACCATCATATGTCTCCAACATACATATCCATCAGTTTGAAAATTGAGGGCTCTCTGAGATTTCATTTTTGGATCAAATGGTCCTCACTTGGGAGCTGGGGTGGGTGGTCCTGAAACAGTTTAAACTGTCCTCCACAGTGGGGTGATATATTTCAGTTTCATTTGTCACTCACAGACATCCACAGCCCTTTTCTGATGCCTCAGTGAGCAATTAAGAGCCTGACATGACACCTAACACTTCAATAGTAAAGGAAACGGCAGATCCTAGCCATCCAGATTTTGAATAAGACAGGCCCCACATGATAATTAGTATTAAATGAACAGTATTACCCAAAAGCAGTTAGTGATGCTCCTGTGGCCAACGACAGGAGGAAAAAAGTTACTATCCTTTCATCTTTCATAGCACTGAAACCCCTTGCAGCTGTTTACTCATTTTGTTGATGCAGATAAAACAATTAGAAAATTATAGATAACAGAAGATCAGGCATGGGGTAAATTATAATGGAGTGGCAGTGAAAGCATTTATAATAGGCCCCAGCATGCCTCTCTCACATGATAAGAATTCACGGGACAAGTCACATGCAAAGGAAGCGCTCATTAATTTTGGATCCTGCTGCTGCTCGTTCACTCAAACTGAAGATTGAACAGAGCTGAGAATTTTATTATTGGAGGCTGATCAGACTGATCCTAAAAAGATCCTGCTTAAGCATGGTTTTCATGAGTGTGAGTATGGACATAAAATGTGAATAACTTTATAGTGATTAAAATCTACAGTATCATATGTAAGAGATGGTGGATGTTGATATTAAACATCTGCAAAGTTTCTAATGAGGTCAGTATAATCTAAATGTTTCTTTTTTTACTCTTGGCTCTATGTCAGACAGAAGTTATATTCATCACAGGCACGTAGTAGCTCCACCCACCTGCTGTTCCAACCTTGTGTTTGTGAGGGGCAGCCAATCAGTAGAAAGCTGGCATACTGGAAGTCCAATATAACACATGGAGTCAATGGGAACTGTTTCTTCAGGCATACAGTGGTGTGAAAAAGTGTTTGTCCCCTTCCTCATTTCCTGTTTTTTTGCATGTTTGTCACACTTAAGTGTTTTGGAACATCAAACCAATTTAAACAATAGTCAAGGACAACACAAGCAAACACAAAATGCAATTTGTAAATGAAGGTGTTTATTATTAAAGGTGAAAAAAAAATCCAAACCATCATGGCCCTGTGTGAAAAAGTGATTGCCCCCTAAACCTAATAACTGGTTGGGCCACCCTTAGCAGCAACAACTGCAACCAAGCGTTGGCGATAACTTGCAATGAGGCTTTTACAGCGTTCTGGAGGAATTTTGGCCCACTCATCTTTGCAGAATTGTCCTAATTCAGTTACATTAGAGGGTTTTCGAGCATGAACGGCCTTTTTAAGGTCATACCACAACATCTCAATAGGATTCAGGTCAGGACTTTGGCTAGGCCACTCCAAAGTCTTCATTTTGTTTTTCTTCAGCCATTCAGTGGTGGACTTGCTGGTGTGTTTAGGATCATTGTCCTGCTGCAGAACCCAAGTTGGTTTCAGCTTGAGTACACGAACAGATGGTCGGACATTCTCCTTCAGGATCTCTTGGTAGACAGCAGAATTCATAGTTCCATTTATCACAGCAAGTCTTCCAGGTCCTGACGCAGCAAAACAGCCCCAGACCATCACACTACCACCACCATATTTTACTGTTGGTATAATGTTCTTTTTCTGAAATGCAGTGTTCCTTTTACGCCAGATGTAATGGGACACACACCTTCCAAAGAGTTCCACTTTTGTCTCATCGGTCCACAGAATGTTTTCCCAAAAGTCTTGGGGATCATCAAGATGTGTTTTGGAAAAATTGAGACGAGCTTTAATGTTCTTTTTGCTCAGCAGTGGTTTTCTCCTTGGAACTGTGCCATGCAGGCCATTTTTGCCCAGTCTTTTTCTGATGGTGGAGGCATGAACGCTGACTTTAACTGATGCGAATGAGGCCTGCAGTTCTTTGGACGTTGTTGTGGGGTCTTTTGTGACCTCTTGGATGAGTTGTCGCTGCGCTCTTGGGGTAATTTTGGGCGGCCGGCCACTCCTGGGAAGGTTCACCACTGTTCCATGTCTTCGCCATTTGTGGATAATGGCTCTCACTGTGGTTCGCTGGATTCCCAAAGCTTTGGAAATGGCTTTATAACCCTTTCCAGACTGATATCTCTCAATTACTTTCTTTCTCAATTGTTCCTGAAATTCTTTGGATCTCGGCATGATGTGTAGCTTTTAAGGATCTTCTGGTGGACCTTACTGTGTCAGGCAGCTCCTATTTAAGTGATGTCTTGATTGAGAACAGGTGTGGCAATAATCAGGCCTGGGTGTGGCTAGAGAAATTGAACTCAGGTGTGAAAAACCACAGTTATAGTATGTTTTAACAAGGGGGGGCAATCACTTTTTCACACAGGGCCATGATGGTTTGGATTTTTTTTCACCTTTAATAATAAACACCTTCATTTACAAATTGCATTTTGTGTTTACTTGTGTTGTCCTTGACTATTGTTTAAATTGGTGTGATGTTCCGAAACACTTAAGTGTGACAAACATGCAAAAAAACAGGAAATGAAGAAGTGGGCAAACACTTTTTCACACCACTGTAGCTGTGTTTGCATTTCTTTAGAGCTCACTACACCTCTAAGAGCATCATTGTAAAGGACTGAGTCAAGACCTTAGACTGTAAGAGATGGATGTAGCCACAGTGCAGTGACTTTGCCCATTAGTCAGGAGAGTCCAGCTGTGAGGCCTTAAACTGAGCATTTTTACAGATGTGCTAAGAATGTCCAGGTAACTTCAGGTTTAACCCTGGGTTTTCATCATTACAAAGACAGTTCACTTCTTACTGTGGTACACTGCCATGGTAACTTATACTGCAGACCCAACCTGCTGTGGAGCGGGTTATGTTCTGGATAAGAGATCACCACCTACTGATGAATCAGTTTTCTGGAAAGTAGCATCATCATTCCCAGAAGATCCCTCAGACCTTTGTATGCAGATAGTAGGCTCTTTCTTTAAAAAAAAAATCTAATGAGCGTCACTAATAACGTAATTCCTTGTTGTTGTTTTTGTCCTCCCTGCAAAATAATTTTACTATTTTACTTTTCTATAAGCATTAATATATGATCCTAAATCAGGATTGTACTTGTTGACCTTGTAACAGGTAGACTACATTTGAATTCTATTTTTTTTAACTACACCAGGACTGCAGCTCAAAGAATTAAAAACTAAAAGTCTTGCATATACCTGATTTAATGGAATAACAATTATAATCATATTCACCTGTGTCCTAATGACAGAGCAGTGATACTGATGAGCATTTTTTTACTGACTTCCTTTCCTGGCTTCAAATAGGTGGACTTCATAGTCTTACTGACCAAAGCACTTAAACCACATACACAGTCAGTCCTTTTCCTGACACACTCACACACAGCTGGCTATATTACTTTCAGCCTGTATTATATGAGCAACTTTATATTCTTCTAATATTGGAGTTTTATCTTCCTTGGTAAAATCACTGTGCTCCCTGTAGACATCCATGTTTGATTGGTTAGATGCTGCCAACCTCACCCCTTTCATGTTAATGTGGTCACAGAGAGATTGATAAATCCTCGGTTGACTTGAGTCAGTAACCATCTTCATGTGATAGTTTAGCCTGACTAATGAAACCAGCTAGTGGACAGATATCCTGGGTATGTTGAACATACTTCACAGGGCTCAGACATGATAAGCAAAGGGATGGATCTAACCAATCACAAGGTCTGTCACCCTTTTTGACTAACTGGGGCAATTTACAAAATGATCATCATGTGTTCATTATGACTTGAAACTAGTGACACGGACCACAAACTCAGCAGGAAAATGTACAATTTTTCAAATGCACTAATTTTTGGCACCCTCTGCTGGCCGTAAGAAAGAATGCAAGTTTAAGGCACATCTGCACTGGTTTCACCTTCATCTACAACCAGCTTTTACATACAGTTTAATGGTTAAAAATATCCACTACAAGCCCCCCGGTGCCCCTTTCATAAATGTTCCTTAAGACATACAAATAAAGATATTTAAATTCAAAAATAATATCAAGGTTTCCGTTTAATAAAATATATTTGCAAGCAAAATAAACTGACATTTCTGTTTTATCACTCAGTTGTTTCTTAGCCAATTTTAATAAACATTATTCAAGCAAACCTTTTGCCATGACTGCGCCACTAACATGTTAATTACCCATCCAAACCAGACTTAACAAAAAAATAAAAATAAAAATATGACAGAGGTTATTGCAGCTGCAGAAACCTCAAGTCTCGTGTCTACTTTTATTGGTTGTACATCTGTTCTCATCTGCCACACAGTTATTAAAAGGTCATTCAAGCTGCTACGTAGCATTGCATTGCCAATGGTACAAAAAGGGATACGTCAACCCAAAGTGGAATGGCTACACGAGAGAGCAAAACAACCATCTTTTTATAAATTCATCAGTGACAATGTTTAGTACATACACATCATCTACAGGTGTAACAGTAGCAAGAAAGGAGCATGAGAGAAGCAGTCTATTAAGCTTTAAAAACTAGAATATTCTTAAAAGGGGATTTACTAGCCACAGGGAGAAAAAAAATACAATTAAAAATATTCTTTTATTAATCTTGAAGTGGCTGTGATTAGCAACAGTATCTTCTGAAGTCATGTTTTTGTTTCCATAATCTTATGTTTGAAAGACTTTCAGTTCAGGCCTTATTTTACATGTTTTCAGCATTACTCTGTACTCAAGTGAAACCATAAAAGATAGTTTTCCTCCTCAGTTTTACTAGACAGCAGACACTCTTCAGTGATAAATATAAACTGGATTTATGGAGAACACCATGTGCACTACTATGTACAACAAAAAGCCAAACTTAAAATAAAGAAAGAAAAGAAAAAAGAAACAAGGAAAAGATTAAGACATTTTCACAGATTTTTTTGGGGGGGCTCCTGTGCAGAAATGTAGCCAGAATAGATTTTGTAATCTTGAGATGAACAATCATGATTTCTGCCAACACCCCCCCCCCCAAAAAAAACAAGGGTAAGATACTCCTGTGAACTACAGCCACTCCATAATTAAAATGTACTGACATGAGTTTTTGGTTGGTAAATCATTAAAAATCTTTCACTCAAAGTCATGTATCAATACATGATTTTAAAAGCAAATCTTAAATTACAATAGTGATGTTTGTGCCTGTGCAGGACGTCTTTTATCCTAAATGCCAAGAATTAAATCGAAGGTTTAATCAAAGGGCAGGGTTTTGGTTTCTTTTTTTGTATTTTTTTTTATATGGTTTTTTATTGTTTTTTTTAAAACAGGGTCAACCCTCACACCCATCACCGGTCCATCATGCTGAGGATCATCTCAGGAGTCAGGTCTCCATTTGGAGGGGCTTCAGACAGCTGCCCCTCCTGTGCTGCGCCCTCTCCCTGGGACAACTCTTCCATCTGGATGGTCGACTTCCCTCCACCAACCACCACCTCCTCTGCGGCCTCATTGCCATCTTCATCTTGGTCAGCTCCAACCTCCTTCTTCACAATGATGTCGTCAACCTCTCCAGTGGCCTCGTCCTCTACACGGATGATAGCAGCTGCTGCTAAAGACAGTTTCAGGTCAGACTAAAGACATTATTATTTCAAACTTTTACATTAGTTTGAAGAAACAATGCTACACTCTGTGCCAAAAATGGTCACTCTACTTAAACACTTACCGTCTGGTTTGCTCTTTGGGGGGCGCCCACGCTTCCTCTTGACTGGTGGTTCCACTGGGGCTGGGATAGGAACAACAGGCGGGGCCTGTTCCACCTCAATCTCAGTTAGCATTTCGTCTTCTTCTTCTACCTCGTCAAGATCACCCTCTATGTTTAAAAACACACCAAAAAAACAGAAGCAATAAGTACAGACTTGATCATATTTTTCCACACTTTATTTTATAAATTGTCTGTAGAAGGGATATCAAATAGAATGGATCATTGTCTTTTTTTTTTTTTTTTAATTGACTGAACCTTTGACCCATTTCACATACACTTCATTTAATATTCTGATTTAAAGTCAAGTTTTCCAACAAAAATATACAATTCAGGGTTTTTCCCAGCCTGAAATTGGGCGACTGTGAATGGTACACATATAAACAAGGCAGAGAATCTGCACTAGCCAACTTGAATCTGCAATTTCCTGGTATTTTTGGTTATTTAATGAACAAAAATTCATTTTAAGCTTGGGCAAATTAAACCTTACTTAAAGTCCTTGCGATTTTCCTTTGATGGATGGGCAAAGCTATCAAACATTTTTCTACAATACCTGTGTCGTCATCATCATCATCCCTCCTGGCCTGCATCTTTCTCTTCCTGCCACGGCGTCCCTTTTTGGATGGTGGAGTTCCATTTTCTTCTAAAGTAGCATCACCTGTACAGTTCTCAGTGTGACGCAGCATTGTGTTCTGTGGAGCCAAAACACAACTGTCACACATCTGTGACACACACACACACACACACCCTCTAATGCATGTACTGTAATCTCAAGGGTCAGTCCTACCCTGCGAGTGGAATGTCTTGCTACATTTGCTGCAGACAAAGGCAGTGGGGATGAAGTTAGGATCATGGTAACGCTTGAAATGCATGTCCAGAAGCTGCTTCTGTCGGAAAGTTTTGTCACACTGGCTGCAGGCAAATGGCTTCTCCCCTGTGTGTGTACGCTTGTGCATTATCATGTGGCGTTCCTGTCGGGTAACAGATCAAAAGAAGTTTAACATTTGCTTAACAGTAAAATAAAGCATGAGGCTAATGTGTTCAACACCAATACGAACCTGTCTGCAGCAGTAGTCACACTGGTCACATTTGAAACGCTTCTCATTCTTGTGAGTCTTCTGGTGCTGAATGAGAGCATAGCGCTCATGAAACACAGCATCGCAGTAACGACATTTCTTTCCTGTCTCAATAAATGAATGCTGCTTTCTCAAGTGAACACCTAAGATAGAAACAAAGGCAAGAAAACCAGTCAAATAAATGTCATACAGCCTTAGTATAGAGACAAAGATGCCCTGAAATCTTCTCTCTCCACACAGAGCAAAAGAATAAGACACTGACTGAGAGCAGTATGTTTAAGTTTGTATCGCTGTTTCAGTTTCTTTTCTACATCTGTGGACCTGAATAACATGCAGTCTGAAGTAGAAATTGTCACAAATCACTCACCAAGGTCACTTTTGCGTGCAATGACAGTATCACAGTGGGGGCAGTGAAACTTTGCCACGTTCTCCGTGTGTTTCTGCAGGATGTGCATCTTCATGGTGCCGCTTTGTGTGAAACGAGCATGGCAGATGTAGCACTCATATGGCTTCTCACCTGCAACGGAGAAAGGAGTTAGATACTCTCTTTCAAAAAAAAGAAGAAAAAAAAAACGGAGGTAAACCGCATTTTGACTATGAAAAATTAAGAGGATCTTACCTGAGTGTGTCCTCATGTGTCTCTTCAGCTTGTAAGTGTCTCTGCTGGCATAGCTGCACAGACTGCACTGGAAGGGTCGCTCCCCCGTATGAGAGCGGATGTGCCTTTTCAATTTGCTCACCTGAGAAAAGAAAAACATTAGACTTTAACCCATAATACAGAGATCAGGTTGATGCTCAATTAAAATCATTATAAGACTTACCTCCACACTAGAATAGTCACACATGGAGCATTTAAAAGGCTTCTCGTGTGTGTGTTTGTAGCGACGATGGCGCACCAACTCACCACTGGTCACAAATGCCATGTCGCAATCTGTGCATTTATGTGGCCGAGTGCCTTAATAAAGAAATTGAGAACTATATATTAACTGCTGGTGTAATCTAAATCTAAGACACAATGCAGATAAATACACGCTCAGTTTTCCATTATGATGCCAACATGACAAGAAGTAAAATCTCAGTTTACTTCCTTACTTCAATCCAGCTATTGCAAACTAGCAAACTGTTTCTATTACCAACATTTTGATTTCTATAATTTTCCGAAATACCCGTGTGTGTGTTGAGGTGGTTTCTCAGCAGTGTGACCGTTCTGAATGCTCTTCCACACAAATGACATTTATGCGGCCTCTCATCCGTGTGGCTCTTCATGTGTCGGTCCAGGTTAGAGCGCCTTGGGCAGGTGTAGCTGCATAGTTCGCACTGGAAAGTCTTCTTAACACCTGGACACCAAGAGAGGAGAGAACTAGTTCAATTTCAGCACTGAAAAATACTACTCATTTTTCTTTCATCTAACATTATCAAAGTCTAACCTTTTTTCTTGATCTTTGTGGGCTTTGGGGGCTTCATGTTGCCCACAACCTTCTCAGCATTAACCTCTGACAGCAGTCCTTCCTGCTGCTCCTCCTCAAAGTCGTACACAGAAACATCCATGTCACGATCGCCTTCTGCATAGCGCAGGCGACTCTTCTTTCCCTTCTTCCCTTTACGGACAGCGGTAATGGGCTGGTAGTCAGGGTCCTTTGTCCACTCTGGGTCGTCTTGTGAGGGCACAGAGGTCTCCACCTCTGCTGGCTCTTCATCCTCTTCTTCCTCCACCCTTGCCCCTTGGAGCTCTTCGTGAGCAGCCTGGAGCTCCTCTTGCTCTACAGTCTCCACTTCACCATTTGCACCCACTTTAACCACCTAGAGTAAGAATATCAGAAATTAATCTTATCGCAGCAAGGACTTCACTGGAAGTCAACGACATGACTAAAAATGATTAGGTCTCTCACCTGGAAGCCCTCAGGCAAAGGAAGGGTGTGACAAATAACCGGCTCTGCATCCTTGTTAGCTGACGCCTCAACATAAGTAGCCTGGAGCCCGTCAACGGTTGTGGTTGTGACAGGTACCTGCACAAGCTGTAGCTGACCCAGACCTAGAGCAGCACCTGCCTGCTCCTCCATGTTCACCACCTGCAACGAGAGATTCAACTTTACTACTTGATGACAAAAATGTTTTAAAAGAAGGCCAGATACAGATAATCAGAAAAAGGTTTAACCCCTTGTTCCTTACAAACCTGGAGCGTGATGATCTGACCCTCATCTCCACCAGTAACCGTCATTGTGCCGCCCCTTCCAACACCTCTGTCTTCATTTGCAGCAGAGTTGGATCAAGGGCATCCATCACCATCATCTCCATGTTACCAGCAACTTCACCTTGTGTCCCTTGTATCAAAGCTTCTCCATCCTCTGGCAGGACTTTTCCATCTGTCGCCTGACCAGACTCCATGGAAACAACCTCTGCCTCCATGGCAATGGGCCAACAAACGCGCTAAACAGAGAAGACATGAAAATGTTTGGCAAAAGGAAATATGGGCCTATGTGATTAGAGAATTGCTTGTAACCAATGAGTCACTAATTTTTTTGCTTTCCTTTGCCCTCTGGCCAAACTCAAACAGCTGAATGGTGTTCAATGAATCCAGACATGTCTAGACCAAATGCTGAAAGGACCTAGATTAACTGAACAAATATATATATATATATAAAAAAAAAATCCTTGCATCAATATTTGCGCATGCGCTGAAAACCTTTCTAGTTTTGGTTCGGCTTTTCCTGAATATACGGCATATGGCTTAACTAGGGGGAAAAAAGTGCTGTCAGCAGAACACAGAGGAGGTCTGAATTTACGGTTTCCAGGATATGCCTTAGACATCAATAAGATCCATTTTGAGTGGGAACTTTTTTCTTTACAGCAGTTTTATAAAAAATATCCACAGTGAGTAACTCAAGCATACGGTAGTTTAGTTTTTTTGACTTGTACACAAAACTCCATTTCCATTGTCCTTTAGTGGGAGTTGATGTCGGATGAGCTGCTTTTTAAAAAGTCCACCAAATAAAACAGCACACCTCCACTAGGGGTGAGTGTTGTCTCATTTCCACCAGGGCCACTAACCAGTGTACAGGTGCTGGTCATAAAATTAGAATATCATGAAAGAGTTGATTTATTTCAATAATTCCATTCAAAAAGTGAAACTTGTATATTATATTCATTCATTACACACAGACTGATATTTCAAATGTTTATTTCTTTTCATTTTGATGATTATAGCTGACAACTAATGAAAACCCCAAATTCAGTATCTCAGAAAATTAGATTACTTAAGACAAATACAAAAAAAAAAAAAAAAGATTTTTAGAAATGTTGGCTGTCTGAAAAGTATGAGCATGTACAGCACTCAGTACTTAGTTGGGGCTCCTTTTGCCTGGATTACTGCAGCAGTGCGGCGTGGCATGGAGTTGATCAGTCTGTGGCACTGCTCAGGTGTTATGAGAGCCCAGGTTGCTCTGATAGTGGCCTTCAGCTCTTCTGAATTGTTGGGTCTGGTGTATCACATCTTCCTCTTCACAATAGCCCATAGATTTTCTATGGGGTTAAGGTCAGGCGAGTTTTCTGGCCAATTAAGAACAGGGATACCATGGTCCTTAAAGCAGGTACTAGTAGCTTTGGCACTGTGTGCAGGTGCCAAGTCCTGTTGGAAAATGACATCTGCATCTCCATAAAGTTGGTCAGCAGCAGGAAGCATGAAGTGCTCTAGAACTTCCTGGTAGATGGTTGCATTGACCTTGGACCTCAGAAAACACAGCGGACCAACACCAGCAGATGGCATGGCACCCCAAACCATCACTGACTGTGGAAACTTTACACTGGACCTCAAGCAGCATGGATTCTGTGCCTCTCCTCTCTTCCTCCAGACTCTGGGACCTTGATTTCCAAAGGAAATGCAAAATTGACTTTGATCAGAGAACATAACTTTGGAGCACTCAGCAGCAGTCCAGTCCTTTTTGTCTTTAGCCCAGGCGAGACGCTTCTGATGTCTCTTGTTCAAGAGTGGCTTCACACGAGGACTGCGACAGCTCAAACCCATGTCTTGCATCCATCTGTGCGTGGTGGTTCTTGAAGCACTGACTCCAGCTGCAGTCCCCTCTTTGTGAATCTCCCCCACATTTTTGAATGGGTTGTTGTTTCACAATCCTCTCCAAGGTGCGGTTATCCCTATTACTTGTACACATTTTTTCCTTCCCTTCGCCTCTCTATTAATGTGCTTGGACACAGAGCTCTGTGAACAGCCAGCCTCTTTAGCAATGACCTTATGTGTCTTGCCCTCCTTGTGCGAGGTGTCAAAGGTCATCTTTGGACAACTGTCAAGTCAGCAGTCTTCCCCATGATTGTGTAGCCTACAGAACTAGACTGAGAGACCATTTGAAGGCCTTTGCAGGTGTTTGGAGTTAATTAGCTGAATAGAGTGTGGCACCAGGGGTCTTCAATATTGAACCTTTTCACAATATTCTAATTTTCTGAGATACTTAATTTGGGATTTTCATTAGTTGTCAGCTATAATCATCAAAATTAAAAGAAATAAACATTTGAAATATCAGTCTGTGTGTAATGAATGAATATAATATACAAGTTTCACTTTTTGAATGGAATTACTGAAATAAATTAACTTTTTCATAATATTCTAATTTTATGACCAGCATCTGTAGTTTTAATGGCTTAATTAACCCAATATATTCTTTGTTTCAATTAATTAGTGCTTTACTCCTCTGAATATAAATACTAAACACTCTTCAAGTCCCAGGACAATGCATTTTAAAGTAATTTATTGGTCAAGTTATGTGGAGACAACTGCTAGCTGTAGTTGTGTGTGGTGACAAGAAACCTGGATTTTATATCAGTGTTCAATATAATATACCTGTTCCAATAGATTGAACATGACATGGAAAAAGTTCTCCTTCAATTGTACGTTGGGTTGTTTTACACAAGGACAGCAAAAGTGAATTAAGAGGTTACAACAAGTGTCTGAACTTGCCAGAGTTTTAAATGTGGGAGATTTACTGTGCTGTAAGCTGTAAGTCAGCATGCAGGGGTGAGTGCATCAGGATTTAGATTGGCATATTGTGCGCCAGTAAAAGTATACAATGGGTCAATAAAAGTCTCAGCTCCTGGAGTTGGGCCCAGTGAGGAGCACAGCAGATGTTATGACTCGCCAGGATGCTGGAAAGTATCATATTTAGACTGTCTCTTCACACATAAAGCACGTATAGCCGTTACGCAGTGACACCTCATACAAGCCAGAGGTTGACGAGTCTGGGTCATGTAAACTAGCACCTGAGCCCAGAGTAAAACTCAGGTGGACCATGTAGTCACCGTGTTTTGCCCTATTACAGTACCTACGATGCAAATGTTTATAAAGTCTTAACTCCTGCCTCCCAGTGATTGTTTTGGTGAGACGCTGATGGGCTCTGACTGTGTGCCAGTAACAGAAATCACATTTATTCCGATGCTTCAGGACTCGTTTGTTCGCCAGTTTTTAAAAGCCCCGCTCTCTATCTCTATCTCTGCTATCATCAGGACGTCGTCTAAAATAGGGTTTATAGTTTAAGCGACATAAAACTACTTAAACACTATCTCGTGTTAGTTGGTTAACTCGGGAGGCGCGAGTACGTCTGAAAACAGGAAACAAAGGGCACGATAAGATGGACGTCAGGCCTGAACAAACTTAAAACAGAAACACCGATAAATACAGCCATCCCTGTGCAAATACACCGAAATATCAGTCAAAGGCCAACAAAATGCTCAACTGAGACAGGGAGTTACATTTTATAGACGGATTTAGTGCATTTTGGATAACGATAGAGGGAGACAAACACCCCCCGCCAGCCGCCTGGCCGGTAAGCCCTACCGTGACACCTAGAGGCCGACGACGGCTCCTACAAAAACGTTTCCGCGTTTGGAGGCAAAGTAAAAGCTTCACTTACTCCTGGTCTCTTCTTTTCCTCGTTATATTCGCTTGGAAGCCCAGCGCCTGCAGTAGGTCCGTTCAGTCCCGCAGCGGACAGCCGTGTGTGCGCCGTGCCGGGCTAATAATTTTCTCCCGCTTTGGAAGAGTGGGCCTAACACACAAAATGGCGGCTATTAAGCGCTATTGCGCCTGCGCAGCTACAGTCCCCGGGGGAGTAAAGGGGCGGTGTCGAGCTGTTGCTGTGGGTGACGGGCGCCAGATTTGAATTCAAGCGTGGGCGTGGCAACCGGAACCATGGAGACGGTGAATAAAACGGGGAGGTTATTGATTCGTTTTCTGATCAGCTATTAGTTTTCTCCCCATCGAGAGTGACTTTTAAACATTTAACAGCGTCGAGTCGAGATTAGGACTAATTTGTGGTGGATTGAAGCGATTCATAAAATTAGCCACTAGAGGGCGGCATGAATGTGTTAAAGGTAGATGGGGCTTTACAACACACACACACACTCATCCACGAACACAGCCCCCCCCCCACACACACACGTAATAAGGAAACTAAAAGTAACACTCAAACTAATGATAAGTGGGTCTTTCCGTGAATTAAATTGTCCCTGTTTCAAATCTGGCAGGGAGCTTTTGATGCATCAGATACCCCAAAAGTGGAAGAAGCACGTAAATTATTTTCTAAAGTCCTAAAAAATTCTCTAGTAAGGTGAAATTCCTGCATCCAAAAGTAAAAGTTAAATGAAAAAGAAGTATTATTTACCAAATAAATTCCAAAAATCTTGAGACACTGTGTAAAATGTAAATAAAAACAGATTACATTTTTAATATAACACAGAAAACATAGCAAATGTTTAAAGTGTGAAAATGCTTTAAGAAAAGAAGATTATTTTAAACTTGATGGCAACATGTCTCAGAAAAGTTGAGACAGAAGCAAAAAATGACTGGAAAACTAAATGGTGCTAAAAAGAAACAGCATCAGGAAGAGTTCCAGAAATCCCTGTCTGTGAACACGCGTCACCGTGCCATTCAAAAATGCAGGTTAAAGCTCTATGATACAAAGACGAAGCCAAATGTAGACATGAAAGACCACCACCTCTGAGCCAAAGCTCATTTAAAATGGACTGAGGCAAAGTGGAAAACTGTTGTGTGATCAAATTAATCGAAATTTAAAATTCTTTTTGGAAAACATGGGTGCCATGTTTTCCGGACTAAAGAGGAGAGGGATCATCCAGCTTGTTATCAGTGCTCAGTTCAAAAACCTGCATCTCTGATAGTATGGGTATCTCTGATCAGTGACTATGGAACTGGCAGCTTGCACATCTGAAAAGGCACCATCAATGCTGAAAGGTATAAACAGGATTTAGAGCAACATATGCTGCCATCCAGACGACATCTTTTTCAGTATATTTTTCTTGCATATTTCAGCAAAAGAATGCTAAATTGCATACTGCAGCTATCGGAACCGCATGGCTTCGTAGTAGAAGACTTCAGGTGCTGAACTGGCCTGCCTGCAGTTCAGACCTTTGAGCAGTTGAATATATTTGATGCATTTGATCATGAAATAAAAAATATGTCAAAGAAGACCCAGGACTGCTGAGCAGCTAGATTCTATTATCAGACAAGAATGGGACAATATTCCTCTCTAAAAAGTCCAGCAGCTGGTCTCCTCAGTTCCCAGATGTTCACAGTCAATTGTTAAAAGAAGAGAAGGTGCCACACAGCGGTACACATAGCCATTTGAAACATACTGCTGCCATCAAATTCAAAACCTATATATCACTGGATAATTATTATTGTTAAAGCACCCCTATATGAGTCGGTCAAAGGAGAGCTTTTTTTTTTTTCTTTCTTTTTTACCTCTCATGCAGTCTAAAATGATCTTAAGGATTAGACAGCTGATTATTTTTTTGTTTACTGCCTTGTAAGGTTTCCTTTCAGAATCCTTATTTGTGTTTAAATCCCAAAAATATTGAGCTGAAATGTGCAATTTGAGTTAAAATAAGCAGAAAAAAAATTTCTTGAAAAGCTGAAAAAATTATTTTACATTTTCACATAAGTATTGATGTAAGTGATTAACTGTCATCAGCTGTCAGTTACTTATCATTAAGGCTCAGATTTCAAACATCATTGGGTATTTTGATTGTTGTCATGTCCACCGATAGGTGGAGTGAGGTTATGTTTTCATCCATTTAATTGTTTGTCTGTTAGCAATATAACTCAAGAGGTTTTGAACCAAAGTTGATTACATTTTGTGAGGATATTCCTTAGAGGCCGAGGAACATACGATTTCATTTTCAAGGTCAAAGGTCAAGCCACCAACATTTTGAAAAATGCCCAACTCATGATTAGTGAAATTTTAAAATTCATTTCTCAGTTATTTTTTTCATCTATTGCAATGAAATTTGATGTAAACAATTACTGTTTATAATTTATTGTCTTTTTCCATTTTAAAATAAAATACTCACACAAATGCAAAGCGAACTACAAACACTACCCAAAAATCTGTTGCAGTGTAGTATCGGCACATAGAAAATTTAGGGCAGGGGAGGTATGCACTCCACTGAGTGCCCTTCTAGTTTATAATGTGTCACAGTTTGGGAAGTTCCCCACATTTTTTGAAGATCAGAATTGGTTATGCTCAGCTGGCAAACAAATGCTGTGCAGTACAATAATTCCCATTGAAATGTAGTCCATTAAAAAAATACAACATTTCTTCAAACAGAAATAGTTAAAGTACAGATACCTTTAGCTTTTAAGTTACATTTCACCACTTGAGCTCTCTGTTTCCCCTAATCATTTCTGAACAGTTTAAGTTTCTCCAGACAAACTGCTGATTAGCTGAAAATGTAATCTGAGCGCAGCAAATGTTATTCAATATTTGTCAGCATAATAAAATTCATAGAAGCTTCAAACAGAGTCCAGATTGAAATAACTAGGTTACTTCTAGGTCACCTGCTGTAGGTCGATTACAAGCACTAAAATAGATAATATCATGTTACCCCATGTGGAAAACCCAACCTTTTTTCATTTATGAAAAACAAGTTGCTTGTGGGTTGTTATTTTGGAAAGCAAATATGATCGCCATGTAAATGTTGCACCTGGTTTTGATTATCAAATATTGCAGCCAGGAAGCCAAATTCCCATGAAACCTGCAACTCGTGTCCTTGGAGGAAAAAACAGCATAATTGAGATGTATGAAAGTTGCTGCTAGGGGCGTGTGTCTTATTTAATGGTTCTTACAGCTCATTATCACAGTCATCAGCAATCCTCTTATAGGACAGCTTATAGGGCAGTTCTTATTTGAGATTTAAATTTTTCTTTTAATGTGATTTTTGAAACACAGGACATTGCAGTGAGGGTAACAGAAGAGCACAGTGATCTAAACAGTAAAATAAGTGTAAAGGAGACTGTGTGTGTGAGGAACTGTTGTGGGGGCGTACACAACTCTGTTCTGATCAAAAGCAAACATTCGTGAAGGAGAGAGTGGAAAAAAGACAAAGAAAGATAACAACTGCAAAAAAAAAAGGCCAAATCAAAATATGTGTTTTATTTTAGAAGAAGTGAAAAATACTAAGAAGAATTTATGTAATTTTAGGGTCTGTGTGTATGATTTATACCAATACACATGTAATAACTGGGATATAATAATGACAATACACTTTTTATAGAGTGTAGAGCTAACTATACACAGTGCAATCTTCCCTATATATACAACAAAATAAATTAAACTTGGCACCACATACATGAGACGTAGCACAAAACACAAGCTTCATGCTAAATCCATGCAATAGGAGGACTAAAGTTTTTCAGAGTGGGTCAGTCTGTCATTTACACGTTCTTCTCCGCATATAAAATTAATTATTAATTTCTTACATAACCAGTAAAAGATTTTTGTGGACTCAGCCTTTTCACACTGGAGTAAATCGTTGCATGCATGCGTCGTTCATGGGCGACACTGCACGGATGAAGCAGATGTTAGTGTGGTCACTTTCTCCCTGCCTTTTTATTTTTATCACCACCTTTTTTCTTTTATTTTCTTTTTTCCTGTGGTCTTCCTCTTGCAGAGGGGAGGGGGCAGTGAAAGGCTTGGTTCTGTTGTCAGATCTGTCAGTCTCGCCACCCCGGCCCCTCCCACCTCAGCAGAGGCATTACATACTGCCGCTGCTGCCCGTGCTCTTAGCAACGGTGCCTCGGCAACAGAGACACGGCAACAGAGCTCCACGGCAACAGCGTGCCGTGTCTCCCCAATGGAGCTGCCATTGGGCGGACCAGCGCTCAGGCACTACACCCAGAGCAGACCGAGACCTCACCGACAGAAACTGAACTATCGTCCCAGCAGACCGCAGGTACTGTGCAGGAGGATCAGGGAGGTTTCTGTTAAAAATGGAGAGTGAGGGAAAGGTGTGTGTGTGTGTGTGTGTGTGTGTCTGTGTGTGCGTGTGTGTGTGTGTGTATGTGTGTGTGAGAGAGAGAGAGAGAGAGAGAGAGAGAGAGAGAGAGCGGAGGGAAGATGGAAGGGAGGGAGAGATGAGAGATGTAATAGGGTACAGAGGGGAGAGGCAGGGGGAAGGGAAGGATGGAGGGGGAGTGCTGTAAAAGATGCCTGGTTCCCCGCTTGAATAAGGCAGTCCCATTGTACCGGTCATTGAGGAAGCCACTCAAATCTGTGTCTGTGAGAGCAAAGGGTAGTTTGGTCTGAATGCCTTTTCTTGATCTCTCTTTAAAAAATAAAAAATCAGTTTCTTCATGCGAACGTGTAAAATATGTGTGTGAGCTCGTCCATTTTCCACTGAGCTGATCATGTTGTCACAGAGCTATTAGGCTTGCAGACATTTAGTCACTCCCTTGAAGACAAGTGGCCAGGGAGACAAAATTCAAGCAATTCCCCTGACAGGATATCATATAACGGTGACTTCTGCTAAATTTGTGTTCTGCAGTCAAGCCTCCTGACTTTCATTGCTACTTGTGGGCACAGAGGTTAATGTGATCAGGACGATGCAGCTCCAATTTTGATATCACATTACCTACATTGGGAAAATGAGTTATGTTGCCTCCATTCGGCATGTAAAATCCATTGACACCCCCCCGCCATTGTACGTTACTGAGCAACTGACTCCCAGGAGGCCTGGATCGTAGCATAAATGGATGAGAAAATCAAACCAAAATACACCTATAGAGGCAGGAGGAGTGCCAGAGTGTGTGGGTTTTCAGAAGTGATGGTTATGTAATGTAAAGTTACATGCTGTATGATGCAAGTTGCTCTTTGTTAGTCTGTTTGATCTGTGGTGCAAAATATCTGACTTCTGTGTGTGCGTGTGTGTGTTGGGGGAAATTAGGAGACAATAATCGAGAGTGAAAATGAAGTCCTTGAGCTCATGGGACGTGTGGATGAAGGAGTTGAAGAGTTCTTTACTAAGAGAGTACTGCCTGCTGATACACTGTGAGTATCACAGCAGACAAATTAGCTCCTTCATTTTCACCCTGTACAAGTGCATAGACCTTAAACTGAGATACATGATTCTTTGTGTAGGAAACAGCAGGATGAGGAATCTATCACAGTACATGAAGTGGCTCCTGCCAGCTCTGTCCCTTGTCCACCCCCAACGAAAACCCTCCGGAGGAAGCTGGGTGATTTCTTTACTCTCAAAAAGAGGCGAGGTTTGAAATCAGAGACGAGCCACGAGGGCCGTCCCAAAAAGGCCTCCATCGCTGATCTCATTCGCCCTCTCAGGGAGGTCGCCAGATCCGAGAAAGACAAAGACAGAGTGAAGGAGCATGACAAGGAAAATGAAAAGGAGAAAGTGAAAGAGCCACCCACTGCTGTTTCTGGAGAGCCAGCTGTTCGGGAGACACCTGTTTCTGGCGCTCCGCCGCTGAGGGGTGAAGCGGTACCTCCCCGCCGAGCTCTCAGAGAAGGGAAGTCCCAGTCTCTTATTTTGCTGTCTGGATCAGCAGCAGCAGGGTCTACCAATGCCAGAAACACTGCAAAGGTGGGTGTTACTAGACTTAAAGCCTTTTTTTTAGGCTTTTCATTAGCAAATCACATTTGAAAAGCATCATTGCCCTGCTGTGGCTGCTTTCAGAAACAATTCGAAGGCCAGAATAGCTTTGAACAGAAGCTCCATCTCATGCTTCAGCGTATTGGAGTGTCCAAACCCCTGCCAGGAGAGACACAGGTGTGCACATGTGCATGTCTGAACTTTGGTATGTATACTGTGGAAGTCTTAAATAGTACTAAATACCCCTTTTATTCATGTAGGATCAAGAAGGAGAGATGAAAAAGGCAGAGTCTGAAGGTATGTGCCTTTATCTACGAGATATTTAATAGTCTTCTCAGTTCCAGCTTAGTGTTAATGAAGCTAAATTAATCTTTGAAGTCTAGGGATTTGTGTCAAAAGGAGAGGCTTCTTGATGTGGATCAGTTCTCCAATAAAAAGATTTAATATCTGAGGCACTGTGCTGATAAGACAAGCAGGAGTATGCGGCTCTTTCAGGTTATTATATGTGCATCGATTCCTGTGGTAAAATGACTTTTGTACTTCAGGTACCATCATTGACAATAAACCTGAGCCACCTCCTACTTTCTCAAAACCTCGAACGATGTCCGCATCATCAGGTAAAACACTGATTTACGGTCTCATGTGTACAGAGTACAGTAAGCTAATCATTTTCTCGTTTATTCTGCTTGCTCTTTAGACACAAGGCATCAAATTCGGGCAAGTGTGTCAGCACATGAAGGAGCTGGGAAACCTGCTTTGCTTCCAAAGCCAGTTATCAAACCAGGTCCGCCCCCCACAACATCTGGCCGTAACACACCTGAGAACGAGCTGTCCCAAATACAGGAAGCGGAGACAAACACACCCACTAAACTCAGCCCAGTTGCAGCTCTGTCCCCTCCTGCCACCTCTGCTCCCAGTGCTCCCACAGTACCGACAATCTCAAACTCAGTCCCCGACTCAACTGATATTAAAGTTTCCCCTTCAAGTCCTGTAACTCCCTCTGACGCAGACATATGCACTGACTCTCCTGCAGCAGCTGCAGCAGCATCTACCAATGCTAGAGTGTGTGATGGTGAAGCCGCTGTCCTCGAAACTACCACCACACCCACAGAACCCCAGACCACTATCTCAGTTGCTTCCACCTCCTCACACTCCGTTACTCCAAGCCTCGCTGCCACTTCCAACTCAGCAGCAACAATTGCTAGGCCTTCCATTACCACCTCGGAAAATGTTTCTGCTCCCAGTCATGAAAGCTCAGTTTCCACAGCATCAACAAATCTGTCAACTAAATCGACTTTGCCAGAGCCAAGTGGTATTTTCTCAGTTGATGCTGCTCCTGCTGCTGGTGGTGATGCAGCTATTTCTGTCACCACTGCAGCTTCTGTGCCCTGCACCAGCATATCAGATGTGCCACCAGGCTTGTCTACCACCACCATCAGTGGTGTCAGTCATGAATCCACTTTAGTCGCATCCAGTAGCTCTTCAACATTAGTCACTGAAACTGCATCTCCTCCCTCTGACTCCAGTGATATAATTACAGTTACTATTTCACACGATCCCCCCTTTACCACTTCTTCCACTGTGGTCTCTACCACCCTTCCTCCTACCACCTCTGCCCTTTCTACCACTCCTACAACCATCACCCAAACAGCCGATGACTCCATTAACTCTGTCTCTTCATCTACCGTCATTCACCCAACCACCACGTCTGTTCCCCCGACTTCTTCCAGTGAAACAAACCCTACAGACACCACTTCTACTGCCACCAGTTTGAACCGAGCAGATACCACTTCTACTGCCAGTTCATCAACCTCTGGTGCAATTAGCTCACCACTCACAACTGGGTCAGACCCACCTTTTTCCAACAATGTCAGCGCTAAACTCACACCAACTATCTCTATCCTGCCCGCTACTGATAACTCGAGTGCTACTTCTACTGCAGCACCCTCTGATGATAGTCCAGGCCAAGATAATGTCATTAAGACATCTCCTGAGGAGAGCTCAAGTATAGAGCCTGCAGAAAAAGGCACTGGTGAGTTTTTTAAGCTCCCCTTGTGATCTCTGTATGAATGTTGAATGATGTGTTTTATGATTTTTTTTTTTTTTTTTGGTATCAGCAGCAGATGGGGAGCAAAAGTGCAAAGGACCAGAAATGGACGAGAAGAAGGTAGTGGTTGACGGTTGGATTCAGAGTGAGAAACCAACACTAGTCCAGAGTGAGCTGACAACAAAAGAAGTGCA
Organism: Pterophyllum scalare; assembly: GCA_024447675.2. NCBI lineage: Eukaryota > Metazoa > Chordata > Actinopteri > Cichliformes > Cichlidae > Pterophyllum > Pterophyllum scalare. The sequence goes on from JAMQGT020011684.1 coordinate 221,888, forward strand.
GCAAGAAAGTGTGAAAGTTGAAGGAGACACATCAGCTGAACCTGGAGCAGGGGAGGAGGGTGAGCGCAGCACAGATGAGGCAGTGATTGCAGGTCAGAAGCAAGAGGAAACTAAACCAGTGAGTGATAAGTGAAAAATAAAGAAAATGCTAAATACGGGACCAACTACTGTGACGGGGGGCAGGAGAGGCCACAGTAAAGGGTGAATTGTGGGGGAGGGGACTGATGATCCATGGCTCTTCCTACAGGGACCACCACATCACAGCAGCACACCACAAAGGGTGGGCCACTGGACCAAAGAACTGAGATCCCCTTGGTGTGACGTAATTAACAAATCCAGCAGTGTCTTTGTCCTTTTTTTTTAACTTATGTTTGAGATTTTGCATTGCACGTGTGATTATGTACCATAAGACAATTACTGTGGTAAAATACACCATGTTTACAATAGATGGAAAAGAGACATAGTTATGATTATTAAATGGAGTATTGAATTGACTGTGTGAAATCATTAATTTGAGCAACTTGAGTCAGTACATGCCGGCTTTTTGTGGAGGTTTTAACCTCATCTCACGATAATCCTCAGATGCCTCAATTACTCGCACACATAGTTGGTTTTGGTGACAAATTTTATTAGTCTGATCACAGGATTAGCGACTTCATCTGCAGAGAAAGAGGGTTTATTGCTTTTTTTTGTTTTTGCTTTGTTATATTCTAAATTCCAGTGCCTATTTAATTTATTTGTAAAAGAGTCAATATTAAAGATAAATGTTAGCATATAAATTCGTAATTAAACATATGTCATGGCTGGGTCTTAGACTGGTCTTCCAACTATGATCTTTGATTAAGCAACTATGGCAGTATGCCCTTTTAATTTTTATGAGGCCAACAGTTTGGAAGTATTTCCTTTTTGAATCAGAAGATGTTTAAGATGAGAGCATTGCAATATCATCAAAGAAACATAATGTAATGCTCTAGCTGATGCTGCGCTATGGCGGCCTTCAGAAGCAGTGATCCAACTAAATGCTCACTACTTTCTGCTGCGTTTTAAATGTATTTAACTGCATTATTACAGTTATCACAAAAAAAATGCAAATACTTAAACGATATTGCTATATATTTCCTGGTGTCTACCAAAGTCTTATGAAGATAATTGTGCAAAGAGTATACAGGATGTTATAAGAGTATTCCTTCTGTCACAGCACCTGGAACAGTTACAAGGGAATTTCTCATAACATCTAAAAAAATATCCACTTCTAGCTTCTAGGTCTGTAACAACAAAACAAAGTCAAACAGAAAAACTTGTGTGTCACATACAGTTTTTATTCCTTTGAGAAAAAACACAAATGCAACACGTTAAGAGCCAACATTCAGAATACAGCTCAAATACGATTTTTATATTATTTAAATCTTTACCATAATTCTGTTAGAGGGATGCAGTTACATGGAGTGGTGTATTGCTAAAACATTCAGCTATTTCTAGGTAAACCAGTGATTATCTGTTCTTCTTGTTTTTATCAGGAAGAACACCTCTTGCATGTCAGCTGGCCTACATAACAAATTTCCTTCCTCAGTTTTGTGCTACCTATTGATTTTGCACATTTGCATTGGGCTGAGGAATAAATGCAGGTTTTTTTTTTTAACATTAGATATTCAGGCTGGATGATGCTGGTATACAGAAACTCCATAAACGGTCTGCAGCACAAAAGGAAACCGTTTAAGTACAGAGAGCCTTGTTTTAGGTGTGTTTAATACACAAATTCAATAACAAAACTACTGTAAATATGTCAGTTATTATGTGGAGGAAAAAAATAGTTGATATAAATCTTTTGATTTGACTGTCCAGAGCTTCTGAATGTGGATTTCTTTTGCATCAGAGCTTGCAGCTCTACCACACCACACTGAGCCCAAGGGGGTATGTTTGTTGGGTCTGTGGTCTTCCTCTTTTCCTCCTGCCTGGCAGTTTCATTTTCAACATCCTTTTTTTTTTCCCAATATATGGACTATCCCTCCTCTACATATGTCCAAACCATCTCAGCCTTGCCTCTCTAACTTTGTCTCTGAGCCACTTGACCTGAGCTGTCCCTCTGATGTACTCTGATGTTGTTAATCCTGTCTATCCTGGTTACACCTAATGAAAATCTGAGCATTTTCAGCTCTGCTACATGCAGATCAGCCTCTTGTCTTTTCATCTCCAAACCATACATCATATCAGGTCTCACTACCATCTTATAAACCTTCTCTTTTCCTCTTGCTACTATCATTCTGTCACACATCACCCCTGACATTTGTCTCCACCCACTCCACCCTGCCTGCACTCTGTTCTTCACCTGTCTTGTGCACTGTCTGTTGCTTTGAGATGGTTGACCCCAGGTATTTAAACTCATCCACCTTCACCACCTTTGGTCAGCTTCACTGTTACACCTGTCTCCCTCTCATTCACACACTTGTATCCTGTCTTGTTTTTGATGGCTTTCATTTCTCCTCTCTCCTGAACATACCTCCACATCTCCAGGCAAACAAGAAGGGGCTCGGAGCCAATCCATGGTATAATCCCACCCCCACCTTGATCCAATTTGTCACATGTCATGCACCAACATCACATACTTCTCTCCAACTCCTGACTTTCTTATAAAATACTACAGCTTATTTTCTTTCTTTCTTTCGTTCTTTCTTTTTAATATCTTGGCTCTTCTCTGGTAAAACTGGTTATTTGTGGACAATTTACACTTCAAAAGAGACCTTGAAACGGATAAGCAGAAGAAGACTGGATGGATGGATGGATGGGTGGAGCTAAGATCCAGACCAGCAGGGGTCGCTGGCGGAGAGTTCCCCCACAAAGACGCACCTCACCCGGAAGAGAAGGAGCGAGGTTATCGACGGCGTTAACGTTTGTTGTGGGGGGTCGGCGGTGTTTCTGAAGTTATTCAGATAATCCAGTAAATAATCAGCTCCCAGCGGAGGTGCTATTTTTTTTCCCCCCACGGTGGGTTTAGTGTTGCTGAACACGCGTTAGAGATGTCGGTCCCGCCTCCCAATCGCTCGACCGCCGGCTGGCCGCGCAGCAGTGCTGTCCAGTTTGGGGAACAAATACGGGCCCGCGAAGCCACTCACCCTGGAGCGGACTATCAACCTGTAAGTCCGCACATGCAGCCGCTCTTTCTACCGGCATGGGCCCGTTAATTAACACACACCGAGCAGTCAGGATGCACTCGGAGCCGGTCTTAGCCAGTTAATTATTTGTGACCGCGGTAGGAAGGAGATACTCAGCGGATCGATGTCGTTCCTGTCAGCGATTTATCAGGGTTGCGCTCAAAGAAAAGTATGAGGAAAACATCTCTGCTTTAACACTGATATTTTAGCCGGGCATTCGTGTCTATAAATGTAGATTTTCGGTGACGGGTGCAGCTAATTATTTTCCTTACCAGTGTTTGAGGTAAATTTTTTAAAATTTGATTACCATGATATCATCTGACAAGTGTTTGAGGCAATTTTTTACAAGATTACATGCCGAAATTAAGAATATATAAAGATATAAAGATGAAATTAAATGCCAAATCCTCAAGGGATTTGTGAAATTGTGGCATTATTTATTCATTTATTTATTTTATAACGTTTGAAATTGAGTCATCAAGCAATTTTCTTGATCAAGAAAACAACCAGTTAGTCAGCTCTAATAAATTAATGACATTTTTATTTTCTCTTTTATGTTTGTCAGGTAACATGTCATGTCACCTTGTACAACAACCCAAAGACACAGGAACTCAGTTGTGTTTTTTTTTCCCCATGGAAGTGAAAAACAAAAATGTTAGAAGTCTACTATGTTTTCTTCAGGTTAAAAGGAAGAAAACTTACATTAAAGCAAAAAAAGAGAGAGACTTTACTTGAGACTTAAGAATGCTAATTGTGGCCGCTAAAATCCTGAATAAAATATGGTGTGATACTAAAAGCGCTGAAGTGAAGTAATAGATTCAGCTCATGTGCGCACACAGTGTGCAGTATTTTTTGTCATTCATCAAACAAAAATTACACATTTCATTTTCAGCCTCTCAGATTTGACCATTTAAAAACTGATTATCTCTTGAACTGTTTATTGAACAAATGAAACAATTTGTAAATGTCGCACACCATCTTGAAAAATTAAATAATCAGGTATTATTTTGAGAATAACTGTTGTAGCCTTTGATTAAAAACTTCTTGTACATTTTATTACCATTATTCTAAAGTGTGCCCCAGCTTTACATTTTATAGGATGTGACTGTGGACCGTGCTGTGGTTCTCTGTTTATGCTGAAATACCTTCTCGTGTATAATTTTGCATCAGGTACCCCCTCACCAACTACACATTCGGCACCAAGGAGCCTCTGTATGAGAAAGACAGCTCGGTGGCGGCCCGGTTCCAGCGGATGCGGGAAGAGTTTGATAAGATGGGCATGCGGAGGACAGTGGAGGGTGTCCTCATTGTCCATGAACACAGACTGCCTCATGTGTTACTTCTCCAGCTGGGCACAACTTTTTTCAAACTGTGAGTGTCTTATGTTCTGAGCTCCGTTGTATAAGCTGAGGTGTTTTTTGCTGCACAGGTGACTCACAGTTTGCTTCTCTGCTGCAGGCCTGGTGGAGAGTTGAACCCTGGAGAAGATGAGGTGGAGGGACTGAAGCGCCTGATGACAGAGGTACCTCATGGCACACTTTGAGTTTAGTGTCACTGTGATGGTTGTTTTTTAGTGTATTAACTTCAGATTGGTTGTTAGATCCTCGGGCGGCAGGATGGGGTGAAGCAGGACTGGGTGATCGATGACTGTATCGGTAACTGGTGGCGCCCCAACTTTGAGCCTCCACAGGTCAGTACAAAGTAGATGATCAGAAGGATATTTGATATTTTAACTGGGGATGCACCAAACCAAAATTTTCTGGTTCTGATCCAATAAAGATACTTTGGATTCACCCTATACTGAGTACATATCTGATACCTGCATTCAATTTAAAAAACTGTAATCCTTACTGTGAGGAAGAGACTGGAAATCCTTCTGTAAGTTTAAGGCAACATCAGGCATGCATACATGTATATTTTTGAGCTTGTATTAGGGCTGGGCGATATGGACCAAAAGTAATGTCTCTATATTTTTTAGCTGAATGGCGATATACCATATATAGCTCGATATTTTTCTTCACAAATGGTATAAACAAAAAGGCATTTCTGCATCAAAGCTACATGCCCGAAACGTCACACGGGCACTCTATTAACATTCAGCTGTAGATGTAGATGAGAAATTGCTCAAAAATAAACTATTGGCATATTTAAATAATAATGCTCCTCAAATAAATTAATGCTTTTTTCCTCCATAACAAGAAGACTCACAGCTGTGCTATTAAAATGTAAACAGAAAAAACACAGAGCAAAAGGCTGACTTCTTCTTTAAAAAGCGAGTCTGCAGTGAAGTAGACTTCACCGGAAAGTGCTTCCTCCTGTGTGTACTCCTGTACATCTAGTACTCTGTGCAGATAAAAAACATGTAAACAGACTGAATGAATGAAATTCCATCCTTCAGTCAGCAGGATTTTAGCCAGCTCAGTAAATCCATATACATATGCACTGACGTATCACAGCAAAAGGGCCCATCCGCTCAATGCCGCATCTATGTATCCGCCCAACTATGTTTCCCCCGGCTGAATCACGATATGAAAAAGACCCACTTTAGCTACTAAGGTCACGTGCCTTAAGGTACCAGACCAACAGCCAAGTACGCTTGGGGGTCCGGGCTATGACGAAGCGTACGAACGGATGCAGTATGAAGGCTGTATGTAAACAAAACACAGTGACAGCAGAGGATTTCGGGTTCCCAAAACTCTCCAAAGTCGCCGCAAAAAGTCGCTAAATTTTTCGCTATTCGCTTTTTGGAAAGAAAAGAAAAAAAGGTGCTAGGGGGTCTGAAAAGCCGCTAAATGTAGCGACAAAGTTGCTAAGTTGGCAACACTGCCATGCTGTCGCTTCCTGCATGATTTACGGGTGAAGCGGTGAGGGAGAGAGGCGGGGCAGTGTGAAGCTGTGCAGAGAGCAAGAACGGTGAACTGGTGGATCTACAAGTATGACTGTAACGCGACATAGACTATATCGATATAAACAATACTGTCTCATCTTATATCGCATATGAAAATATATAGATATTTCTTAAAAACTCGATATATCGCCCAGCCCTAGTTCAGACTCAGATAATAAGTAAAACGGACATAATGTAAGTTATTTATTCTTTAAGTGCGGCCTAGCACCAAATAACTCACGGACCGGCACCGGTCCGGGGCCTCAACATCTACTTTTGTTTAGAATATTTTATTCATCCAGAAAACAGCCAAGCAATGCCTCTGGTTGATGGTGTCAGATGGCTCCTCAACACCTGATGTGGAGCTTGTTCATCAACTGTATATCTCTCAGTCATAGTCCAAGTTGGGCTTAGGGAGCATTCTTCTTTTCATGAAGGTTATGGCTGTTTGCTGCTCAGCTGTATCTCTGTGCAGATATTGGAGAATTTGGACCTGGAAATTACTAATAAAGTCAGCCTTAACAACTGGAACCCTCAATGTTTGTGCAAGTTTTAAAAAATTAAAGCTGTTTGGTTTAGTTTAGAGAAGCATTATGTTCAAAGAAAAGGTGTGAAGGAGACATCAGACCATTGAACACAGTCCCTTCCCTGAGAGGTTTTACCACAGCACGCTAGCTGAGCTGTTTATACACCATTTGCGTGCAGCCATGTGTGAGTTTGTGTCATACGACGTGTTCTCTCAGCTCTTTATTCCCTAAAGCTGTTGCTCCTCTGTTAGTGAGATTAGACAAACTGGTCAAGGTGAGCTGGGTCACATCTGCGTGTGTGTGCACTGCAACCTGATAAATGAGTCTAGACAGTGGAATTATATTTGGACATAAAAAGTGGGAGTAATACTCAGCAATGGGTCTATTGGATATGCACGTGTGTATTGCATGTACATAGTGACTGCTAACTTCTTTATACATACATATACATAGAAATAAAAAAATAAAAATATTAATGTTGGTCAGACAGACCACTTGTGTGTGCCTAAACATGTGTTGTGAATTTAATGCCCTCTTTGACAAGTCCTTGAGTGGGCAACAAGGACAAGACAGCGGGCATCTTCTCTGTCTGCCTGTCGGACTGTAAATCAGCCATAAAACGGCTAATTAACTCTGCTGCGCTGTAAACAAGCAGCGCCACACTACACACCACGGAGATGACAAAACAGGGCGGAGAGTAGAGAAAGAGCTACGTCTGTATGTGTTCACGTTAGACTTAAAATACTATCCAACCTTCCTGTAAGGACGTTAGCCAGATACCTAAAATGCTAACTAAACCACAGGAAGGCACAAAGTTAATATCTGCTGTGAGCACTTCTCCATGTTTTTCCTCCATGTTGAATATGTTTGTGTTTCTTTAGCCACGAGGGTTGGCACAAAATCCAAACATTTATTCATCCATCCATACAACCATCTCAGCTGGACAGACAGACGCATAAACAGCCAGGGGAAAAATGAGAGTGCTTCAACAATGAAGCCAATCACATGCTGAATTATGTTTCACAGAACACCGCTCAACCACAGTAGCACCTGCAAGCTCAAATTGTCAGTCCTGTTAGATTGGAAATATCTGTGTAATGTGATGTTTTTGGATTTCAGATCTACTCCTGTCTAATGATGGGTTTCATAGCACCACAAATGCCCCTCTTCTACTACGGCTGCAATTAAACTTCACATCAGCTCTGAGGGCGCAGCTATAGAAAGGTCAGTAAACCCATCCATGCATATGGGCTTTTGCATGATTGTAGGTCTTTTATTCAGTAGTGCCTTATTGCTGGCATTGCAAAAAGAAACATTTTGGTATGTCAATACCAAAATATGTGTAAAAGAGACATGGAAATCACTTTAGTTTCTCGGCACATCAAAGTGAAACGAATGCGACTGATTGAACAGGTATTCTTGGTGTGTGTCGTGTGTTCTCCCAGAGTTAACCCTGAAGTTACCCGGATAAGCCAAAAAAATCCTGCTTTGTAGTAGAGGCCACAGGAGAGACTGGCAACGCACAAGGGTAGACAATCTGACAGTTTAACAAGGGAAAAAGGGAAGATGGGACTAAAGACAGTGAGGACTGACTGGGGGACAACAAACAGGTGAGGAATGAGACACAGGTGACAGTAACTGAGGAGAACAGGAAGCTAAACAAACAGGAAACTGACTTTCATAATAAAACTCCAAAACAACATAGACTAAGATGGACCTAATTAAACACACTAAACAAGAAGTCGCGTGCAGAGTGGGAGGCACAAACAGGAGACTACTACTAAGAATAACACATAAACCAAAACTAAGACTGTGACTATAGTATCTAAAGCAAAACAGAAACCAGGGGATCAGCGATTATATCAAGGAAATAAAAACAATCCAACTCATCAAATGCTAGAACAAAAAACCCTAAACAGAAACTCAGAGCAGCACTAAAGGCTCCAGGAGTGTAAATGGAAATCGAAAAACAAAAATAATGAGCAAGGATACAGACTCAAAGGAACAAACCGCCAGGGACCATGACAAGGTCAGAGATTTGTTTTGTAAGCAGAGAAGCATGTGTTGGGTTCACTTTTCAGACCCAGACGTTACATACATCAGTTATATACAGATTTGGTTTCTAGTCATAAAAATGGGCAGTGCAGTAGCTCGGTGGTTAGTGCTGTTGCTTCACAACAAGAGGGCCCCGGGTCCTGGGTTTTCTCCAGGAGCTCTGGTTCCTCCTGCCATGGAAAAACACCAGCATGCCAAGATCCTCTTGTAAAAGAGATTCTTAATTGCAACACTTTCACTTTCAGGTTAAATAAAGGTTAATAAATCTACTTGGAAGAAGCGTGCACAGTTGATGCCCTTGTACACCTCCTGATGATGACAGTGAATGGTTAATTCAGGTATGAGGACTCTAGACTCTCACAAAGACATTAGGAGTGGACGGTGCACTAGCAGCGGATTAAACCCCATGGTGTATAGATGAATCATCAGCAATGTGGCCATAGGTAATTTATCATTTTGATGCCAGCGTTAAAAATGAAGTCTTACTGATAGAATAGAGCAGAATAGCAAAGCAAAGGAAAAGAAAGGAAAAACAAAGTAGGGTGACACAGCTGAATTTAATTTAATGTTACTACAGTCCATCTGTAACCTAACTACATGGTTTAATCAATTCCACAGAAGGCTGCAGGTTTAGTTGTGATTAATGCATTAATCAGAGATACAAAAGAAACCACATCTACTGGATGGGGCTTAATAACTCTTACAGACTACTCCCAGTGCAAAGAGCGATTCGCATTGTTGCAAGGTGTGCATCAAAAGTAGTGTTAAAGGTAGTGACAATGTTTAACACTGTCCCTGAATAAGCACCAGTTTAAGTTGTAAAATAAAAAAACCTGTGGTTCCTATAATGGCTGCTGCTGAAAATGCATTTTTTAAAGAAATTGGTGCAAAATGTTCAAATGAAATATTCCCACAGGCCTCGTTGAAACTGATGTTACAGAGTTTCGCAGTGTCCCGTAAAGAGTGTAATATGGTTCTCTTGAAAGAGTGTCTTACCGGGTGCCTCAAAAGAACATGCAAATGCGTGAAGGAGCAGATGAAAAGGGTGACTGTGACGGTACATTTTATGGTTCAGTTAAGTTTTAATGTAAAATCTGGTCAAGCAATATGTGATTTTGTAAAATAAAGACTTATTTTTTGTCAGTAGAGCAGGAGAAGTCTATTCGTCTGTTTGACGTGACAAATTATGATCTCGGCTTTGGGATCTTTTGGGGGAAAATTACAAAAGGAACAAAAGTTGGTTATCAGTCCCTGGCTAAAGAAACAGGAGTCATCTGAAACTGATAGGTAGAGGGGGGTTGTGTTATTTTTATTTTTTTATCATTTATTCACATACTTACTCAGACAAGAATGAACGGATTTTGATAAAAAAAAAATTCACGGCATTGTTCGGGCTGCTACAAAGAACAGTTGTTTACCATTTTGGTGGTGATCACGATCACCATCTGGATCCAGGATTTTGTAAAAGGATTCTTTGCAATCACATATTTGCATCGAACCTTATGAGGGGTCAGAATCCTCTAAAAAGAATTGGGGTGCAACATAAGCTGCTGACCGTGAGTTCTGCGATGTAGCAATGTTTGTAATCAAAGGATTCTGGATCTAATGATCCAGAAAGCTAAAAATGATTTATGCTTCAGTATGTCAGTATTGGGTAGTATCTATTACAGCGTTGAATCAGCACATAGAAAATTTGGGGTGGGTAAGGTATGTGCTCTACTGAGTGCCATTCTAGTTATGCATGTAAACACTTGGTAAAATTCAGCTCTACGTAATTTCAATATCTTTCTCAGTAGTTCTTATAAATATATCCTACATGCTACATCACGTCTTTGTGAGTTTCCCCAGACTAGGTGAAATGTTTTTGTCTGTAAATGTTGGTCTTGTGGTGGAGCTCTGGCTTAATAATGACCCTGGTAAAGTGATGGATAAATTATCCTTACCACTACTGCATAAGACAAGAAAGAAAAGCAAATCCATGACGACATCTCTGAGAAGCATATCCAGTTCTGAAAATACATGTAAACTGGCGGTTGCCTTGTTTCTACAAACACCTGCCGGAAGTCGTACCGGAGGGATGGAAAGCATTGCTCCAAAAGAAAATCTTTTCAGTACCCACTCAGCTGGGGTTCCAAGCGATCCAAAAATGTGACGTCGGAGAACAGCACGGCGCTGATTGGCCAGGGGGTATCATCGCTAACTGAGTCATGAGAGCGACTCCTTCACCAGGGGATTCAACCGCGCCATTTTTAAAACCCGGACAGCAAGAAAACGGAGGCACGCAAACCAACACCGTGGTCGAATGAGGAGGTGCAGACGTTTCTGTGTCTTGCGTAGGGGGGGATGGAACAAGAAATGAGAACGTTTATCATGAGGTCTACCGAGCTAATTGCTGCTCACGGGTACCATCGAACAACACAGCAGTGTAGACAAAAGCTAACACACTTTGAGTCGCATAAAGA
>JAMQGT020011685.1:0-22044 GCA_024447675.2 Pterophyllum scalare
TTCCTGTTAAAAGGGTGTTTTCTTCCCCACTGTCGCCTAGTGCTTGCTCATAGGGGATCTATCTCTTTCCTCTTTTCTATCTTTTTTTTAACCAGGTAAAATGTTTGAGAACCAATTCTCATTTACAAACATGACCTGGCTTTTCACCTCTTTTACCCTTCTATCTCTCCTTTACTCTTTTTTTCTTCTCATCCCCAACCTGTTTCTTCATGCTTGAGAACACAGAGGGGAGTGATAATAAAAAGAAATAAAGGCAACCATATGCTATCAAAAATAATCATTTGTGGATGTCTAAATGTTTACCACACAAATATGAAGGTTGTATAAAATTTGTAGTGACAAAAAAGCATTTTTATAGTATGAAAATGATGATCATGCCAATCCTTATGAAAATGACCAGAATTGTGGATTCCATCTACCCTAGCTAAGACTTACAGCAAACCAGTGAAGGAATGGTCCACAGCAACACTGGCCTCACATTCACAGCTAAAACCACACCTTTGTTTTGTCAGCTAGATGTAACAGAACAATAGAAGTTGCCATTCTAGTGTTCTAGTTGTTGGCCATGTGCACATTTCATCCTCCAGAGGACATGGGTTACTGTGACAGGGTGGATTTACTGGGAGTGTTACCATTGGAAGATGCACAGTTTCACTGCCTTCTGTAAAGTGATGCCACAGTCGCTGTGCTTCTCTGGAGTGGTGTTAGTATGTTTTTAGAGCAGAGTGAATCTGGCCTGTGTGCATGTGTATATACCAGCCAGACTGGAGATGCAGGGATGCTATACTGAGGAGCTGCCCTGAGCTGCTGATGGTTTGGACCTCCCTGAAGCACAAATATAGAATGTCACTGTGGTCCCTGTAACAGCACCTTTTTCAAGTTCTTTACTATATTTTATAGTAAAATTGATATAGTAACATATCTAAAGGTTGAAGTCAGATGTGTTACGCTGGCTTTCACACGCAGACACTATTAGACAAACAATTCTTTTAAAAAGCAGGGCTAAAGACGTGCCTGCACACCGTCGTAGTTCCAGCCTGTTTCCGTAACATCTGTAACCAGTGGAGGGCGATCAGTTAAAAGAACAGCTCACTTAATTTTCTACACTGGGCTGGACAGAAACATCATTTTCTTAAAGGACTTTTATGATTCTAATTGTCAGCTACTGAATGATGAAACTTAAAAAACAGGATGTTTAAAGAATTTGATGGGAATCATCTCCATAGTATGGGATCCATATCCAGCAGTGTATTAAAATGAATGGTTTTAAAAATCAGACCTGAAAGAAATGAAACTGATTTTATGAGCAAAACCGAAGAGAAAAAAATGCACACACCAACATAAGGAAATTTTCTGCAGGAAAATAACACCATGTGACACCATTAAAGACCCTACAATAATTGCAGAAAAAAACCCAACAGTCAAAACGACCCCTATGAACAAGCACTTGGCAACAGTGGGAAGGAAAAACTCCCTTTTAACCTCAGACAGAACCAGGCTCAGGGAGGGGCAGTGATCTGCCGCGAACGGTTGGGGCTGAGGGGAGAGAGACAGGACAAAAGGCACACTGTTTAGAGTCTGAGATTAAAAATGACTAATGATTAAATGCAGAGTGGGGTATAAACCGATTAAAAAGAGGTGAAAGAAAAGAAGCAGAAAGCTCAAAGCTCTGCCTCCCATTCTACAGCCTGAAATCAAGGAATTACAATCGTCCAGCCGAGCTGATACCGGCTTCCACGAGTAAGGCATACATTGAGAGATGAAAAAAATAAAATAAATAATAATAATTTTATTGTAATATTTCAAGGTCACAATAATGTTCCAATTTAGAACTACAACAAAAAAAGAAACTAACAAAAATAAAATGCACTTCAATTGGATACTTATACAGGGTTCTAGCCAGAAGTTTTTTCAGCCCAGACGTGTGTGGATGTGTAGTTACATTTCTCGAGGTGCATGTCAGTTATGTACGTAGGATGTAGATTGATAGTGTGATAATTTTTGCATATAATACTTAAATAAAAGCTAGCCTGCACATGTGGGTCTTCAGTTTACAGTTTGCAGTGTCTTGCAACAGATGTCTGCCAGCTGCTTCAAAACCTCAAAAAGAAAAAGATTGAATGATTAACCAATCGCAGTCAATGCTGTGTGATGTCACGTGCCTTGGGTGGTGGTCATAGGTGACACAGTTTTGCCAATTTAACCCCTTTTCGGAACCCCAGCCACCCCCTCAAAGAAAAACCAGCTAGTGAGGAATTTAGCAACTTTTTCCGGAGACTTTTTGAGATAGCCCAGAAAACTGAAATCCTCCACCAACGCTCTTTTCTGTGTACAAAAAGCGCTCCCTTCATACGTCTAGACTTCACTGAGGGGACAAACCCCCCTCCCCAAGACACCTGTCACAAACTGAGCCCTGTACCACACCCTTCCCAGCTCTGCGGGAGGTCATGGTTGTCAGTACGGGTGTGAAAGTGGTATGCAGCAGTGAGCGCTGGTGAATTCAAGGACCATTTGTGGGATTTTGCCTAAACTGGATAACGGAAGAAGATGGATGGATGAAAAGGACATGTTGCTGTTTGACACTTCACTTCACCTGCAGCTGGAGCTGACTGAGCTAAAAAGTGCGACAGTCGACACCAGCATCTCTCTTTCGCATTTTTACAGCTGTTGTGTATTTGCCAAAAAATTTTAATGATTTGGAGATCTGGCCATAAGGGCAGCAGAAGAGACAACAAATACACTGCTCAAAAAAGATAAAAGGGAACACTTAAACAACACAATTTAACTCCAAGTAAATCAAACTTCTGTGAAATCAAACTGTCCACTTAGGAAGCAACACTGATTGACAATCAGTTTCACATGCTGTTGTGCAAATGGATTAGACAACAGGTGGAAATTATTGGCAATTAGCAAGACACACTCAATAAAGGAGTGGTTCTGCAGGTGGGGACCACAGACCACTTCTCAGTACCTATGCTTTCTGGATGATGTTTTGGTCACTTTTGAATGTTGGTGGTGCTTTCACACTCGTGGTAGCATGAGACGGACTCTACAACCCACACAAGTGGCTCAGGTAGTGCAGCTCATCCAGGATGGCACATCAATGCGAGCTGTGGCAAGAAGGTTTGCTGTGTCTGTCAGCGTAGTGTCCAGAGGCTGGAGGTGCTACCAGGAGACAGGCCAGTACACCAGGAGACGTGGAGGAGGCCGTAGGAGGGCAACAACCCAGCAGCAGGACCGCTACCTCCGCCTTTGTGCAAAGAGGAACAGAAGGAGCATTGCCAGAGCCCTGCAAAATGACCTCCAGCAGGCCACAAATGTACATGTGTCTGCACAAACTGTTAGAAACTGACTCCATGAGGATGGTATGAGGGCCCGACGTCCACAGATGGGGGTTGTGCTCACAGCCCAACACCGTGCAGGACGCTTGGCATTTGCCAGAGAACACCAGGATTGGCAAATTTGCCACTGGTGCCCTGTGCTCTTCACAGATGAAAGCAGGTTCACACTGAGCACATGTGACACACGTGACAGAGTCTGGAGACACCGTGGAGAGCGATCTGCTGCCTGCAACATCCTTCAGCATGACCGGTTTGGCAGTGGGTCAGTAATGGTGTGGGATGGCATTTCTTTGGAGGGCTGCACAGCCCTCCATGTGCTGGGTTCCTCCTAATGGGTTCCTCCTAATGCAGGACAATGCTAGACCTCATGTGGCTGGAGTGTGTCAGCAGTTCCTGCAAGACCTGAATCCGATTGAGCACATCTGTGACATCATGTCTCGCTCCATCCACCAACGTCACGTTGCACCACAGACTGTCCAGGAGTTGGCGGATGCTTTAGTCCAGGTCTGGGAGGAGATCCTTCAGGAGACCATCCGCCACCTCATCAGGAGCATGCCCAGGCATTGTAGGGAGGTCATACAGGCACGTGGAGGCCACACACAATACTGAGCCTCATCTTGACTTGTTTTAAGGACATTACATCAAAGGTGGATCAGCCTGTAGTGTGTTTTTTCCACTTTAATTTTGTGTGTGACTCCAAATCCAGGCCTGCATTGATTAATAAATTTGATTTCCATTGATGATTTTTGTGTGATTTTGTTGTCAGCACATTCAACTTTGTACAGAACAAAGTATTCAATGAGAATATTTCATTCAGTCAAATCTAGGATGTGTTATTTGAGTGTTCCCTTTATTTTTTTGAGCAGTGTATATAAAGCCCACGTTGTTTTTGGCACAACACTCACTCACAGCAATTTAAGAAGAACACGTGGCTAAACATTTCACTCAAGGTCTCTCTTGGGAGGGGAGTCCAGAGTCCAACATTGTTTTGGCAAAGTGTCAGGGTTCCTTCTGTGTCGCCTGCTCTGGTCATGAAAAACAATCATCAGTGGTTTCTGGTATCTCTAGCTTTACGTTTCTCAAAACAGAGTTTCCGATAACTAGAGTTTGTGTGTTGTCCTGGTTACATACATAGGATCGATGCAGAACTCTAATTCAGGCCTTATTAGATGGAGTGATAATTCTTTTTGAATGTACACCAGAACAGTTACACTTACATATCATGTGTTCAACGTGTCCCAGAGCGCTGTTTCCTTCCACTAATGGGTTTGCAGAAATCACGTAAAAAGTGTATACAACTAAAACATTATAATCCGGGTGTTTTATCGATCTGATCAGCTGCTAATATCCGTCATCATGTCAGCATAACAAGGCCTCTCACAGCTCCCAAAATTGTCCTTTGAGCTACTTTTTTTGTCATCTTCCCCCTCGCTTTCACAGTGGTTCGCCATTTTGCTTTCTGTAGCCCAAAAGTTTTTGTTTGTTTTGAGGGTTTTTTTGCAACACAGTGATAATTCAAACTGACAACTGTTTCGTACACAACCCACAGAGAGCCTAGTATTTCAGTGGATTTAAAAAATTATCATCCCCGAGGCCATAAATCAGAGGACTCAGACATCTTGGAGCAAGAATAAAAGATATATAATTAAATTACCTGACACTAATAAATACATTTCAGTCGATCTGAAAGACAGCATCTTCTATGATTGAGCACCACATCTGTATGAGACAAAGAAACAGTTGGAAAACACGAACACTGTTCTGAGTCCTTTATGCACTGACTTCTTATTTCCTTTTGATGCAGCTTTTGCCACTCTCATTATTTGAAAATAGGTGAAAACAATAGTAATGCCCATAGTCAGCTAAAAAGAACTGAGAAAGGCATGTGAAATCGAGTTACAATAATCAAGACCAGAGAAAACTGAAGCGTGTACTACTTGGATGACGGTAAAGGTTTGATTTTTGTAATGCTTCTTAGATGAAAGAAACAAGACTGGGTGAGCTTAAAGATGTGAGATTCAAAATTCAAATGCTAATACCAAGATTCTTGGTAGATGATTTGATATTGCTAGTAATATTAAAATCATCTGCCAAAGTAATGACTGACTTCCTCACAGAAGCTGTCAGGGTCAAGCACCTTAGTTTTGCAAGGATTGAAATGAAGTGAATTTGAAGACATCCAATAATGGCTGTGATGCATTCACTAAGGTAGGAGAGGCTATTAGATTTAGAGGGTAGCAAGTTAATGTTGCACAGAGTCAATAAAACACTTCAAACATTGCACTATTAATGATAGAGACACATTTAACATGTGCGGGATAACTACATTTATTTTTAGCATGTTTTTCATTGTAACAACTAAATGTTTTTTTTGTTTGAAGAAGTTACAATCAGGAATACAATAATTTTTGTTTACACACAACTATTGCTAATGTGAATGAATGCCAAATTAATGTAATAACAGCAAAGTATTACATATCGGTACAATTTTGAGCATTCCTGGAAATCTGAGTATTTCTATTTGAACATCATAAAAATTCAACAATTTAAGCTGCTGGATGTTTCTTATACACGGCGCAGAGAGCATAGTATTTCAGTGCACGAGCAAACATTTCATCCCTGAGGCCATAAATTAACGGACTCAGACATCTTGGAGCAAGAATAAAGGTTATGTAATTAACGTACCTCACATTAACATATAACAGAAAATCAATTTGGAGGACAGCAGCCTCTATGAATGGACACCAGAGCTGGATGAGACAAAGCAGCAGCTGGAAACCATGAAGAACCACTGTACTGAGCCCTTTCCATGTCAACTTCTTATTCTCTCCTGATGCAGCTTTAGCCACTTTCATTATTTGCACGTAGGCGAAAACAACAGTGATGGACATAATCAAGAAATAAAGCTGACTTACAGCTGACCTAAGATGACCCTGCCAACTGTGAAAGATGAATATTTCAACAGCACATATTCTTCTCTGAGTATAGAAGCTGGAGTTTGCTGATGCAAAGAAAATAGAAAGAAAAACAATGCAGGGCACAGAGCTGAGGCCGTGAATGATCAGGATGAAGTGCAGAGCTCTCTGTGCAGAGCACAGCTCTGCATGACGCAGGGGCATGCAAATGGCCACATAGCGCTCCAGGGTCATTGCTGTCAGAGTAACTGGTGTGACAAATGTGTACACAGACAAAACAGTGTATATAATAACACACAACCACATTTGTATGGTGAAATTCAAAAAGCTCAAAATGAGCAAGACATCTGTGACGAATAAAAAAGAGAATCAGACATCAGTGTAATGGCGAATAAGATGTAGCGCATGGTTGTGTAGAAAACATCTTTCATAAAAAATGTGGTGATTTGGAAAAGGTTGATGCAAATAAACGTGTAGATAAATACCTGTACTATGATGACCTGATTACTGATTTTGTTTACCGCCAAATGATCATGAATCAGTGAGTTATTGGATGCCATATATTTCTCAGTTTTAAGCAAATATTTAGTGGTTTTCAACACTTCAAGAAGAAAATTCAAGAACTCATCTATTTATATGTCTGGTTATAGATTCTAAAAATAATCCCACACAATGTATCAACTACAAAGCTTAAATAATGTCGACTTTAACAGCCTCACAACTACATTAACTGGAATATTAATGGAGAAACATAATCAAAATACACGTTAATGATATAATGACATATATATATAATACATAAACAGATCAATAAATCAGGAGACACCAGAGACTCATTTTACCAAACCATCCCCACACTACGTAGAACAATTCTGAGCAGTGCGCTGTCATAAGCTGCTTTTTATAGGCAAAACAAAAACACAAGTGGGAAAACCAAAGATGTCACCAAAGGAAATGCATTTGGGAGATGAAAAATCTAAATACACAACTACTGCATATATCACGTTTGTCTCAACACAAATTATTAACTGTTTGAAAACAATGTCTCATAACTCAACTGATCTAAACTAATTATTGATAACAATATCGCCACTGGAAATGTGTAAAGCATTTGTTTTGTGTGTCCCAAATGACTAAAACCAGTTCTTTGAAATGAAATATTGTCACACAATGTATACTTCTCATGATCTCCAGCTTCGAATACCAGAAGTACTCCTGCTTCGACAGACATGCTAAGTCATCATGAGCATGTTCTCCAGGCTTTCTGAATGTCTTTCAAAGTAAAAACACACCTAACCCAAGATATGAACCAGTGTTAACATACAACTTAGCAAAGAACCAGTTCTGCACATAACTTCCAAATTGGAATTTCTAATTATGGATCTGGTCAGCTGGCCTCTCAACGCCATTGTTTTTGATCAAATTTTCACCATGAGGAGATTGGGGGGAAGGAGAACCCTATTCCCTCTTATTAATTGATATTCCAGCTGGCTATGTTATGGATTCCTGTGTGGTGTAGAAGATGACGTGCCTGGCCGTAGTGTCATGGAGTACATACACATTTGGCTTTTGGACACTGGGATTTCTCTGAATTGGACCAGGAGATACCTGGCTTGTCATTGAAATTCAGGAAGTCTGGGCAGCTGTCTGGGCCTTGGTAAGGCTGCTTATGATGGGATTGCAGGAAGAAGGTACAGACTCAACTCAGACTCTGTATATCTGGAGCTGATTCAGAGGGGTAAGATCTTGGAGATGTATGTATCTGTTTCTGCACAGCGAAGGAATGAACCAAGAAGATTCGGAAGATTGGATTTTTTGCCACAGAGAGGTGCCAGAAAGACTCAAGGCTGTCGACAAATTAATCAATCCAGTCTGTACCCAAAACAAGTCGTGGAATCAGAAATTTGGCTCCCTGGCGGCCTTGGACTGCCGCTTATCAAATAGTCTCCTGGATGTTTTCTAAACAGATGCTGTCCTGTCTTCTTCTGGTCTGTGTTGGACTGACCTCCCTTGACCTAGCCACTGATGAACTCTACGTCTTATCAGAACTGTTCGCTGAGGAGGGGAGTTTGAGTCAGCCCCACAGTAGCCCGACATTCTTTTTGGATGGGTGTTCTGGAACTCTTAATTTCCTTGATGGAACTCTCCCAAGGGATTAATAAAGTTTAAATCAATCAATCAATCAATCAATCTGCATCTAAAGGCACTTTGGTACTAGCAGCCTATTTTGAAAACATATAGTTTTTTTCCCGTTGAATCTATTTTTAAAAATCCCAACGATAACAAAGTTTGACAGACATAGAACAGTATTTCTACACCAACAAGTCACTGCAGCATTTTGGGTCACCTGAAGGCTTTTAGATGTTTTTAGGACAACCTGGTAGTAATAAATTATAATAGTCCAACCTAGAAGTAATAAATGCATGAATTAGCTTTTCAGCATCACTCTGAGAAAAGATGTTTCTAATTTTAGAGATGTAAAAATGCAAGAAAGCAGTCCTACACGTTTGTTTAATATGTGCATTAAAATCTGTGTAGATGCTCAGTCATCCAGGTCATAGTAGTCTCTGGAGCTCGAAAAAAGAAGTCCAGTTGCCTTTTTTCAAGCTTCAGAGATGTGCATTAAAGAACGTATTCTGGACAAAAGGACTCCAAGATTCCTCACAGTGATACTGGAGGCCATGGTAATGCCATCCAAAGTAAGTATCTGGTTAGATACCATGTTTCTAAGATTTGTAGAATTAAGGAGAGTAACCTCAGTTTTATCTGAAGCAGGAAATTTGAGGTCATCCAGGCCTTTATGTCTTTAAGACTTTCCTACAGTTTAATTTATTGGTGTGTCATCTGGCTTAATGGATAGATAAAACTCAGTATCATCTGCATAGCAAAGAAAATAGAGGAAGCGTGTATAATGAAAATCGGTCCTAGCACAGAGGTCCATGTATGTATTAGTCCTTCTTTTTTCATTTTAAAAACAAATATTAAAAAATTAAAAATAGATGTGTTGGGTTTTATTTTTCCTTCATGAACAAGATGATAATGCTAAGGGTAAAATTGCAGGAAATAAATATTAAACAATAGAGTAGGAGCAGAAGCAATAATTAAATAATTAAATAAACAATTAAATTAAATAGAGAAGAAGAGAGCAGAAAGATAAAGAGGCCAGTAGTTGCGGGACTGACCTTCACGGTCTCTGAGAGATATATTTATCTTATGACCTTCACAGTCACGGGAAAATATGTTGTTCTTATGTCCATCATTGATGGTTTTGCCGAAACATATATGTCTATGTCTAAGGAGGGTGAATTGGTGTCACCACACTCTGTTAAAAAGTAGAATAAAACTGCCATGCCACGATTAGGGAAATGTCAGGGCAAGTAGGCAGGTGTTTCCTCTTTCAGGGTGCTCTCACCGCTGATTGGAAGAAGCTTGTGCCAAAAGGCTGAGAGCAGTCACTGGACCAATGAGGGAAGACCAAGTCTAAACCACAGCTTTTCCCATCTGCTTGAACTGATAGGGCTTGTAGATAGAGATAGTATTAAGTGTTAAGTTTAGCCTATAAAGGGGAAGGCTCACAGCTCACTGTTTTTATGTGCTGTGATTTTCAGAACCGAAGGAGTCCATGTGCATGTAAAAAACATCTTCTGATTCTTTAATATATTGAATGTTTTAAATGAGAACTAAAGTGATTTAAATCTCTTCCTTCATAAATAAATCAACACCCTAACAGATGGTTATTTTTATTTCATACTCCAAACCCATATAATATAGAACAAATTTTATTTCTTTTTTCCTTTGAAATGAAAATATAATTTCATAAAGAATAAGAAAAATGATCTGTCTTTTTATTTAATTCAATTCTATTTTATTTATATAGTACCAAACCACAACAAACAGTCGTCTCAAGGAGGTTTAACACCATCATCAAGGCAATTTAAGGTGCATAAATACAGTGCGCTCACTTTGATTTGATGCTTGCTCTTGTCAGTTTGCTGTTTTTAGATCTGTTAGTTAAGATGAATTTAGAATCACATTCTGAAGCAATTGTACACATGGCAAGAAGGGGGCTATCTTCTACAGCAATCTCTGTGGCTATTTTGCATTGTTATAGAGAAGAATGGGATTTTCCCTGAAGAGCACAAAGAGATTTTTTTACAGAAAATGGCTTGAGTGGACTCTCTGATGCACATCTGCAGGTGGAGGTGTCAAAAGCTATAGATGAGGTTAGTACATACTTCTACGATGCTATGCTATGAAAATTTGTAACGTAATAAGTGCAAATTGGCAAATTGTTTTTTTTCCCTAGCTGTTGAAATGTAGTACCTCCGAACTGGACCTAGACACAGCATAAGCTAAAATAACCAAACACTCACTACTTTTTATTTTATTTTATTTGTTTTATTTAAACCTTTATTTAACCAGGCAAACAGATTAAGAACAATTTCTTATTTGCAACTGCGGCTTGACAAAAGGCAAATCCTTCTGAGGGGAAAGGAATGCACTACTGCATTCTTAATGTTGCCTAGCTATATTAATAAAAATACAGTCTGCAGTTAGCGCCGGCCAGGTAACCTAGGTATGTCAACTTAGTGTATATAAAGCCCACGTTGTTTTTGGCACAACACTCACTCACAGCAATTTAAGAAGAACACGTGGCTAAACATTTCACTAGAGGTCTGTCTTGGGAGGGGAGTCCAGAGTCTAACATTGTTTTGGCAAAGTGTCAGGGTTCCTTCTGTGTCGCCTGCTCTGGTCATGAAAAACAATCATCAGTGGTTTCTGGTATCTCTAGCTTTACGTTTCTCAAAACAGAGTTTCCGATAACTAGAGTTTGTTCCTCGGCAGGTGTGTAACTGAGTGGGGGAAAATGATTCAAAACATGAATGGGTTGGTGGTCTACCGTGGGCTTCTGTTTAAGGCTATGC
The DNA here is from genome assembly GCA_024447675.2 of Pterophyllum scalare. NCBI lineage: Eukaryota > Metazoa > Chordata > Actinopteri > Cichliformes > Cichlidae > Pterophyllum > Pterophyllum scalare. The sequence continues at coordinate 11,182 of JAMQGT020011685.1, forward strand.
TTCGTCCTCTCAGTCACCCAGCCAGCCTGATTTTCCAGCTGCTCAGGACAATCTGCTGGGTGGCTACGCTACCTTCACCCACACCAACTACAGGGGCCTGAGTAGCTACTGGATATTCCAGAGTGTGGGGCCAAGCCTCCAATTCACTGAGCCTGGCCTCCACACGAGGTAATCCAGGGAAGAGGGCACAGGAGGGTGATGAGACACACCTGAAACTAATTAAAACAACAAGACAAAAAGTAAAATTAAATACAAGGCACAAGAGACAAATGACTATCCAAACAAAGTAGGAAGTGAATAACTGAAAGCGCTAAATATAGAGAGTTCAAAGAAAACAAACTGTAAACAAGATTCAAAACCTAATGAGAACCAAGAACTAGAAAGTACTGAAACAATCAAAATCTGGAACTAAGAAGCCATAGAGACTAATGAATAAAAGCAAACCCTGAAGAACAATTAAACTCAACTGCAAATAGCAACTGCAACTAAATCCAAGATCTCAAAAGCCCTGGGTCTAAGTCCCAGGATCATGACACCAGGGTTGCATAGTAGCTTTAGAAAAGTAGCTGTAGTAGTGGTAGACGACAGTTGCTGCTGGTAGTTTGTCTCAGACAGACTTAAATTATCTTACCCTAAACCATCTAATTGCAGTGAGAAGCATTTGTAGTTTGCAATGTCCTTGCACAGCTGCTATGTCAAATTATCGGCCATTACTTCACAGCCCCACGTTACCGTGTTTCTTGACAGCTGAAGAGCTTTGATTGAAGATAATATTTGTGGTTTGATTTTAAAATCCCAAAAAGGCTTACAAAGGCTTATTTTGTCATGTCTCCATCTTAGAAGGACCTCTTATGCTTAATAATTGAGTGGCTGCCTTTGCTTTTGAATTCAGCTGTGTGGAAAAATGACTGCTGTCCAGTCAAATGTGATTTTAGTTCCCTTACCTTTCTCTTTCTCAGCTAACGTGGAGGGAAGTCAGTGTCATAGTATTTAGGAACATTTTGAAAGTGTCTCCTTCTTTGGAATAGCAATGATAGACTGACAGATCAGACAAATGCACTTTGAATATCCACATGGAAGTGTTATGTTCTTGGTTGATTACTTGGTCCAGCTCCCCAATCATTTTTTTTATGTCCTTTGTTTGTAGCTATAAATTGGAAGGCTAACTAGGTCACTTAACTCGTTCACTGGAGTTTTGCAGTAGCTAGCGTGTTTGACCACACATGCATGGTGACCCTTAACTTGTAGAAGAGATCTCAGACTGGTGGTAAATACCACAGGCAGGACAGAGTTATTCATTCATTCAGGATAGATAGACTAAAATCTAAAAATCTTGATCGGCTTGCACTGCCTTTCTGATTTACCGGTCCATCGTGATCAATCGTGACCTAGAGCCTTTCTGGCTTATCTTCTGGTCTTAGTTACAAAGCTAAGATATCACAACAGTATGATTCATTATTTGTAATGAATTGCAATGCTCCAGGGGTTCTATTAGACTTTCTCTACACTGAATTTTTTGATTCATTCACCAAGATTTTTCTAGTTTGTTTAACCAAATATCTTGTTTATAATGAGTTCTGAATGATACAGATCGTCACTGTGTGTTTAAAGGTTGGATTGTTGACTTTAGAAACATACTTTTTTCATTCGTCCTTTGGGTGTGTTGGTTCTGATTAACCGAACACGTTTTGCTTGTTAAGCTGTTTTTTGTTTTATTTTCTTTTTTTTTTTATGATGATGAAACTTAATCTCTCTGTATCTGGAGGTTTGTTGTGCAATCAAATTTAGTTTGTTGCCACTTTCTGGTCTCTGCACTTAGAGAGCTGCAGTTAACAGTGAGGTGTCAGGGGATTATTGTACAGTTTGTTATTCTCCATATGGATTTAGACTCAAAGCACAGCAGTGACAGTCACTATGAAACCTGTAAAGGTGATAGGTAATTGGTTCATTAATTATTTATGGTATTCCCTGTGGATTTTGGTGAAGTTTGATGACACAACAGGTAAAGAAAAGTAGTAGTCGGAGAATTATTTATTATTTTTCAGTTTCAGTAAGATCCCATCTTTTTTATCAAAACTATGACCAACATGACCTACAGTTCTACAGTATGCTTGGGACGCTCAGGTCTCCTTGGTCTTTCACTATCTGCCTCGCTACTTTCAGGGGGCATTGTTGCAGCTCCTCATCGTCATTATCAAGTACACTTCATGACAAACACACATACACTCACTCTCACACACATGTACGGCACATCCAAACAATACAGCAAGATCGTATGATTGATTGTGCATCCATTTTTGCTTTTCTTTCTTTCGGGTGTCATTTGTTTGTTTTTTAATGTGAACTACAGAGTATATATATATATATATATATATATATATATATATATATATATATAATCCCAGCTCACCCCTACAGGTGGTCTATTTTCCCTCCAAGCTCAGGTCCTCAGGCCTGGGAGCTTGAGGGTCCTGCGCAGTATCTTAGCTGATCCCAGTATTGTGCTCTTCTGGACAGAGATCTCGGATGTCGTTCCAGGAATCTGCTGGAGCCATTCTCCCAGTTTGGGGGTCACTGCCCCGAGTGTTCCGATTACCACGGGGACCACTGTTACCTTCATCTTCCACATCCTTTCCCACTCCTCTCTGAGCCCTTGGTATTTGTCAAGCTTCTCGTGTTCCTTCTTCTTGATGTTCCCGTCACCTGGTATTGCAATGTCTATCACTATGACCTTCTTCCTTTGTTTGTCCACCACTACGAATGAGGAGAAGCAGCAAAAGGAAATTAAAGATGAAAAACTTCCTCTGACATCCAAATCAGTCTATGTTAATACTATATTACATGCCCTCATTGTGTTCTTATGTGATTCCAAAGTGTTACTTAAATTTTTTTTTTGAGCAACATGGATAAAGATAGATTCACCCCTGAATGATCGGTTAATATGAAAGTACCTCACCAACATCAGCTCTGATAGTTTTAAAGCTACATCATTTCAGAAGTTGTGTTGTTTAATTTAAGCAATTAAACTTAAATTACTCAATTTTTTTGCAATGACCTTTTTATTGAACCATTTAAAACAGTGCATATAACAAAGAGTGTATACAAATATTACTCAAAGATAATGAAAAAGGAAAGCAACCTGTCACACCCTGTGGATGAAGGTACCAGAGGCCTTCATGGTGCCCCAGCTCCACTGGATTAGTCAGTTTTCTCATTATGGTGGATTAAAGTGAAATATTGATTGTTGAACACTCTACTCAGCAGAGAACTATAAGTGCATTTCATCAGATCCTGGGAAACTGAATTGAGAGGCTATATTGCGTACTTACTTATTACTGTCATCATTACATTCGTGCTCAGTGAGTAAATGATTCTTTGTCAGAATCATGACTTCAGTTGTCAGTTAGAAAACCCTACAGATTTGTTCCTGTGTAAGGGACAGAGAATGCCATATTTTAGTTCCAGGAAAAAAATGTCATCTCTGAGGCCATAAATGAGAGGACTTAGACATCTAGGAGTGAGATTAAACATTATATAGTTGAAGTACCTGACATTAACATACAACATGAAATTAGTCTGAAGGACAGCAGCTTCTATGAATGGGCACCACAGCTGGATGAGACACAGGAGCAGCTGGAAAGCATGAAGAGCCACTGTTCTGAGCCCTTTGTAGCTTGACGTTTTGTTGTCTCCTGATGCAGCTTTGGCCACTTTCAGTATTTGAATGTAGGAGAAAACAATGACAATGCACATAATCAAGAAGTAAAACTGACTTATAGCTGACCTCAGATGACCCTGCCAACTGTGTAAAATGAACATTTCCACAGAGCAAACCCGGTACAGTTTGAAGAAGCTTAATGATACAGATGCAAAGAAGACTGAGAGAGTCACAATACAGGGTACAGAGCTGAGGCCATGAATGACGAGGATGCACCGCAGAGCACTGCGTATGGAGCAAAGCTCTCCGTGACGCAGAGGCATACAAATGGCCACATAGCGCTCCAGGGTCATTGCTGTCAGAGTAAATGGTGTGACAAAGTTATACACAGATGCCACTGCAAATACAATGAGGCACAACCACATCTGTATAGAAACATTAAAATAGGTTAAGATCAGCAACATATTTGTAATAATTAAAATGAGACAATCAGACAGTAATGTGACAGCAAATAGGATGTAGCGCATGGATGTGTAAAAGGTGTCCTTCATAAAGACAGTTATGATCAACATAAGGTTAATGAAAAGGAAAAGTGATACCAAAACCTGAACTATGATCACTCTGTCATTGAGCATTCGCATTAAGGATCCACCGGCAATGAATGAGCTGTTGTCACCCATGTTTCAGTGTTGTAAATAAATATAAAAGAACCTTAGGCAGTGCTACACCTCATCTATTTTTTTTTTTTTTGTCTAAACTGTGCCATTTAGAAACACTGGTAACATCTGCAAATGCTGAAATTCACTCTAAAAAGTACCCATATATTGTATTGTGATACAGACATATAGATTCAGACAATTACCAAACCCTTCTGACACAGAAGACTTTCTTGTGGATGATGTCTTCACCTGGAAGGTTTATTTATGCATGTGATTCTGAAGGGAATAGTGCTACAATGTTGTCACCATAACATACTTTGTGCCATCCTGATTGGATTGGCAAAACTTACTAATGGAAAAAGTTTGTGTTTGACTGAGTTTGGCTTCTTTTATTAGTTTATGGCAACTGTTCACCCAGACAAAATTTAAACAAGTAAATGTTCTTTGTAAAATTAAATATTGGAGAGAAAAACACAATGATCATTATAACTATGGATGAGAGTGGTGAGGAAGAACTCCTATTTAACAGGAAGAGACCCCCAGCAGAACCACATTTTTAGAGAGGCAGTGAACTGTTGTGGCCAGTAAGGGGGTGAGGGGAAAGAGAATAGAAAAAAGGAGAACATAGAAATTCCACAAACAGACAGGACAAAAAAATTAAGGGACAGAATATTTAGAAGTGGGGGCATATAAACACATGGGGATTAAAAAGAGGGGAATGAAGGACACACCCTCACTGGAAGTTCTGTGGCAGCTTAGAGTAACCAAGGGATGGTCCAAGATCACCTGATCCAGCCCTAACTTTAAGATTTATCAAAAAGGTCAATTTTAGGCCTAATCATAAAAGTAGAGAAGGCATGTGTCCCCTAAAGCCAGACTGGAGAACTGGAGAGAAGTATGACACTGAAGGCTCGGCTGATAGGTACAGCAGCTCAGGGGGTAGTGGAAGCAAAACCTCGGGTGTGGGAGGAGTTCATTGAGGCCATAGAAAAAGACTTTGTCATCCTCAGAGCGATTCTGGCCAACCGTCAGGTGATTCAGGAGGGGAAAGCGCTGCTCTACTCACATGGTTTATAGTGCAGGTGGGGTGCTGCTGCCTTCAACTGAGGCTATAGTTGGGCAGTGGAAGGAATACTTCTAGGACCTTCTTAATCCCACTGGCACACCTTCTGTAGTGGAAGCAGAGTCTGGGGACGAGGGGGATGACTCACCCATCACTGGGGGTGAGGTCACTGAAGGCTCTGGATATTGTAGGACTGTCTTTGGTGACACGCCTCTGCAACGTCGCATCGAGATCTGGGGCGGTGCCACTGGATTGGCAGACTGGGGTGGTGGTCCCCATCTTTAAGAAGGGAGACCAGAGGGTGTGCTCCAACTTTCAGGGGATTGCACTCCTCAGCCTCCCCGGTAAGGTCTATGCCAGGGTGCTGGAAAGGAGGATCCGCCTGTTTGTCAAACCTCGGATCCAGGAGGAACCATGTGGTTTTCGTCCTGGTGGTGGAATGGCTCTTTATCCTATCAAGGATATTCGAGTGTGCGTGGGAGTTTGCCCAACCAGTCTGCATGTGTTTTGTGGACTTGGAGAAGGCATTTGACTGTGTCCCTCGGGGTATCCTGTGGGAAGTCCTGCAGGAGTATGAGGTGTCTGGCTCGTTGTTGCGGGCCATTCACTCTCTGTACAACCGCAGTGAGAGCTTGGTAATAAGTTGGACTCATTTCCTGTGGGTGCTGGACTCCGTCAGGGCTGCCCTTTGTCAGCAATTCTGTTCATAATTTTTATGGATAGAATTTCTAGGCATAGCCAGGTTTCGGAAGGCTTCTTCTTTGGTGGCCTCAGAGTCTCGTCTCTGCTTTTTGCGGATGACATGATCCTGTTGGCTTCATCAGGCGGTGGCCTCCAGCTCGCAGTGGAACAGTTCACAGCTGAGTGTGAAGCAGCTGGCATGAGAATCAGCACCTCTAAGTCCGAGGCCATGGTCCTCAGCCGGAAAAGGGTGGAGTGCCCTCTCTGGCTCAGGGACGAGTTCTTGCCCCAAGTGGAGGAGTTCAAGTATCTTGGGGTCTTGTTCACGAGTGACGGGAGAAGGGAGTGAGAGACTGAGAGACTGGCAGATGTATTGGGCTGATTCTGCAGTGATGCGGACACTGCACCGGTCTGTCGTGGTGACGAGGGAGCCGAGCATGAAAGCGAAACTGTCGATTTACTGGTCAATCTACAACCTTACCCTCACCTATAGTCACAAGCTTAGGGTAGTGACCGAAAGAATGAGATCGCGAATACAAGTGGCAGAAATGAGCTTCCTTCGAAGGGTGGCTGGCCTCTCCCTTAGAGATAGGATAGGATGAGGAGTGCAGCCATCCAGGAGGAGCTCAGAGTAGAGCCGCTGCTCCTCCACATCGAGAAGAGCCAGTTGAGGTGGTTCGGGCATCTGATTAGGATGCCTCCTGGCCGCCTCCTGGGTGAGGTGTTCTGGGCATGTCCCACCGAGAGGAGGCCCTGTGGTAGACCCAGGACACGCTGGAGAGATTATATCACTTGGCTGGCCTGGGACCGCCTTGGGGTCCCAAGGGATGAGTTGGCGGAGGTGGCTGGGGAGAGGGAAGCCTGGGCTTCTCTGCTTAGGCTGCTGCCCCCGTGACCCGGCCCCGGATAAACATGGATGGATGGATGGATGGATGGATGGATTAACATTAGCGTTTCACCTTCTTCCCACACACCTGATCATTAATACCACCTTACTGATATAATACAAGCGTTTTACAGCAGGGCATGCTGTGAAAGGTACAGGGCAGTGTTCAGAACTAAGATTAGGTAAGGCTAATCCACTGTGGTGTGGTGATTTTCTCTGAACACAAACACTAAACTGGGAAAAACACTTCACCCTGCATGACATTAAAATGCTTATCTTTGTATGGAGATCTGGGTGACAGGTTTGCAGATATCGTTTAAGATTTGTCGTGTTTTTACTCAAGATAGTCGCCCCACATGGTTTACACATCGTTTTGTTTGTCGCAATGTCAAAGGTCAAATGTGTCCATGCATCGACTCTTCTCTTTCTCTCTGCTGACATTGTTTACATAACTTAGTTCTATCAAAAGCAACGACAAATCACAGGCTGGTTTGGCCTTCCCGGGTTTAGAGCAAATTTGTGCAACTGTGCGTTTGATTGGATCTTAACTTTCAAATCTCCAAAGAGAAGGTGAAGACTTTTATCAAATATTAAGCAACAAGGGAAAAATTCAAGAGAGGAAAATGAACCGTTTACAGTTTGAACCAGTTAAGGAGTGCAAAGGCACCTTACTATCATGGTCTACAGTTGTTGATCCTTGTGTTTTTGAGTATTTGGACTTTCAAGTTTTATTTAAATATTCATTCTGATTCTTGATTTGCTTAGTGTTATATTTTCTTCAGTGTATTTCATCTACTTCTTAGTTGTCAGTTGCGTTAGAGTTTAGTTCTGCCTCAGTTTTCCATCCTCTTACATCAATTTTCCTGTAATAAGTTCTTTTGCATGTCTGTATTCCCCTGTTTAATTACTTCTCGCTTCCTGCTTTATTTTGAAAGTTAGTCATCCCTTGTGCTTTGTTTCTAGTTTTGCTTCCCTTGTCTATGATTTTGTTCCACTTCTGTGCATGTATATATAGTGTTGTCCTCCCATTGGGTTTTGCCCAGATCATCTATTCATCCTCATCCTCACTTTTATGTACTTGTTCTATTTCCTTTGTATTCCTGTTCTGTTTGCTTTATGAGCAATGCCAGTTATTTAACTGTTTACAGCCGCCACGGGCATCCGGTCAAGGATGAAGGGAGACATTTATTAATAATAATAATGCCTTAGACTTATATAGCACTTTTCATGGTACTCAAAGACACTTTACAATTCCATGCACTATTCATTTGTACCTCAATCATACTTGGTGGTGGTAAGCTACTAATGTAGCCACAGCTGCCCTGGGGCAGTCTGACAAAAGCGTGGATGCCAATTTGTGCCTACGGCCCCTCCGACCACCACCAAACACATTTAAACTTAGGCAATGTGGGTTAAATGTCTTACCCAGGGACACAATGAATGACAGCATGTGCTTGGACGAGGACGCAAACCATGTTTCATTAGTTACAGGTGGAAGTGGAAGGGAAGTTCCTTTTTTGACTTTATGTTTTTGCCTTTTTGGATTACCTGTCAACAGCCTGAATAAATGAATAAATAAATGGCTCACCTTCTGGTAATTCCTGCCTGCATTCTAAATCTGTGTTTGGGTCCTCTGCGCCACACTACATTCAGTGTGCATAACTTGTAGGCTACGATATTAAGACCAACCGCTGCTTACGTTCAATAAACAGCACTGGTGGGTTGCAGGGTCATGACAGGTGGGATGTGAACTACCTGGGAGAAAAGTAATGTGGAACAAATGTTGAACATTGGATTAATTCTCAGGGCAGAACAAGGAAAGTATGTTAGCGTATGTTAGCAGATAGCGACTAATTCGCCACCGTCTTTTGTGTGCATAGAGCCGTCGTGCAGCTTCAAACCTCATTTCGTCGCCATCAAGGGGGATCTCGCTTCACGTGTGAAGCTGCACCACAGTCTATTGTGAGTTAATAAAAAAATATTTGGAACCATGATTCACAAAAAGCTTTGCTAGCAGAGTAAAAATGGAGCAGAGTAGGTCCACTTTAAGGATTTTTTCTTCATTCTATCTCCACCATGTATTCTTTGTACAGAGCTACAAAGTAAGAAATACAGTATTACACAGTTTTCAGGTGTCACTGTCACTTTCAATTGTCACTGAAAGTGTACAGGTGGATCTTAGCAACAATGTTTCAATAAGTGTGATTACAAAAAATGAACAATAGGAAAAATCCACAGCTACATGTAGTTAAATAAGACAAACTCATTCAAATGATGTAAAACAGAGTTTCCACAGCGCACCTATAAATACATCATTTCAGAAATTGTGTTGTTTATTTTAAGCAATTAAACTTGAATTACTACTTTTTTTGCAATGACCTTTTTATTGAACCATTTAAAACAGTGTATATAACAAAGAGTGTATACAAATATTACTCAAAGATAATGAAAAAGGAAAGCAACCTGTCACACCCTGTGGATGAAGGTACCAGAGGCCTTCATGGTGCCCCAGCTCCACTGGATTAGTCAGTTTTCTCATTATGGTGGATTAAAGTGAAATATTGATTGTTGAACACTCTACTCAGCAGAGAACTATAAGTGCATTTCATCAGATCCTGGGAAACTGAATTGAGAGGCTATATTGCGTACTTACTTATTACTGTCATCATTACATTCGTGCTCAGTGAGTAAATGATTCTTAGTCAGAATCATGACTTCAGTTGTCAGTTAGAAAACCCTACAGATTTGTTCCTGTGTAAGGGACAGAGAATGCCATATTTTAGTTCCAGGAAAAAAATGTCATCTCTGAGGCCATAAATGAGAGGACTTAGACATCTAGGAGTGAGATTAAACATTATATAGTTGAAGTACCTGACATTAACGTACAACATGAAATTAGTCTGAAGGACAGCAGCTTCTATGAATGGGCACCACAGCTGGATGAGACACAGGAGCAGCTGGAAAGCATGAAGAGCCACTGTTCTGAGCCCTTTGTAGCTTGACGTTTTGTTGTCTCCTGATGCAGCTTTGGCCACTTTCAGTATTTGAATGTAGGAGAAAACAATGACAATGCACATAATCAAGAAGTAAAACTGACTTATAGCTGACCTCAGATGACCCTGCCAACTGTGTAAAATGAACATTTCCACAGAGCAAACCCGGTACAGTTTGAAAAAGCTTAATGATACAGATGCAAAGAAGACTGAAGAGTCACAATACAGGGTACAGAGCTGAGGCCATAATGTGTTTCTGGAAGAATGGTCAAAAATTCCTGTAGATGCTCCTAAACCTGTGGAAAACCTTCACATTAGAGTTGAAGCAGTTATAGCTGCAAAGGGTGGGCTGACATCATATCAAACCCTGTGGATTAAGGATGAGATGTCACTCAAGTTCATATGCGTGTGAAGGTAGACGAGCGAACACTGTTGGAAATAAAGCGTACATCAGGAAAATAAAATTTTGTTTAGCTTTTAAAACTTTACTGAATGACTGCTTACTTGTCGTCAGTTTCACTTTGAGACTCTCATCAGGGAGTTCTGGCTTGTTTGTCATCAGCTGATGTTTTCTTGAATACAGCCATAATGATGATAATTAGCCAGTCGTCTTTATCCCTTTGTGTAATAATAATCTCCACTGAAACTCATTAAAAATGATCATTAATTGCATCATTAATTATTTAAAGACTGCTCTGTTGACTGGCTGTTAATGAGGACACATGTAATTGGGGGGGGGTAAACAATCTTAAAGTTATTAGAAAAACTAGTTAAAAACTTAAACTGATATTGCATAGATTTATTTTAAGATATATCCCTGACTACTAAGTCAGGGATATACAGGGGTTGGACAATGAAACTGAAACACCTGGTTTTAGACCACAATAATTTATTAGTATGGTGTAGGGCCTCCTTTTGCGGCC
>JAMQGT020011686.1:0-100634 GCA_024447675.2 Pterophyllum scalare
CCTGTATGTAGGAATGCTTTCTTGCATTTGTGCAATATCTCTAAAATTAGAAACATCTTGTCTCAGAGTGATGCTGAAAATCTAGTTCATCTAGTTTATTATTTCTTGGCTGGCCTATTGTAATTCATCACTATCAGGTTGCCCTAAAAGCTCCCTGAAAAGCCGTTATATAATCCAAAATGCTGGAGGGACTAGAAAGAGCGAGCATTCTTCTCCCATATTAGCTTCTCCTCATTTGCTCCCTTTTAAATCCAGAATTCAATTTAAAATCCTTCTTCTCACATACAAAGATACTATGGTGCTACCACATCACCCCAACAGAGCACTTCACATTCAGACTGCTGGCTTACTTGTGATTCCTAAAATATTTAAATGTAGAGCGGGAGGCAGAGCCTTCAGCTTTCAGGCTCCTCTTCTGTGGAACAAGCACCCAGTTACCTTGAAAAAGTAAACCAATTACTGATTACTCCTTTAAAAAGTAACTTAGTTACTTTACTGATTACTTAATTTTAGAAGTAGCTAAGTTAAATTACAAGTTACTTTATTAATTACTTTCAACAGCTGCCGGTGTTGTGCCAAAAAGTGATCTTCTACCGTGAAGTTATTCCAATGTTTCTCTGTGCTTTTATCTGTAATGTCTTTGCTTATATTGGTAAATAGAGTGCAGTCAGCATGATTTATGAAGGGCTTATGTAATAAATGAAGAAATAACCTGTTTTTCAACCATCTGTAGGAGTCTCTGTTATATTAGAATCAATCCAGTGCTTTTTGGCCACTTAAAATATCTTTGTAGAACTGTGATGTTATATTTGTTGTGATCTCTGCAGCCTTCTGAGCCAGATTTATGTTTAAAAAATAAATTTTTAATATCAATGACAGTTTTTACCTTCATAAAAAACAAATCTATAAAAGTCCCTTTGCCAAAAACTGAGTGCGGCTTCTACCATGTGATAGAATGCTGTTTCTCGCTCAACATGACCTGATATCGTTCATGAGAGATATGTTTGGCATGTGTTTCACAGATTATAGGTCAACAAGTCATTTACATCCGTTTAAATACAGGCAGTCATTTTTTGGCAAATACAGAAAATCGCTTTTTGGCAGACGATCACTTTTTGGCCCAACACCGGCAGCACCCCCCCGCTGCCTCAACATAAAAATGACAACCACAAAACGAGGGCAAGTCAACCATGTTTGAGGGCAGCATTTCCTCTTGTACATACTGTCTGACCAACTTCTTCAACTCGCCCCCACTTACTGGTTTTGTACCGAAGTCCAGATTTTCTTGTTTGGCCTCAAATAGTAACGCGTTAGATTACTCATTACCCAAAAAAGTAGTTGGATGAGAGTAAATCGTTACTGACATCACTGCACAGCACACACATGTTGCTTAGCTTGGGTTTTGGAGTGAATGAACGAGTTTTGTGCTTCAGCACATGGGATGTTGTTTTTTGTCATTCTCCTTCTTCCTAGTTGGTGTCTTACCTTCTTTCTTGTGCATCTTTGCTGATTTGATGAAAGCCCACTTGGGATAACTTCATGTTTTAAGAGCGTTCTTTACGTGTGTGTTCCCTTTCTTTCCCTTTTGCCAGTATTCACATCTTGAACAAGGAAGACAACTGGTTTGAAAGAGGAGTAAAAGAGGCCATCTATGTTCACTGTGAATGACCATCATTGAACAGAGGTGGTGGCTTATGACACCAGTTGTCAGCCACCTACAGTGCAATCATGAGATCCCTTCCCAGATGCCTCAACCCTCACTCACACCTTATTTTTGATGACCTCGATAGGTTACATGATAGGGTGGGGCAAGACCTCACAGTGGTTTCACCTAAAACCCCTGGTGGTAATGACCCATCCCTTTTTTTCACACCTTGACTTAGGTGATGATGTACATGATTGATAGTGGGTCAATTGCCACTTCCAAATGGACAACCCCCACTAGAGTTTAAATACCTGGGACTCTCCACCTTTTGATTTTAGAACAGAAGATGCCTCTTGAATAATATGTGAAATTTCTTTTAAAAAAATAAGTCCAGTAGCCTTTTGAAATTCTTGAGATTGCTATGACCTGGATGACTGAGACTACATGGACAAATGCTATTTGTGCAGTTTAGCTCTACATTTAACACTGTAATATCTAGTAATAACTAGTCATCAAAATACTCACTATGGTCGTGAGTATTGGACTTTCTCACCGGCCACCCACAGCAAGTCAGAGTGGTGAGACGTGGCTCATTGGCCATCATCCTGAACACAGGAACCCCATAGGGCTGTGTTCTTGGTCCAATACTGTTCACCCTCTTCAACCATGATTGCACCCCAATCCATCCTTCCAACACTAGAATAAAATTGGCAGATGATACAACTGTCATTGAGCTGATTACCAACAATGACAAAACAGCTTATAGGCTTCAGGTGGCACATTTGGTTGATTGGTGTAAGAATAACATCCTGGTCCTTAACACCTACAAGACCAAAGAGCTAATAATAGACTTCAAGAGAACAGCAAGTACAACCCACTTCCCCTTTCACATTGTGAAGCAATCAAGAGTGTGGAACAACTAAAGTTCCTTGGACTCACCTTGTCCAACCACTTGACATAGACCTCCAACACCTCAAGCCTGGTCAAAAAATCTCAACAAAAACTGTTCTTCCTAAGAAAGCTATAGCAAGCACAGCTCCCCCAGAAACTGCTGCTGAATTTCTTAATGACCACCACTGAGAGCATCCTCACAAATTGCATCACAATGTGGTACAGAAGCTGCACAGCTGCCGACCTGAAGGACCTGCACCATGTGTTGAAGGCTGCATACTGTATAGTAGGGTTGGAGCTTCCATACCTGGAGGATGTCTACACCAACTGTCTGAAGAGAAAGGCCAGACACTTCACGCCCCGGTCACCCTCTCTTTGAAACTTTGCCATCAGGCAAAAAATAGAGACTAATACAATCCCACACAAACAAACTGAGCAACAGATTTTTCACCGAGCCTATGGGCTCCATCATCCCTCACCCAAACCCCCCATATACTATAATAACTTGCACTGAAAAAACTTTTAAAAACTTCAGGACTTTCATGTTACCCTATATAATTATTGCCTCAATTTAAATAATCTATTTATCATCTATCTATTTATTATTGTCTATTTATTGTTTTTTACTATTTGTTTTTTTCTGATGGGCAACAGGAGCAATGCCAGTCCACATTGTACTTATAATGACAATAAAGATTATTCTTCTCTATACTATTCTTTGTTTGACATTGCCTGTTCCAAAAGAAGTGAAATTCCCGGATCAGTTGGTCTGCTGCCTGCAAAGCAGCAAGGTTAGTTTTAGCTTCTTTAGATACTGTTATGAACTGATATACAGCCTTGAGTAGGTGAGTATGTACTGAGTGATGCATTGTGCACTTAAGCTCCTCAGAAAGGACAGATGTGGGAATAAGGGCCACTATGTGACCTGCACTCTAAATTTGCCTAGATAGACCATCTATATTTGTGTTTGCTCAACCTGGTTTATCCCTGATCTCTAGGTCAAAATTGGCCCCAAGCTAAGCAGTTTCAAGATGACTGATTGTCTGTATACAATATGCCTTTTTGACCCAACAAGTACTTCCTAAACTTTTCTGAAACTAAGGGCTAAAAGTTCTAATTTCATGTAGTTTTGTATATTCCTTTCTGCTTTGTGGAGACTTTGACTAGCAAAAGCAATAGGGTAATTCCTACCTTCCCATTCTTGTGACATCTCCCAATCCATCATGACTTGTGTTTATATCCAACACTTAAATTCTATTAAGATCTGCACTGGCCAGCACAGGGATGGGAGTGCTGAAAGCTATGTCACATGGCTCAGTCCAGCAGGATTTGAACTGATTTTTAAGTATTTATTATTATTATTGTCTTCATGAGTCAGTTTTGCAGAAAAAGAGTTTAATGTGGAGGCAATACAGGAAATACCAAGGAATAATAGTTAGCAAACCCAAGGAATTGGCATTCTATGGGCATTTCCACGTGACCACTGGAGCAATTTTATTGGGGTCCATGCAGATGGCCACGAGGCCATGTGCAGAGGCCTCATGGCCCAAGTACCTGACTTGCTTCTGGAAGAAGCAGCACTTGTTTAGCTTGACCTTCAAGTTCTCTCTCTGCAGAAGCTGAATCACCAACTCCCATCTCTGTAAAACGGAACTGATTGCAAAACAGAGGTTGGAAAAATAATCACGTCATTCAATTAAGGTAGTGACTGAAAACAGTGATCTCCTAATATTCTTTCTATCAAACTTTGAAAGGTACTACACAAAGTCCAAAATTTACTCAATTAAACAAATCAAATAAACTGCAAAAAGCTATCTCATATCTGTCTGCCTGAATATATCCACTTGCAAGGTCTGTGGCAGAGAAGCACTTATCCCCTGTAAGGGCATCTAGGCATTTGATAAGCATTATTACGTGTTTTTGTATTAGGCTGCATGTAATATGCACACGTTCATAAGGAGCCATCACTTTCCTGAACTAGGAGTAGCAGTGCAGCATAACGGCTAAAGATTACGCTTATGGCCCGTGCTTGTAGTACTTTTTTAATGTGTCCTTTTACCATCTCAAATTGAGATGAGGGACTATGCCAGTACTGCTGTTTAGTGGGGATGTCATAAAGGGGGGATATGGAATATGATGTTCTATTAGTACTGCACACCATAAGACATTATCATAGGTTCAAAATACAAATTTCACAGTGACTCAAGTTAGACATTTCAACAGATAGAACAGCTAACCCTGAGTCATCAGCTGATGTCTGAGAGCACATTACAGTTATTTGACCTTTACCATTAGTTTTTTTATAATGCAGGTTTGTGCTTTTTTTTTTTTTTTTTTGCTTCCATTATGTGAACTGAATATAACTTGACTAATATTGATTGTTGCTAAAGGTAGGCTTTTGCTCACATTAGTAACTGGGATGTGAGCCAGCTCATCTTTGATTGTAACTAGTGCTGTAGATACCAGTAAACCTACAGAAAGGTGGCTAACACTGTTAACTGGTTCCAAAAGAAGCGTTATTAAGTTGTACTAGTTACCTTTTGGAGCAGTGAGTGTGATCATCATAGTTATGTCTTCAGAAATCTGGATAGGGCTCACTGCACCCGAGGTCAGCCTGTGTAACCTGAGGGACTGAGTACATTGACATATACCCTACAGAGCTCATCATAAAGCTGGCGTATAATGTTCATCCCCAGAAGTTCAGGCATTTGCTCTTTCTGTTTACTAAGACTAGTGGAGCTTGGCACATCTTTAACAACAGCCATGAGGCACTCTACCCAATACTGCAACATCCACTTACCCACTTGGGCAATCTGTTGGGAGCAGTTGTTAATTTGCAGTTGGGTGGCTGTAGCTCAGGAGATAGAGCAGGTCAACTACCAATCAGAAGGTTGGTGCTTCAACCTTTGGAGAGCAACCCCAAGCTGCCCTCCAGTGCATTCATTGGGGTGTGAATATTAGATAGAAAGCACTTAGGCGTAGACAGAAGTGGTTATGTGAATGGGTGAATGAGGCACGTTGTAAAAAAAAAACAGAGTAGAAAAGCATTATATGAGAACCAGTCCATTTACAATTTACTAAGACAAATGAAAATTACTCCCTTTATCAAAGTCTTCATCCATCTAATGAGCTATTCGCAAATCTCTTTATGTTACAGTGACATCTCATCACTTCCTTCAAATGTCATTGCAGTAGTCCATCTTCATCATGTTCAACAAACTGATCTCTCAGCACAGTCTCTGAATTTTGGACTGCATCAGGTTCAGTGTATAGAATTGAATTTATTAGGGGCATTAGTGCATGAGAAAACTGTCAGAGTGATTTTTCCATCCTGTTGGCTATGCTTAAGTGCAACAAAAGACTTCCTGCCATAATAATAATAATAATCTTGTAATGGATTTTGCATTTGCTGTGTGAATCCCGCAGAGCCCATAGTTGCTTCACAATTTCACTCATGTTGGATCCTGGAGACTTCTTCAGTCTTCTACATTGGCTGCCATTTAAGATACTGCCTCCACTATACTCATACCAAAATTACACCACACATTGACTGCTATTCCATCCTGCTAACACCAAATGTGACAAGGTAAAAGGATGCAGGAGCTTCCACAGACCACACCAATCAGCTCAGGTTAGATGCCATAGCTGGCTATTTATTAAAAAAAATCTGTTTCAAAAGGACTTCAGACTTCCGGGAAAGTCTACATCAGGGTACTGGAGAGCAGAGTCCATCCGTTAATCCACCCTTGGATTCAGGAGGAACAATGCAGTTTTAATCCTGGCCAGGGAATGCTGGACCAACTCTTTATCCTCTCAAGGATAATCAAGTGCATGTGGGAGTTTACCCACCAGTCTTGTGAGAGGTGCTTCACGTGTTTGGCCTATTGTTACAAGCCATTTGGCCTCTGTACAACTGCAGCAAGAGCTTGGTCCAGATTGCCAGCAATAAGTTGGACTCATTCCCAGTGGGTGCCAGACTAGGCCAGGGCTGCCCTTTGTCACCAATTTTGTTCTTAAATTTTCCAGGTGGAGCCAAGTGGCAGAAGGCTTCCATGAGGGTAGCCTCAAGATCCCATCTCTGCTTTTTGCAGATGATGTGGTTGCAGCCAAGTGTGAAGCAGTGGGGATGAGACCAGGAAAAGGGTGGAGTGCATATTCCAGGTCAGGGACAAGTTGCTGCTCCAAGTGGAGGAGTTTAAGCATCTCAAGTGAGAGGAGAAGGCGGAGAGAGATTGACAGTGAATCTATGTCCCTAGCCTTATCTATGGTCACGAGCTTTGGGTTACTGACCTAAGAGCTTCAACTGAAAGATTGAGATCACAGATACAATGAGCAGAAATGAGTTTCCTCCAAAGAGTAGCCCAGCTCAGTCTTAGAGATGGGGTGAGACGTTTGAGAGGTAATAGAGATTCTACTCCTCCACAAGGAGCGGACTAAGGTGGTTCATGCACCTGATTAGGTTTCCTTCTGGACACCTCCTGGGTTAGGTGTTCCAGCCATGTCCTATCTGGGTGAGGACGTGGAGTATCCCTAAGACACCCTAGAAAGATTATGTCTCTCAGCTGGGCTGGAAATGCTTCAGCATTCCCCCAGATGAGCTGGAGGAGGTGACTGGGGAGAAGAGAGTCTGGGCTTCTCTGTTTAGGCTGCTGCCCCCACAACCCAGACCCAGATAAGCTGTAGAGAATGGATGGAAAGGAAGGATAAAAAGATAGAGTTCTACTACAGCTACTGGAAACTAACCAACTACTGCTGTGGCACTGGGAGTATTCTGTTGGTTAACAAACTACACAGCATGCACCACCAGCAGATAGAAGAAGTGGCTGATATCGAGAAATCCTACCAATGGTTTGACAAAGCTGGACTGACAGACAGGACAGCGGCACTAATCATGGCAGCACAGGAACAAGCTCTAAGCACTAAATTTAAAGAGGCTGGGGGCTACCACACCAGGCAGGACCCCGGGTGCGGGCTGTGCAGAGATGCCCCTGAGACAATTTAGCACAAAACAGCGAGCTGCTAGCAGGCAGGACATGCATAGAACACCATAACCAAGTGACTGGCATAGTATACAGGAACAACTGTGTCAAGTATGGCCTGGAAATTCCAAGGTCAAAATGGGATGCGCCCCCAAGGGTGGTTCAGAATGACTCAGCTAAGATCCTGTGGGACTTCCAGATATTGATGGACACACCGTTGATAGCTAACCAGCTGGACATAGTAATTGTGGACAAGCAGAGGAAGAAGGCTATATGATAGTAATAGTGATAGATGTGGCAACAACAAGTGATAGCAACATCAGGAAGAAGGAACACGAGAAGCTCAAGAAATAGAAAGGGCTCAGAGAAAAACTAGAGAGAATGTGGAAGGTGAAGGCAATGGTGGTCCCCGTGGTAGTCAGAACTCTTGAGGCAGTAACCCCAAACTGGGAGAGTGACTCCAGCAGATTCCAGGAACAATATCTGAAATCTCTGTCCAGAATAGCACAGCCCTAAGAACAGCTAAGATACTGTGCAGGACCCTCAAGCTCCCCGGCCTCTGGTAGAGGACCTGAGCTTGAAGAAGACTGCTCACAGGGCACGGTGGGATTTTGTTATATGGGTTGTTGAACCAGCTGTTACCTACAGTACAGTACACCCACAGGCTACAATGAGTGTCTATGGATAGCAACACAGTACTTATACAGTATGTACACAGCATAAAAACCAAGTCTTCCCCATTGGCAAATATACTAAACACGGTGCAGTGATCTATCATTATTTGAATCATAAGCGTGCACTCCATCACTGCATGGTGTATATAGGAAGAAGTCAGGGCATGTTTGAGGAAAAAAGCTGATAAACAGTTCATTTCAATTCATTCAGAGAGTTGAACATATTATTACATTTTGGTTTGGTTTAGTTTGCTTACAGTATGTCCACTATCAGTATCCTAAATACTTCACCAGTAATATTACATCCATCTGTTACAGCTGATAGGGATTGATTACAAGATATATGTAAAAAAAAAAGGTTTTATCTTAGAAAAGAAAGGTATTTTCTCTGCACCACACTGACTTTGCCCACATTATACTTGTTTGGTTGAGTGGGTAAAATGATTTTTTCATAAATAAGACAATACTCTGAATTTTTCTCTCCATCAAAGTCAGTATCAAATTATGGTGGCGCTCTGTGCCCTCCACTAATGGACTGATTTAATCGTGTTAGCTGCTTACACTGACCTCATGCACTTTGGTTCTTTAGGCTCGCCGTACAGAGATAAGATCACTATTGCCATCCTGCAGCTTCAAGAGGAAGGGAAGCTACATATGATGAAGGAGAAGTGGTGGAGAGGAAATGGTTGCCCAGAGGAGGAGAGTAAGGAGGCCAGCGCCCTTGGGGTCCAGAACATTGGTGGGATCTTCATTGTCCTGGCAGCTGGACTTGTTCTCTCTGTGTTTGTGGCCGTGGGAGAGTTCCTCTACAAGTCCAAACAGAATGCACAACTTGAAAAGGTAAGATATACATCTGACATTTACTTTTGCTTTTTAATTCAAACTATGATATCAGAGTTCATTACAACAACCACACCTGTCACAAAAATTAGTCTCTTGAAAAAGACAAATACATCTGTAAATAGTAAAATAAATGGAACAAAATATATGCTAGTAACATTTATTTCGCAATTTTAAGTACTAAAGCAATTATATGTTGCTAATTTGCGGAATCTTAACACTGTAATCACAGTGCTTTATGCCATGCAGTAAGATAAGGGTTGGTTTCTTTGCATTTATTCACCTAGGCCCAATGGCGACAACGAGATAAGAAACGTGAGGAGTTCTGCTGTCACCATGGATCCGAGCTAGACTTTAACCACCATCTCAAATGATCTCCAGAAAAATTCCAGAAAAAAAAATCTATTGTAATTTAACATGACCTAAAACTTTCAAAAACTTTTTTTTTTCTGACAACCCCCTGGGAATGGGAAGACAGTGAGCGATTTACTAAAACATTTGGAGTGCTAATAATAATCCACAGCTGGATCACATGTACATGTGTTGCTGACGTTTTCTGTGCTGCATGGCCCGCTTCATCAACAGCCATGTCCACTAGCACACACCTTCCCAGTTCTGCTCTTTATTTCCACTTTGCAGAATGCCATCCTGTTTTTGCTGTCACTATTTAAACAGTTTTATCTGTGGCATTTAGCTCATTAATAACCTTTCTACATCAGTGCAGAGACACAAGACCGTGTTGTTTGACTGGAGTGTTTTAGAAACATTCAGGCTCTAATAAGTTGCGACTATAATGGTCTGCACCACCAGTCATAAATCATCAGTTATATTAAAAAATACTCTCATTATATGCTCCTAGAGTGTGCAGTACCTTTTCCACCAATTTCCATCAAAAAGCCTTTCCACCAAAAGGTCAGTGCTGGTGCCAGTGCTTATACAGAGCCAGTTTTGTTGCGATGCCTCTTGAGTCTACATTCCAACATGATGCTGGAACACATTGTGTTACACTACATAGTTTTCCATTACATCATGTAGTGACAATTATTCTAATTTTTGTGTGTGCTCCCTCTCCAGATTATTTGTCTATCTATTGCTCCCCCCATATGAATTGACATCAGTGGTTCTAACTCATACAGCAATTTCAGGGTTTGTGCTTCAGCATTTTTCCAATAACACTTTCAACAGAAAAGCCGAATAGGTGCCGACACTGGGACAGCATAAAAAATCTAATGCGGTCTAATGCTGATTTAAAGTCATGATTTTTTTCTTTTCTATACTGAAAGCTAGTTTATAGCTTTATAGATGTAAATTTTAATTGCTGACACTTATGGATATAATGAAAATAATATCTTGATCTTGCTAGATTGCACACAATTTAGAAAAATGTGAAAAATTGGGGATTTTTTAAATTTTATTTTATTTCTTTTTAACAGCCGTGTATAAATTTTTGTTTGTTAAAATCCGGTGAAGTTACAAAGAACAATTTAATGTCGTCACCAATGAGACAGAGCACGATTGAATGGTAAATCTATATTTTTCTTTACACCAGACAAGTGAGCTGTCACACAGAGTCATCGTTTTAGAGCTGAGTCATTTGTTACACAGCCGCCACTTTAAAGCTGAATTGTGTAGATGGCACCAAATCCTTTTGTATCCTAGAACAACAAAATTGACAATGATCCTGGTAGAAGTAGGCCCATGACTATTTGGACAATTACAGAATTTTTGTAATTTTGAATCTGTGCCACCACAGTGGATTTTAAATAAAAAAAATTGTGACTGAAATGCACACATCCAGTTTTAATTTAAGGGTTTTTTTAAAAAAAAAGAACTGCATTAGCTATTTAGGACTTACATATTTGTTCATAGGTCCCCATTTTCAGAGGCTTAAAATTAATTGGAAAAACTAACATAGTTTTAAATATTGGATTGGGTTGTCTGAAGACTAGAACCAATGGACCAACAGAGGAAACGCTGTCACTGCATTTCCTCTGTTTAGATGCACTGCCTTTGTTGCAGTCATTTTCAGTTTCTGCTTGTTTGCTAGACTTTCTACTTTCAATTTTGTCCTCAGTAACTGACAAGCAGGCTCAGTTGGACTAAGACTACGTGTCTGACTTAGCCATTGAAGAATATTTTACGTTGTTGAATTGAGAAACTCTTGGGATACTTATTAAGTATGCTTTGGTCCTCATAAATTTGCACTGTGAAGTGCCATCGAATCAGTGTTGCAGCATTTGGCTGAATTTAAGCAGCAACTACAGCCATATACACGGGTGAACTGCCTCCGCCATGTTTGATGAATGATGAGGTATACTTCAGATCATCAATTGCTCATTTTGTTTTGTATACTTTTCTCTTCACGTTGGGGCTACTGTGGCTTAGAAGAGAGAGTTGGTCACCTATAAAGTGGAAGATCAATTCAAATCCATTCGATTCAGTTTTATTTATTTAACAACATCACAAGTCATCCCAATGCATTTTATTTTGTAAGGCAAAAAATCCTACAATAATACAGAGAAAACCCAACAATCAGACAACCCTCTACGAGCAAGCACTTGGCAAAAGTGGGTAGAAAAAACTCCCTTTTAATAGGAAGAAACCTCCAGCAGGACCAGGCTCGGGGGGGGGGGGGGCAGTCATTTTCCTCGTCCACTAGCACACATCTTCCCAATGCTGCTCTGTAAAAGCAGGGAAGCAGGGTGAGTACAGAGATAGGAGGACAGAACAAGAAAGCCAGAGATGAATAATAACTAATGATTAAATGCAGCGTGAAAAGTGGTAAGTGAAGAACAAACCCCCCCACCCCCAGCAGGATAGGCCTATTGCAGTGTAAGGAAGGGGGGTTCAGGATTACCTGATCCAGCCCTAACTAGAAACATCAAAAAGGAAAGTTATAAGCTTAATCTTCAAAATAAAGTGTCTGTCTCCTGAATCCAAGCTGGGAGCTGGTTCCACAGATGAGGGGCCTGAAAGCTGAAGGCTCTGCCTCCCATTCTACTTTTAAGTATCCTAGGAACCACAAGTAAGCCAGCAGTCTGAGAACGAAGTGCTCTATTGGGGTGATATGGGACTATGAGGTCTTTAAAATGGGGCCTGATTTTTCAAGACCTTGTATGTGAGAATTTTAAATTCAGTTCTTATTTAAGAGTCAATGAAGAGATGGCAGCATAGGACATATATGGTCTTTCTTTTCGGTCCCTGTCAGTACTCTAGCTGCAGCATTTTGCATCAAGGAGCTTTTAGGGCCACCTGATAATAATGAAGTACAGTAGCCCAACCTAGAAATAATAAATGCAAGAAATAGTTTTTCGGCATCATGTTGAAATAGGATGTTTCTGACTTTAGAGATATTGTGCAACTGCAAGAAAGCACTTCTACATAAATGTTTAATATGTGAATTGAGGACATCTCCTGGTCAAAAATGACTCCAAGGTACTTCACAGTGGTCATGGAGGCCAAAGTAATGCCATCCAGAGTAATAATCTGGTTAGACACCATGATTCAAACCACTGCCGAGCAGTACCCTTAATACCTCCAGTATGCTATAATCTCTAATAGATTATATTATATTATATTATATTAGGTCAGCAGGATGAGAGATGAGTCCACTGTCAGAGGCTGTAAGAAGATCATTTGTAACCTTCACTAATGCTGTTTCTGTACTGTGATGAATTCTGAAACCTGACTGAAACTCTTCAAATAAACCGTTCCTCTGCAGATGATCAGTTAGCTGTTTTACAACTACTCTTTCAAGGATTTTGGAGAGAAAAGGAAGGTTGGAGATTGGCCTATAATTAGCTAAGACAGCTGGGTCAGTGATGGCTTTTTAATAAAGACAGACTGATCATATTTAAGATTCAAACATTAATTAACGGTGGGATTTGTTTAGTCTTGTACGGATGGGACATGTTAATGGCTTGGAGGAAGTAACTATTTAAGTTATCTCAGAAGATCAATTCAAGAGAAAGAGTCTAAATAAATATCAGTAGTATTGAAAGTAGCTATGCATAATGATAGAGTGTAAATGTGAGATGTGAGGAATAATTTTTTGTCTAATGGTTAAAATTTTATTTGTGAAGAAATTAATGAAGTGATTACTAGTAAAAGAAAAGGGAATACACATCTCAGCAGAGCTCTGACTCTGATGGCTACAGTGCTACAAAGATTCCTGGGGTTCTTATTCTCTTCAATCAGTCATGAATAGTAAAATGTCCTAGCTGTACAGAGGGCGTTTTTATATAGAGAGCAACAAACTTTTTTCCAGGCTAAATGAAGCCACAAAATCCAGAGTCATGTGCACTGAGGATTTATCACCATTAACAAGATAATTGACCACTGTGGGTGTAGATTTTAGGTAGCTGCTCTATATTGTGTTGGCACTAGGCATCGAAGATAGCAATGGAGTAATGATATCGTTGCAATGTATTTCCCACTGCTCTGTAATCCATTATAATAACACCACAAACGTTACTAAGAAGTGATCAGACAAAAGAGGGATTTCAGGTAACACTGTTAAATCTTAAGTTTCTGTGCAATATGTCAGAACAAGATCTAGACTGTGATTAAAGTGGTGGGTGGGCTCATTTACATTTTGAGAGAAGCCAGTTGAGTCTAATAATAAATTAAATGCAGTGTTGAGGCTGTCATTTTCAGCTTATAGGTGGATGTTACAATCACCCACTATAATTATTTTATCTGAACTGAGCACTAAATCAGATAAAAGTCTGAGAAATAACTTCCAGTATTGCTGATACTGCTAACAGACATTTCCTGAGTCCACCACCCATTTCCCCAAAACCTTAAATCCAAAAACTCAAGTTAAATCCACCAAACCCCAGACTTTCCCATCAAAATCAAACAATCACTGCAAAAATCAGTGACCTGTGTGCAAAATTAAACACTGTGGTCAGATCACACACAGCAAGTAATAAATCTATTCACAGAGACCATCTGTTACTCACCACATCAAATAATTTAAGCACATCCAGGGCATGTAGTCCACAGGAAATGTTTATTTCAAGTGTGTACAGTGAAACACTGCCACAGTCAGAGTGACATGACAGGAGATAGACAAACAATATGTCAATTAAAAACATTAAAAACCAAAATAAAATAACATACAACAGAAAGCACATCACTGTAGGACAGATTCATTCACGGCTGTGTGCGTGGTCTGGCCAGAGGACTCATCCACATCACAGGCAGTGTGTTCCCTTGCCAGGCAACGGAGAAAACCTCCCTTGTGTGCTGAATCCAGCCTTGACAGGACTCTACAACAGCATCGTCACATGTGTGTTTCATCACCTCCAGTATATTCTCCCTGGTGTAGGGCTGTCAGTCAAACACCTTCCACCTCCACGCAGAGCAAAGCCCCTGCTGGCTGTAAGGTGGATGGGTCATGTTCTTGTAGCGCTGGTTGTTTGTGAACCACTCACGTATCTGGACGGCACGGTGGAAGTTCACATTGTCCCAAACTCTGACGTATACAGGAGGCACTGCCTGCTGATCCAGCTGTTCATGTGCAGCCATGTGATCCTGTAGACCACCCAGGAGTGTGAGGAGGTGTCCGGTGTTGTATGGCCCCAGGTTAGCATGATGGTGGAGGACCCCCCAGTTACAAATGGCTGCACAGAGGGTGACATTGTCACCCCGCTGGCCAGGGACTTTCAGACATTGTATGAAAAGGGCGCTCCTGCCACCGGCATGTGGTTGTTGTTGAGTTCTGGGAAAGGGGGAGTGCACTTGGACATTGCACTGTAATGAACATCACAGTACCTGCAGTGTGGCACACTGTGTGTCAGATGTTGTACAGCATGGAACAGTGGATGTCCTGATGATGCTGCCGCAGAGAACCTGCTCAGATTGGGTTGGACCCTTTGTCCTGCTTCCCTCATGGTCATCCCGTGGACGAGGACATGGTTTGTTTCCTCGGTCGTCCTCGTCCTCTTCCTCCTCGTCCATCACCTCTCACACGCACTCTTCCTCCTCTGCCTCTCTGTGTGTGTGTCTGTCCATTGTAGATGCACATGTGCCACCTGCACACTGAACTGACTTTTATCCTGCCCAGTTGGTCGGATCGCATCATCGGACACGTGTGTGTTCAGTTGTGAGTTGCTGTGTGTAACAGCTGACAGCGGTGTTCACATTTTGCTGAACGTGTTCACAGTTTTGCAACAATGTGTTCAGTGACTGAGAGTGTGTTTAAGGTTCAGCAACACAAGTGTGGAGTGTATTTAGTGACTGGGAATGTGTTTGCTGTTGCACAAAAGAGAGTGATTGAGTTGCACCGGATGTGTCTGAGTGCCTGAATTGCCGTCAGACAACTGCAATTGAAGTGAATTCACGGTTTGGCCAAAAGAGCGCGTGATTGGAGAAGTTCGTTTAGGCTTCTGTGGATTCGGTTTAGGGAATGGGGGTTAGTGTTTTAGCATTTCAGAAATCTGTTTGAATCTGTTATGTAGGACACAAGCTGTGAAAGGGAAGTTAAAAACAGCTGTAGTCTCTGTGTCCTCCACAGTAGAGGGTGACTGTGCCTCCACCTAAACACAAACATGAGAATTACAGGGTTACAGGGAAACTTTCTATTGTGAGTGTGGCACTTTAATATAGACTAGGTCCATCATTTCCATCTGTGCTATGTGAGCTCCAGTAAATTATCTTGGTAGACAGGCTGTGATCAGCTGACCTGCTGCTGCTCTGAGGTTTACTGCTCTGTGTGGATGAACTGAAGTCAACAAGATGTAACCCAGTATTTCACAGCATTCTTAGCTGATTTCCATCCCCTACACTGACAGCATACACGGGCTGCATAAATGTTGGTTTCAGTGAATGAATCAAAGTATCAGCAGCTTTGATTCAAACTCATCTCTGCTGCACTTCATGTAACCTGTAACTCTGCCCATGAGCAACATGAGCACCAGCCCAACACAGAGCTTTACTGTAAATACAGTACAGCAAACTGACCTGCTTATCACACACTAAACTGCAGTTTTTTTCATAAAATCTTTGAATTACACAAAGTTAACATACCTCAGTTTGTTTTGCAGTCCTTACATTTAAATCTAACCTCTTCTTCCTCTCCTCTTCCTCCTCTTTATTCTCTTTGTATGCGATAAGCCCTGGTGATGGAGGTTACGCCAGTACGATTGTCTCTTATGTGTTATTGTTCCTCCATTTGGGCTCAGATCATTTCGTGCTTGACGGTGATGGTGTAAACTTCTCTCAGGTGCATTAAACCCAAAATAATGAGTCTTTCTTGAAAGTATAAGAAGTAAAAAGTACAGATACTTGTGTAAAAATGTAGGGCGTAACAGTAAAAAGTAGTCGGAAAAATAAATGATCAAGTAAAGTACAGATACCTGAAAAATTTACTTAAGTGCAGTGAAGTATTTGTACTTCATTACTTCCCACCTCTGGAGTAGAAAAACAATATTTAAGTACCACTCCCTACAATTATTCTGGTATGAGTTAATATTGGTTTTATATCACCTGTGATTTGTTGTAAGAACTGGGCAGACTCTTCTAAATGTTTTCTAGTAAAAATTAATCTGGCTTTCCTCTTCGTGACTGTAACCAGTGGTTTGTACCTGACTTTGCATCCATGATGGTGTCTCTTGATTATAGCCTTGAATAATAATATGCCAGCATGGTGCGCAGTGGTTAGCACTGCTGCCTCACAGTTAGACTAACATCTAGAAAGCCTGGGTTCGATTTCATTTGGCCCAGGCCTCTCTATCGCTGTGTGGAGTTTGCATGTTCTCCCCGTGCCTGTGTGGGTTTCCCCCGGGTACTCTGGTTTCCTCCCACAGTCCAAAGACATGCACTTACTGGTGTTAGGTTAACTGACCATTCTAAATTGCCCATAGGTGTGAATGTGAGTGAGTGAGGTTGTCTGTCTCTCTGTGTTGGCCCTGTGACAGGCTGGCGACCTGTTCAGGGCGTACCCTGCCTCTCGCCCTATGTCAGCTGGGATAGGCTCCAACCTCCCCCCGTGACCCTGACCAGGATAAGCGGAAGTGAATGGATGGATGGATAATAATATGCCTGCCTCCTTGAGAGTGTTCTTGACTTGTTTACATGGTGTGAAGGGATTTTTCTCAACCAAGGAAAAAATTCTGTGATCATCCACTTCACTTATCTTTTGTGGGATGTGGTCTCTAGATGTTGCAAAGATGGCCAGTGCATTCCTTGTTTTTAGGAATGTACCAGGATGTCAATATGGTCCACCCTAAAGTTTTTACTATGTTTCTGATATACATTAAAATGTAAATAGATGTAGATTGTTCTCTTTATACATCATATTAAGAGTACCATTTAAAATGCTACCAAATGCAAGGTAAACACTCTTGCATTTGGTAGCATTTACAGGTTAGATCTTTTTAATTTGTCACAGAATAATGAGAGAATAGATCTCACTATGAAATTGCTTGCCGGTCAATTGTGCAGTTACTTGTGAGCCACTGAAAAATGGGGGGGAAATGGCTGCAATTCCTAAACCGTTGTTGCAACACAATATATATTATGTAATAAATTTGCAGTGTTCTGAATGTAACAATGGAAGATACACACACACACACACACACACACACACACACACACATATATATATATATATATACTGTTGAAAAACAACAGCAACTATTCTATATGATCTAAACAGTATTGTGTATTATAGCGTGCAGCATGTTAGTCATCTCTAATCAAGTATTTTTTTTTTTAACCCTTTATTTTACCAGGTAAAATGTTTGAGAACCAGTTCTCATTTACAAACATGACCTGGCCAAGGGCCCCAATAGAATCAGGTCAACTACTCATAGATACACATAAACATATACACGTACCAAAAATCAATCAATCAATGAATAAATAGGAGATTAACATGGACCATGCATGTAAATCATGACAACTGGATAAAAACAGGAATGAGGAGAAGAATAGATGAGTTAGCATAAAGGGGAGAGAGGGGACACTAATGTGTGTGTGTGTGTGATTGTACGCATGTATGAATATATATAGGAGAAAGTGTATGTGCGTATGTAAATTAGTATGACCTGTGACTAATCACTAGTGATGGGAAGTTCGGCTCTTTTCAGAGAGCTGGCTCTTTAGGCTCCCAAGCGGCTCCTCAGATTTTACTTTAAAAAATGTGCAAAATGCATTACTTATGTATAAAAATACATTGTATCAAATGTTTCTTTATATACTCAACATAGAATAGAGTGCTCCAAATACAAATTATAAAACAAAAGATTGGCACTCAGAAAAACCAAGGGCCTTTGACGGGTTGATTCTGTTTCTCCTACTGTACCTGATATGACCTGCCCTGTCTGGTTCTTCTAATTGCACTGATGGATTCATATACGTCTGTGCAGGTTGTTTGTGGAGCCTGCTTGATATGAAATTTTTAACTTTGCAGTCTACACTCTGCTTGTCTATCATATTAAAATGTGTCCAAACTTTACTACGTTTTCTGTCACTCATTTGCCGCACCATTCCCACGTGTAGCGCCTATATAAAGTGCAACTTCCTCTAGCTCGTTCCTGTCTCCAAGCAAACTTTGCAGGAACCTCTCCCCCTCTGGTGTTTCTGTACTCACTGCATGGTTGGTCCGTGGCACCTCCCCTCCCACTCAGTGTAGTTGCACAGACGCTGCCACCCATCTTAACCAAAAAAAGAAACTGCTCACTACCAGGAGCTGGTTCCCGTCATTCAATTCAAAGAACTGGCTCTTAGAGCCAGATCGTTCGTGACCGACACATCACTACTATCAGTTTTGTTGTTTTGCGTTTACAGTGAACAGGAAGCCAGAAATTTTAGTTCCAGAGTGAAACAAAAAAATCAAATCAAATTTAATCTTCAAATCATTTAGTGAACAGGTATTTTTTTTCATCACTAAAATATATCCCCCTTATCCGGGGGAACACCAAAGTGTTCCCAGGCCAGCCGAGAGATATAATCTCTTCAGCATGTCCTGGGTCCTAGTAGTACATGGAACACCTCACCCAGGAGGCTGCCAGGAGTCATGCTAGTCAGGTGCCCAAACCACCTCAACTAGCTCCTGTCGATGTAGAGGGGGAATAGTAGTTTTATTCAATTCAATTCAATTTTCTTTATATAGTACCAAATCACAACAGTTGCCTCATGGCGATTTGTATTGTGGGTAAAGACGCTGCAATAATTACAGAGAAAACCCAACCATCAAAACAACCCCCTATGAGCAAGCATTTGGCAACAGTGGGAAGGAAAAACTCCCTTTTAACAGGAAGAAACCTCCAGCAGAACCAGGCTCAGGGAATTGGCAGTCATCTGCTGCGACCGGTTGGGGCTGAAGGGAGAGAGACAGGACAAAAAACATGCTGTGGAAGAGAGACAGAGATTGATATTAACTAATGATTAACTGCAGAGTGGGGTATAAACAGAATGAAAAGAGGTGAATGAAAAGAAACACTCAGTGCATCATAGGAACCCCCCAGCAGCCTAGGCCTATAGCAGCATATCTAAGGGAGGGTTCAGGGTCGTCTGATCCAGCCCTAACTATAAGCTTTATCATAAAGGAAATTTTAAGCCTAATCTTAGAAATAGAGAGGGTGTCTGTCTCCTGAATCCAAGCTGGGAGCTGGTTCCATAGAAGAGGGGCCTGAAAGCTGAAGGCTCTGCCTCCCATTCTACTCTTAAGTATCCTAGGAACCACAAGTAAGCCAGCAGTCTGAGAACGAAGTGCTCTATTGGGGTGATACGGTACTATGAGGTCTTTAAGATAAGATGGGGCCTGATTATTCAAGACCTTGAGAAGAATTTTAACAGGGAGCCAATGAAGAGAAGCCAATATGGGAGAAATCTGCTCTCTCTTTCTAGTCCCTGTCAGTACTCTGGCTGCAGCATTTTTTATCAGCTGAAGGCTTTTCAGGGAGTTTTTAGGACAGCCTGATAATAATGAATTACAATAGTTCAAGCTGGAAGTAATAAATGCATGGATTAGCTTTTCAGCATCAGTCTGAGAAAGGATGTTTCTAATTTTAGAAATATTGGGCAAATGCAAGAAAGCAGTCCTACATATTTGTTTAATATGTGCACTGAAGGACATATCCTGGTCAAAAATGACTCCAAGATTTCTCGGTGTTATTGAAGGCCAAGGTAATGCCATCCAGAGTTAGTATCTGGTTTGACACCATGTTTCTAAGATTTGTGGGGCCGAGTACAAGAACTTTAGTTTTATCTGACTTTAGAAGCAGGAAATTAGAGGTCATCCAGGCCTTTATGTCTTTAAGACATTCCTGTAGTTTAACTAGTTTATGTGTGTTATCTGGCTTCATTGATAGATAAAGCTGGGTAGCAGTTGCATAACAATAAATATATCTATGCAATGCTTTCTAATAATACTGCCTAAGGGAAGCATGTACTGTGAGCGCCTCTTGAATGACTGCATTCTTCACCCTGTCTCTAAGGGACTACCTTCAGAGGGAGTTTATTTCCAATGCTTGTATCTGCAATCTTGTTCTTTACGTCACACCCAAAGCTTGTGACAATAGGTGAGGGTAGGGGCATAGATCGACCGGTAAATTGATAGCTTCACTTTATGCACAGCTCTCTCCACACTGCAACGTCCGCATCACTGCAACTGCATCCACAGTCTGTTTGTCAATCTCCAACTAATAACTAATTAATGTGTATCATCTGGATTCATAGATAGATAAATAACGCTGGGTATTATCTGCATAACAATGAAAATGTATGCAATGCTTTCTAATAATACTGCCTAAGGGAAGCATGCACAGTGTAAATAAAACTGGTCCTAGCACAGGACACATATAACCTTAGTGCGTGAAGAAGATTCACCATTTACATGAACAAATAAACCTATGGCATACTCTAATCTCTATATAAACAGTGACGTCAGTAACACATTACTTAGTCAGTAACACATTACTTAGTCAGTAACACTGGATTGTACTGCTGTCATTAAATGCCTTGGACTCCTACATTGTCCCCGTTATGCACATCGAAGCTCCTCCTTCAAGTCTATGAGCTTGGAACATTATAATTCCTCTATACAGCCTGACGCGCACTCGGATAATGTCATTCCCTCTGTACTGACTGGCAGGCGCTCCAGTAGGCAACAAGGACTTCACTGCAAACCTAAAGGGCGCATCCTGACCAATTTATGTCCTCTGGCGTGCATAGACAGCACCATTCCTGTCACATCTGCCTCACACTCAGCTCTGAACAGTGCATCTTTCATGCTGTTGAATGCCCGTTCACTCAACAATAAAGCACCATTAATCCATGATATCATCATTAACAGGAACATTGAGCTCCTTTGTCTAACAGAGACATGGCAAAATCAACAGGATTTTTTTGTCACTCAACCAAGACACTCCCCAGGCTTGTGTACGTTCAGAAACCTCGCTCCAAAGGCCGGGGTGGTGGGTTAGCTGTTATACACTGAGCCGACATCCTGGTTAAAGAACTACCACTACCCAGATTCACCTCTTTTGAAAGTCTTGCTGCTACTCTGGCTGGATCCACACAGCTCCAGGTTGTCCTTATCTATCGCCCCCCTAAGATCTCTACTTGTTTTATGTCTGAGCTGTCTGAGTTAGTCATCCTTACTGGTTCCATGTCTCCAGCCACACTCTTGCTTGGCGACTTCAATATTCAGGTCGACTCCGATAGCTGCTCATTCGCCAGTGAATTCCTCTGTCTGTTGGACTGCTTTAATTTCACGCAGCACATCAAAGCTCCCACTCACATCAGAGGACACACATTGGATGTGGTTTGCTCTAAAGGAATAACTCCTTCCAATGTACAGTGTCTGGACCCTGCTGTCTCCAACCACCTTGCGTTCTGCTTCTCTGTTCCTGTACCTCTGCCCAGACTGTGCGCCCAACGTACCATCACATACAGGAACATCAAGACTATTAGTGCATTGGCCTTGAACAACTTGATAGCAACCTATCTGGCCTCTGGCCCCTCCAATATCATGGTTGATGGGCTTGTTGACCATTATAACTATGCCCTATCATGTAGCTTTAACTCCCTTGCCTCCATCAAAACCCGGACTGTCTCTTACACCTGCTCTTCCCTGTGGTTCACGATGGAACTCCGTGTTCTAAAGATCGCCTGCCGCCAATTAGAGAGGCTTTACAAAAGATCTAGCCTCACAGTACATCTAGAGGCTTATAAAGACCAGGTGAGGTCCTACAAAGATGCTCTTTCTCAGGCCAAGACTCATTATTACTCCTACTCTCATCAACCAACAGCAAAGAGATCATAGACTGCTGTCCTCCTCCATCAACCGGTTACTCTGCCCCATTGATCCTTCAAGTCCCCCTGACATCAGTCACAGGTTCCTGGAGTTTTTCCAAGAAAAAGTTAACACTATTCATCGATACCTCCTGCCACCTGTACAGCTGCTGCTGGATCTCTTCTCTCCCGCTCCGCATTTATCTCATTGCTCCTTTTCTTCCTTCTCCTCTGTAAATTCCTCCCAGGTTATGAAGTGGATATCTCTGGCTAAATCCTCCACCTGCACTCTCGACCCCATGCAGACAGCGTTGGTGAAGTCACCTACTCTATGCCCCCTTATAGTAGATATCATCAACTCTTCTCTGGAGTCAGGAGCGGTACCCTCTAGCTTTAAATCTGCCTCAGTGACTCCAATTCTCAAGAAACCAGGTCTCGACCCTGATGACCTTAACAATTATCGGCCTATCTCTAACCTTCCTTTTCTCAGTAAAATCTTGGAAAGAGCAGTGGCCACCCAACTGCAGCAACACATGGCTAACCATAACCTCCATGAACCTTTACAATCTGCCTTTAGAGCACATCACAGCACTGAGACTGTACTCATCAAAATAACTAATGATCTTCTTGTTGCTGCTGAATCTGGCCTTATCAGCATCCTCATCCTCCTGGACCTATCTGCAGCTTTTGACACAATTTCTCATACCATCCTTCTTACCCATTTGTCCAGCTATCTTGGTCTCACTGGCACTGCTCTCTCCTGGTTTCAATCCTACCTCTCCAACCGTAAACAGTTTGTCACAGTGGAAGGCTCCTGCTCCACCTCTGCTCCAGTTCACCACGGCGTGCCTCAAGGCTCTGTGCTTGGACCCCTTCTCTTCACCATCTATATGCTTCCCCTTGGTCAGATCATCCGTCACCATGGTCTTTGTTTTCATTGTTATGCTGATGACACTCAACTTTATCTTATTACCAAACCCTCCTCTTAGCTCCCTCCTCAATCTCTTGTCAGCTGTCTGCATGAAATCAAAACCTGGATGTCATTTAATCTACTTAGGCTAAACAATAATAAAACAGAGCTCTTGGTTGCGGCCCCCAAAGCCCTACTTTGGAAATTCAGAGACCTTCTCATCTACATAGATGGTTCCCCCATCTCACCTTCACCTTATGCTCACAACTTGGGTGTCATCTGAGACTCCACACTTTCATTCAAGAATCATATTAAATCAGTCACTAAGACAGCCTTTTTCCACCTTATGAACATCTCTAGACTCTGGCCTGTACTTCCTGATTCTATAGCAGAGACCCTTATCCATGCCTTTGTCACCAGCCAGCTGGACTACTGCAACGGGGTCGTGTTCGGGATCTCTGGCAAAGCCGTGGACAGGCTCCAGTATGTCCAGAACTCAGCTGCCAGACTTCTAACCCGCACTAAGGTTTGGCATCACATCACACCCACCCTTATTAACCTACATTGGCTCCCAGTAAAGTCTCGCATTGCGTACAAGATCCTTCTCCTCACTTACAAATCCCTCAATGCTTTGGCCCCTCAATATTTGTCCAACCTTTTGCAGCCATACAAACAGCCTCGGACATTACAGTCATCAGTCTTGGGTCTGCTCGCCATCCCTTGCACCAACCGTCATACTGTTGGGGACAGAGCTTTCAGTGTGGCAGCCCCTACTCTCTGGAACTCTCTCCCTGCTCAGCTTCACAATGCCCCATCACTGGACACTTTTAAGAATCTGCTAAAAAAAAAATCATCTGTTCAAAAAGGCCTTCAATTCTTAGGGTTTTGTTTTTTTTGGGGGGGGGTTTCCTCATTTTTCAGCGTCCTTGGGTATCGTAAAAGGCGCTATATAAATCCAAGTTATTATTATTATTATTATTATTATTATTATTATTATTATTATTATTTCTGCAGCCCTCTAAGCCAGATTTCTGTTTAAAAAGAGATTTTTAATGTCAATGAATATATAAAAGTCATTTTGCCAAAAACTGAGTGCAGCTTCTACCTTGTGATAGAAATGCTGTTTCTCGCCCAAAAGGACTTGATATCATTAATGAGAGATATTTTTGACATATGATTATAGGTCAACAAGTCATTTACAGCCGTTTAAATACAGGCGATCAGTTTTTGGCAAATACCGGAAATCTCTTTTTGGCAGATAATCACTTTTTGGCACAATACCGGCAGCTGTTGAATGTAACTAATAAAATAACTTGTAATCTAACTTACTTACTTCTAAAATTAAGTAATCAGTAAAGTAACTAAGTTACTTTTTAAAAGAGTACTTTTTCAAGGTAACTATGCCATCACTGGTAATAAATGTTATATGTTATGGTCAACAGTATCAAAGCTGCACTGAGGTCCAACAGGACAAGCACAGAGACGAGTCCACTGTCAGAGGCTGTAAGAAGATCATTTGTAACCTTCACTAATGCTGTTTCTGTACTGTGATGAATTCTGAAACCTGACTGAAACTCTTCAAATAAACCGTTCCTCTGCAGATGATCAGTTAGCTGTTTTACAACTACTCTTTCAAGGATTTTGGAGAGAAAAGGGAGGTTGGAGATTGGCCTATAATTAGCTAAGACAGCTGAGTTGAGTGATAACTTGAAGTAATTTAATTACTGACAGCTTAAAAGCATGTGGTACATAGCTAACTAATAAAGATAGAATGATCAATGGTAGGACTTTTGAGCAGTCTAGTAGGAATGGCGTCTAATAAACATGTTGATGGTTTGGAGGAAGTAACTATTGAAGTTACCTCAGAAAGATCAATCAGAGGGAAAGACTCTAAACAAATACCAGCAGTACTGAAAGCAGCTGAATATAAAGATATGTCTTTCAGATGGTTAGGAATAATTGTTTTCTCTAATGGTTAAAATTTTACTTGTGAAGAAATTCATGAACTCATGAAGTCATTACTAGTTAAAGTGCTGCTATTACTTCAATCAGTGATGAATAGTTAGATGTCCTAGCTTTACGGAGGGCTTTTTTTATAGAGCAACAAACTCTTTTTCCAGGCTAAATGAGCATCTTCTACTTTAGTGAGATGCCATTCCCGCTCCAGCTAATGAGTTATCTGCTTTAAGCTGTGCATTTGTGAACTATACCACAGAGTCAGGCCCTTCTGATTTGAGGCTTTCCAGAGGAGCCACAGTATCCAGTCTTATGCAGTGAGGATAGCTGGTTAATCATTGTAAAGGACCCATAATGCCTACTTCTATGCAGCTTTTCAATGTCAACAACCTCGAAGACACATCTACTTCACTGTTGGTTTTTTTTTTTGCCATGGTAAGAAAACATTGTCCAACAACTTCTGAAGCTGATCAAAGTTATAACACAATTGTAGTAATTTACCTCTGTATTATTTTTTTTAAAGAATTTTTCTCTTTTCATCTTCCATACTACTTCAATAAATCACATAATCAACATGTGACTGAAGTGCAGATCTTTAGTTTTTATTCATGGTTTTTAACCAAATTATTGCATTAATTCTTTAGGAATGACAGCAATTTTTATGTATAGTCCTTCATTTTCAGAGAATCAAAAGCAATTGGACAATTAACTGAAAAGCAATTTCATGGCCAGGTGAGGCCCGTTCCCTTATTATTTCATGGCAAATTTCATAAAAAAGTTCCAAGTGTTGAATTTTCATTTAGTAGCTTTTCACTGGAACTCTCAGCATGAGGTTAATAGAGAGGCAAAAGAAGGAGGAAAAACTTGTAAAAATTTCAGGAATGGCCGAATAAACAATCTGGTACAGTCATAAAAAGAAGGAATGCACTAGCCAGCCCAACAACACCAAAAGACCTGGAAGACCATGGAAGATAAACAAGATGTAGGATCGTAGAATTCTTTCCTAGGTTAAGAAAAACTCATTCACAATATCTAGACAAGTCAAAGATACTCTTTAAGAGGTAGGCTTTTCATTATAAAAGTCTATAATCCAGGGATACCTTCATGAATGTAAAAACAGAGTTTACACTCAAGAATATTAAGAACGGTCTAGACTTTCCCAGAAATCATCTAAAAGAAAAAAATCTTTGCACATATGAAACATGCATGACAGGAAGAGGAAACTATGGAGAAGGAAATGAGAAGCTCATGATCCAAAAAGCATCTGTCAAATATGGTGGAGGCAAAGTTATGGTATGGGTATGTATGGATGCCAGTGGAACTTAGTCACTGGTGTTTACTGATGTTGTGAGTGTCACAATGTGAGGCCAGCTGGACTCACTAAGCAGACTGGACAAGTGATTGAATTTAGTTAAGTACATTTTATTGTAAGGAAGATGAGAAGTGGAGGGACTGAGAGGGATACTGCTTCAAAGTGGACGGGATCAGAAGAGCTCTACCAGAGAAGAGAGTGAGACTTAATTCACTGCACAGAGACTGGATATAGCTGGCTGGTGCATAAACTGAATCAGATTAAGTCTTACTTGGAAACGTGGAGAGGCTGAGCTCAGGAGCAGTACTGAACAGGCTGATGGGTATCCACAAAGAGCAGGCGGAGAGCAGCAGGCTGGCTGGGTGTGGGCTGTAGATGTCCAGAGGTCGAGGTGGCGGAGAGGAGGGTGAGCGGAGCAGCTTGAGACTCTTCCAGATTGTGAGTTAGTTGATTCGAGAACCAGTAGATTCCAGGTGATGCTTTTAGGTAAGCAACTATGAGGCGTGCAGGGAGAAAGCGATGAGAACAAACAAGTTATATAATGTGGGAGCCTATGAGTCTCCATAGCAATGGGAATGGTCTGGCAGGGAACTGTGGCCTTACTGTCCATCCCCTAATATGGGATTTGAACGTGTCTGGAACATCGAAATAGAAAAACTTTTAACAGAAAATCTATGTATGGATATATGGATATATCTTCTTTCTGAAAATGTGCCTATATAGCATGTAGCTAAAAGTTAAACTAACCATATCCCTAAAAAGGTCAGTGGTGACTGGTGAGGTTCCAGTGCTTGAAAACTATATCTGGATCTAACCTTGATCTCAGCTTGATATGTTTAGGTCCAAATACTGATTTCAAAATAAAAGCTTGTGGATCTCACATTTCAGTGCTAAGCAGTATCAGGCTAATCTGTGAAAATGAGCCACCGTGTTTGTTTCACTGTGAAACGATCCTCCTATAATTGAATTCCACCTACTTCTACAATATGGGGTTGTTTTCTCACCATGTTGCTGAAAGTGTCAAGTTGAAAAATGTGGTGCAAAGCATCTCTTTGTTGTGTTTCACATGCTTGACAGTGCACACCCTGCAATTTGCATTTTATAATTGCTTCTGTTCTATAACATTAGAAAGGAGCAAAAATAGCAGCTAGTCATTTATATAATGAGATAAGCCATGCACCCTCTTATACAGCAGAGGAACTCTTAATAGTGTCTTTAAAGATTAAATAGGCATGTTACTGCCCTATATATGTATTTTTGAGATTACCACATTAAATAATCAGATTGTAACACTGCAAGATGAGAGTACTGTCAGAATATAAATGCCAAGATTTTGATTAAATTATCTGAAAAAGAATTAACATTTAATAACTTTAAAAACTATAGATGTCTGTATTTATTTAGTCATCTTCAATGTGTTTGTCTGCACCCAGTATTATTTTAGTACAATCCATCTTCAAAGCTACGTGGCAACTTGTTGATTTCAAAGGAGCTCTCTAAAAGTCTGGGAAGTATGCTTTTCACCTTCAGATCAGCAGATAGGTAAGAGGATAGTTACGTCTCCCTACTGTGCTCCCAGTACAAAGGAAGGTCGAAGAAACTGTTTACCTTAGTACACAGACTGGAAACAGCATTAAAAGCTAGCTACCATCAAAAGTAGAGTCTTAATTCCAAAAACTTCAAGGCTGTGTAAAATATTTGCCATGTTTCTCATCAATGGGTCTTTAAAGGGTCTTAAAAAGAAAAGGAAGACACTAGTGACAGACGTTTCAACACTGGGCCAGCATTTTTTTAATGGAAATGCATAAAACTGGATCCAGATGAGGCACTGGTACCAGCACTGTGTTGGTGAAAAAGATGTAGAAATGAGTTCTTCTACCATCATAATGTCTCGATTTCTACTTTCAAAGACCTGAAGTAAACAACTCAGGTTTTTTTTTTTTTACTTTCAAGGAGCTAACCTTTAGCATTCCTGCTAGACCTTGTGTTAGTTAGTATTTTCCAAACATATCCTTACCTCTCTGCATCAGTCTATCAGTCTTTTGGGATGACTGTGTTTACCGGCATGTATAACCTCCCGAAAAGTAAATGCCTCTTATTATTTTTAAGCTCTTGCTAGGAGCAATGAAGGGGTGGAAGTATTTGCTCTTATACAGCCTGTTTCAAAAGAAAAGTGTAACCAAGACAAAGGAGGCAATGTGTTAGATTTCTTCCACCCAGAGAGGATGTCAGTTGTGAGTTAAAATATATTCAGAAAATTATTCCTGGTAATTTAATCCAATTTAACTCTCAGAAAACTGATTGTGGTCACATGATTTTCCACTAAATCGCATGCCTCATAGACTCTCAACTGAGCATTTCTTCTTCATCTCCATGTTAGTCTGTCAGATTTCCATCATTGCCATACTGTCCCTTTCCTCCCTCTCCTCCTCCACCTCTTGCTCCTTTATTTTCTATCCTGCCCCTCCCTCCCTCAGCTTATCACCTGCTTTGTCCTCCCACTCCTCCTCCTCCTCCTCCTGCTGCTGCTTTTTCCTCTTTTCTTGCCTGCTGCTCAGGCTGCCGCACACTAACATGGCTTTTGGGGTACAGGGACCACCAGCTGTGTGTGACGAACCCATCTTATCAACCCAGCAGAAATACACACACCCACACCCACATGCACACGTACGCACGCACAAACCATCATGAATATGGATGCATGTGGATGTACACACACGTGCACACATGCAAATATGTAAATGAAAAGCATGCCTTATTGGGTCGAGGGACTTGTTACATTGCAAAGATGTTTTTTTAGGAAGAAGGCAAAAAAATATAGTGGTAGTAACGTGGAAATTGAAAATATTTTACCTCCATTACTAAGTTATAGAAATAATGCTAAAAATTGGCAGCACATCCCTTCAAGATTATCATAAAATTATTCAGGAAAAGAGGGAAACCCTGGGGTATAAGGAATGCATACATTTACCATCAAAAAGTTATATCCTAAAATAAGAAAATATGCTTTTGGACATTAGTGTCCTTTGGAAAAAAGCAAGTTTAGTGGTTAACCAATTTAATAGTTAATTTCAGTCACAATATGTGGAATCAAATAATGTTTTGTGTCCCTTATCAGCATCCATCCATCCACTGTAATGTGTATTATGTATAAATGACTGAATTCTTTTGTAAATTATACATATGAAGTTCAAAAAGTTAAAAAGTCTTCTTCAGTTAATTTGGGATGGTGGTGGTATAAGTCTGTCACCAGGCTTTCAAGCAGAAGGCTGGGGTTTGTGCCCTGCGTGGGAAAGCTTCACTTAATTGGCTTTTTCCTGTCCTGTATCAATGCCTCGGCTATCTGCTGATACAAAAGGGAATCTCATAAGTTTCTGACACAAAAATGACACTGAGACCTTTTTTCTCCGAATCCAATCCATTGATTTTGTTTGGCATGTGACTGCTATTAACTTAGATTTTTTTGGGAGGGGGGTATTTTTTGTCCAACCCCATCCAAAGGACACAACCTTACAACAGCACAGCGTGCTGCATTTATGATTGTTAAGAAGGTAAAAATTAGTAACAGCACTGTGGTAAGAGGAGACATCTGAATCATCTGGATATAGTGGTACTTCCTAAAATAAATAGCTGCATTATTCCTGATGCATTTCCATTTAACTGGATTTAGTGGTGTGTCTGTAACTCACAAAATGTTTTAAATGCTGCAATAACCGGCCGAATACATCATG
This sequence comes from Pterophyllum scalare, assembly GCA_024447675.2. Taxonomy (NCBI): domain Eukaryota; kingdom Metazoa; phylum Chordata; class Actinopteri; order Cichliformes; family Cichlidae; genus Pterophyllum; species Pterophyllum scalare. Next base: position 30,184 of record JAMQGT020011686.1, read on the forward strand.
GACTAAGTGAATCTCATGTACACTTCTGAGCACCGATTGTGGACAGATGATCCCCATTATTCCAAAGGATATCCCCTCATTTGGCGTGTTGATGAAGCAGTGTCCTCTCTTACATGTCAATCTAAAATCTCCCACTGGTGTTCAGCTGGGTTGAGATCTGATGACTTTGAAGACAATAACAAACAGGAACACTGAGAGCATCTCCAAGGCCCCCGTTGACCAGCAGGTTCAAAACCAGAGGTGAGGATGATAACGACTGCCACGCTGGGCTACTCCACACAGTAGTTATATTTGGATTCGATAAGTAATCTTCTTGCGAATACTTCTGGACAAGCATACCTATTAAACTCATAGAGAGTGAAATTAAAGCAGTAATATCCTCTGGGAAATGCCTTCATGAGTTAGAGTTTTATTAACTATTATGCAGTTATATGATCAGGCCTATTTAAATAAACCACACAGACCAAATGTATCTTTTTGCTTGTGATGTCTGCTCTCAGTAATACATTAATGACCTTTCCGTATTCCTTTAATGTGGGCAGGTCTTTCCTCTGAGATTTCATACAGTGCTATCCACCACAGCAGTTCAGCTTTGGTGGATTGTCAAGTGTCATAAAACCTCTGTAATCCAATGACCCATAGCTGCCATCAATCTGATATACCACCAGCAGGCAGTCATGATTGAAATCTGTCCCTTGAGTGCAAGCATAGTTGTCCCAGTGTTTCCCAAAGCCTGGAGCTATGGGACTGTCTCTGTTGAAAACACTGCCATGCCATTTAATTTTACAGGCAAGAAAAATCAATATATATGAAATGCCTGTTTCAGAGCGAGTCCGAATATCAGCCACTACAGTGTGAAAAACACTGTAAAAAAAAACATGTGTATGTGAAAAAAAGATAGATTTATGCACACTCATATGTTTACTGAAAGTGCAGGTGCTTGACAGTGTAAGTCTGCATAAACAGCAGTAATGTGGATACACATAATAGCAAAACTGTCCATTTAAATGCACTAAATGTAGAATTTTCATATCAGCAAATGGATGCATGGTTAGGATTGTTTTCCCAATGGTTTTCTCTGGATACTCAGGCTTCTTCCTATAGTCCAGAGACATGCATCTTCAGTTAAATAGTGATTTTTCTTTCTCTCTGTGCGAGCCTGCCGATGGACTCGGGACTGGTCCTTGTATGGCCTATGACAGTTATTACAGACTCCAGTTCCCCACTTAAGAAAATCAGTGAATAATACATTAATAAGAAAACAGGATGTAGCAGTACTGGATTTTTTTTGCAGACTGCCAGGCTGTCACAGAATGCTGTTTTGTCAGATGTCTTACACACCATTAAGCACAAGATGCTTTATTGCATTTGTGCAGAATCACCAGGAGGCCATTGCTTGCATCTGGTTTAAATCTTTGTGTTTTGCACGTGACTTTGCTCTTTTCCTTCTTTGGTCACCTTTTTTTTTTTAACTGTATTTGTACTTTGGCTATTTTTACTTTTACTGATTGGGCTTTAGGCACTAGGACTACATGGTTAGTTAGTAAAAGATCATGGTTTAGAGTTAGACGTCACAAACCTGTCCTGCTGTGTGACCCGGTTCGGGATCTGTCACTTCCACGGTGCACAACTGGCTGTCAAGCTTCAGCTCTCCGCCACTCTGTTAGCTGTCTTGCAGGTCTACCTTAGCACATAAGTTCACTGCTGCCTGGGCCTCTTTTCCCCATTGTTTCCATCCAAAGGTGGCAGCAGGCTGGCACAGACTGACAGTTGCCCTAGTGAGTCTGGGCTGAACTCCAAAACATACAACCCCACATCCCCCAGCACATATGCTTTCCATTTATTTGTTTTTCATTTAAATTATAGGAAATCCACCAATAAAAGATACATTTTAAGCTAATTGATATTTAGGTTAAATAATCAATATTTCAGTATTGACAAAAATAATTGTCATTCTGATTTTTGTTAATTTACCAGCCTTAACTGTAACCAGTCTCAAAATAAATAAACTGTAACCAATCATGCTGATTTGTGACAAGTTGGGAGTGACAGCCCACTAATGTTAAAACCTGGTGTGACACCTTGTGTGTCATGCCAGTGTCTTTCACAAAATGTCCCAAGAATGAGAAGCACTTGGATCTTTAGAAAGCAAAATTGTTGATTGTTATTATATATTTTTAAAATTATTCATGTACAGTACAAATTATATTAAAAAATAGATGCTAGAATTTAATTGTGTTAACTTCTCATTAACTTTTCAACTGTGTGTTTTTAAAAGTGGGTAACTTATTGTGGTAAATGGACTGGTTCTTATATAGCGATCACCAAGTGTATACTGTAACTCAAGCAAACTTTTACAGACAGCAGTCTGACCCTTATGAGCAGCAATTGTCAACATTGGGAAGGAAAAACTCCCTTTTAACAGTAAGAAACCTTCAGCAGAACCAGACTCAGGGAGGGGCAGTGAGTGAAAAGTGGCACCCTAGGCCAACTCCAGGGTATCTAAGGGAGTGTTCAGGGTCATCTGATCCAGCCCTAACTATCAGCTTGATCATAAAGGAAAGTTTTAAGCCTAATCTTGAAAATAGAGAGGGTGTCTGTCTCCTGAATCCAAGCTGGGAGCTGGTTCCACAGACGAGGTGCCTGAAAGCTGAAGGCTCTGCCTCCCATTCTACTTTAAAGTATCCTAGGAACCACAAGTAAGCCAGCAGTCTGAGAACGAAGTGCTCTATTGGGGTGATATGGTACTATGAGGTCTTTGAGATAAGATGGGGCCTGATGATTCAAGGTCATTTATGTAAGAAAAGGGATTTTATATTCAATTCTGGAATTAACAGTTGAGTAAATGAAGAGAAGCCAGTATGGGAGAAATCTGCTCTCTCTTTCTAGTCCCTGTCAGTACTCTAGCTGCAGCATTTTGGATCAGCTGAAGGCTTTTCAGGGAGCTTGTAGGACAGCCTGATAATAATGAATTACAATAATCCATCCTTGAAGTAATAAATGCATGAATTAGCTTTGCAGCATCACTCTGACACAGGATGTTTATAATTTTCGAAATATTGCACAAATACAAAAAAGCAGGCCTACATGTTTGCACTGAAAGACATATCCTGGTCAGAAATGCTTTCTGTTTACCATTCACACTCCAACAAACACATCAGAAAGCAACTTGGGATTCAGGATCTTGCCCAAGGAAACTTTGCATACTGGAAAAGCCAGGGATCAAACTACCAACCTCTCAATTAGTAGTAGTAGGTGCCCTGCTCTACTTCCTCAGCGATAGCCACCCCAATCACACACTGCTTGACTCCTGCTACTCTGCTACATGTGCTGCACACAGTGCTGACTATTAACACCTACTAACCCTGGAGTCACAGCCATTCTGCTCAAGATGCAAAGTGATGATTTGTTAATGACCTCAAGCTTCTTTCTCAGAATTATTTTTTAGAAATATATATCAATCACCAATTAAGTTGTCCCTCACCTATCATGAGGGTTACGTTCCAGAGACCCCCACGATAGGTGAAAATCCACAAAGTAGAGGCTTTATATTTATTTTATTATTTATATATATTTTAAGACATTAGAAACCCTTCCCACACTCCTATAAACCTTGATGAAGATGATGAATTATGTAGCTGTGCAGTACTGATGGAGATGAAGGTGATGAGGATGAGATGAATTTACAGTACTACACAGCCGAGAAGAGCATTGCAGCTCTTTTGAAAGCACCACTTCATCAGGCGCTTCATCAGGTGGTGCAGTATCATCGCCCTCGGCCATAACTTCTATTACAGCTAAAGGCGTAGGTGTAACTGATCTCTTCGTCTGAGTGATGAACATAGTTATGGGGACTTATATAAATACCTATATACCGCAAAATCCTGCGATATAGCAAAACTCTGCAGTACAGAATTAGATATATTTAGAAAAAAAAGCGATACAGTGAAGCCGCAATAACTGAACCACGATATAGTGAGGGACGACTGTACTTACGTAACTGTTTTTCTAGCTGAGAAATTCAATTCAAATTTTTACCAATTCTAACCTTTTCTTCCACAGCGTAACTTTAACACAGCCTTAGTATGTGTCCAGATAACTGAGCACACACTATAAACATTGTAAGGTATTTTATTAGAAAATGGCAATGTTTTTTCCCTTTTCTTGCTTTCAATGTTCTAAATTGCCAAAAAGTTATAGAAAAGTCATATTAGCTAACTTAGGCCCCATTTACACGTCGTTTTGATGCATTCCAGCCTCCCATTTACACGAGACCAGAGTGAAAACGATACTTTTTGGAAATGGCCTTCGAAGTGCAGCATTTCTGAAATGCTCCGACCTTCGTCTCCTTGTAAACAGACGAAAACGCTGCTTTTTGGAAACAGGGGCACTTGCACATGTCCACTATGCTTCCGACCGCCACAGTTTTCCGCACATGTGCTAACAGATAAACAACAATCGCAATGGCGGATTCACGAGTGCTTCTTGTTCTGCGCAGTCTTTTGAATTTAACTTTAACTTATATATCTGCATACTTTGAGCGTTAAGATTCTCAGTCAATATTTTCCTGTGTTTTTGCAGTTTGATAATTTAGTGTTGTGTGCAGCAGCAATCCAACCTCGTCATCAGTTCACACAAAGATTCTCACAATGGCCATTTTGTAAATAATGAACAATCTTTGCCGCAAATCCCACTGAGTCCCTCCATGCATGTGCGTGTTGCATAAACAAGCCTTGCAAAAAAAAAAAAGTGTGTAAATGGAGATTGTTTCTGAAACGTCTCCGTGTAAACGCGAGGCTGAGACGCATCAAAACATCACCCCGTGCAAACGGGGCCTTAAACCTCCACCAAAACAAATAATGCATTTTTCTGCAGTATTCTCAGTGTCACACCACTGATTTTGTCATGACAACTGCAGTTTCAAAATTTACACCACAGTGTAGGTATATGTTCAGAGATGTATGCGCATTCATTTTGCATAATTGCTCAAGCTCCAAATTCATATTTTTTCACATTGCTGTTGTGATCTGTAATATATTCAAGAAAAATTCTGCAAAAACTAAAATGAAAAAATAAAATTATTTTGAGCCATTAAATAGGGGGGTTGAAGTCCTCCCATTAATGAATGCTTCAGCCATGATAGCCCGTAAGCTGAAAGGAAATGGTGTTTTGCCAGTTTACAACATCTTCATTTAGCCTGGAAAAAGAGTTTGTTACTCTATTATTTAAAAAAAGCCGTCCGTAAAGCCAGGACATCTTACTATTCATCACTGATTAAAGGAAATAAGAACAACCCCAGGTTTCTTTTCAGCACTCTACTCAGGCTGACAAAGAGTCAGAGCTCTGTTTAGCAGAATATTCCTTTAACCTTGACTAGTACTGACTTCATGAATTTCTTCACAAATAAAATTTTAAATATTAGAAAAAAGATTATTCATAACATCTCACAGACATGTCATTATGTACAGCTATTTTCAGTTACTGATAAGGCTCCTTCTTTCCAATTGATCTTTCTCAATTAACTTCATCTTACATTGCACAGGTACACACCATCACCTTGCACTACAGCTGCTACAGTATCTTATTTTATTTTATGTGTGTGTAATATATATATATATATATATATATATATATATATATATATATATATCACACACATATATATATACACACACACACACACACTGCTCAAAAAAGATAAAGGGAACACTCAAATAACAAATCCTAGACTTAATGAATGAAATATTCTCATTGAATACTTTGTTCTGTACAAAGTTGAATGTGCTGACAACAAAATCATCAATGGAAATCAAATTTATTAACCAATGATGGCCTGGATTTGGAGTCACACACAAAATTAAAGGTTAAAAACACACTACAGGCTGATCCAACTTTGATGTAATGTCCTTAAAACAAGTCAAAATGAGGCTCAGTATTGTGTGTGGCCTCCACGTGCCTGTATGAACTCCCTACAACGCCTGGGCATGCTCCTGATGAGGTGGTGGATGGTCTCCTGAGGGATCTCCTCCCAGACCTGGACTGAAGCATCCGCCAACTCCTGGACAGTCTGTGGTGCAACATGACGTTGGTGGATGGAGCGAGACGTGATGTCCCAGATGTGCTCAATCAGATTCAGGTCTGGGGAACGGGCGGGCCAGTCCATAGCTTCAATGCCTTCATCTTGCAGGAACTGCTGACACACTCCAGCCACATGAGGTCTAGCATTGTCCTGCATTAGGAGGAACCCAGGGCCAACCGCACCAGCATATGGTCTCACAAGGGGTCTGAGGATCTCATCTCGATACTTAATGGCAGTCATGCTACCTCTGGCGAGCACATGGAGGGCTGTGCGGCCCTCCAAAGAAATGCCACCCCACACCATTACTGACCCACTGCCAAACCGGTCATGCTGAAGGATGTTGCAGGCAGCAGATCGCTCTCCACGGCGTCTCCAGACTCTGTCACGTCTGTCACATGTGCTCAGTGTGAACCTGCTTTCATCTGTGAAGAGCACAGGGCGCCAGTGGCCAATTTGCCAATCCTGGTGTTCTCTGGCAAATGCCAAGCATCCTGCACGGTGTTGGGCTGTGAGCACAACCCTGGTGGTACTGGTGCCCTGTTATAGAAAATAATTAAATAAGTTTGGTCATAGCACAGTGGTGCACACACACACACACACATATATACACTGCTCAAAAAAAATAAAGGGAACACTTAAAGAACACAATATAACTCTAAAACCCACACAAGTAGCTCAGGTAGTGCAGCTCATCCAGGATGGCACATCAATGCGAGCTGTGGCAGGGAGAGGTTTGTTGTGTCTGTCAGCGCAGTGTGCAGAGGCTGGAGGCGCTACACAGGAGACAGGCCAGTACACTAGGGAGACATGTGGAGGAGGCCATAGGAGGGCAACAACCCGGCGGCCCAGGACCGCTACCACCGCCTTTGTGCAAGCGAGGAGCAGGGAGTAGCACTGCCAGAGCCTCCTGCAGCAGGCCACAAATGTGCACATGTGCTGCACAAACAGTTAGAAACCGACTCCATGAGGGATGGTATGAGGGCTTGACCGTCCACAGATGGGGGTTGTGCTCACAGCCCAACACCGTGCAGGATGCTTGGCATTTGCTCTTCACAGATGAAAGCAGGTTCACACTGAGCACATGTGACAGACAGTGACAGAGTCTGGAGACACCACAGTGGAGAGCGAATGTGCTGCCTGCAACATCCTTCAGCATGACCGGTTTGGCAGTGGGTCAGTAGGGTCAGTAATGGTGTGGGGTGGCATTTTCTTTGGAGGGCCGCACAGCCCTCGCATGTGCTCGCCAGAGGTAGCATGACTGCCATTAGGTACCAGGGATGTGGGATCCTCAGACCTCTTGTGAGACCATATGCTGGTGCGGTTGGCCCTGGGTTCCTCCTCATGCAGGACAATGCTAGACCTCAGAGTGTGGGCTGCGGGTGTGTCGAGCAGTTCCTGCAAGATGAAGGCATTGAGGACTATGGACTGGCCCGCCCGTTCCCCAGACCTGAATCCAATTGAGCACATCTGGGACATCATGTCTCGCTCCATCCACCGCCAACGTGGCGTCGCGCCGCAGACTGTCCAGGAGTTTGCGGATGCTTTGCGTGCAGGTCTGAGGAGGAGATGCCCTCCGGCGAGCCATCCGGCCGGCCCTCATCAGGAGGGCATGCCCAGGTGTTGTAGGGAGGTCATACGGGGCACGCGGAGGCCGCGCACAATACTGAGCCTCAGTTTTAGGACTTGTTTTGAGGACATTACATCGAAGTTGGATCAGACTTTGTAGTGTGTATTTTAACCTTTAATTTTGTGTTGTGACTCCAAATCCAGGCCTCCATTGGTTAATAAGATTTGATTTCTGTTAATGATTATTTGTGTGATTTTGTTGACAGCACATTCAACTTTGTATTTTTAATTATTTTTGTAATTATGGAGTTCCACAGGGTTCTGTGCTGGGACCAATTCTATCATGCTTCCCTTGGGCAGTAACACACGCATGCATATATTTTCATTGTTATACAGATGATACCCAGCTTCTATCTAGCTTCTATCTATGAAGCCAGATGACACACATCAGTTAGTTAAACTGGAGGAATGTTTTAATGACATAAAGGCCTGGATGACCTCTGATTTTCTGCTTCTAAATTCAGATAAAACTGAAGTTCTTGTGCTCAGCAATACAAACCTCAGAAACATGGTGTCTAATCAGATACTTACTCTGAATGGCATTATCTTGGCCTCCAGTAATACTGTGAGAAATCTTGGGAGTCATTTGCCAATGATGCACAGAGTGTCCCTTTTTCATTCACCACTTTTTACTCACTTTGTGTTTATATACCGTTCTATGACTATGACTTATTATTAATCTATGGCTCTCTTCCACACCTTGTGTTTTGTCCCGTCTCATGCCCTTCACCCCCAACTGATCGAGGCAGATGACTGCCTCTCCCTGAACCTGGTTCTGCTGGAGGTTTCTTCCTGTTAAAAGGGAGTTTTTTCTTCCCACTGTCACCAAATGCTTGCTCATAGGGGGTCATTTTGACTGTTGGGTTTTCTCTATAATTATTGTATGGTTTTTACTTTACAAGTACCTTAAGACAACTACTTGTTCTGATTTGGTGCTATATAAATAATTGAATTGAATAGATTTAATTTAATAGATAGATTATACTGCCAAAAGTATTCGCTTGTCTGCCCTCACACGTATATGAAATTGAGTGACAGCTCAGTCTTTATCCATATGGTTTAATATGGATAATAATATCACAGTACCATCTCCCTTTCTCTGCCGTCATGCTCTCTGTCCAAAAACAGCATCAAGGAACTGGACAATCCAAATCTGGGAAAAATTTTGAGGGGACCGTCTTTCACAATGACACAGCTTGCTAAAAACCATGCTAATTCTAAGCCTGTCCTCCACCTTAGCTTAACCTCTTTCCTAGTGCTAAAATTTGCTAATCGGCATTAAGCCTGATATGCCAGTAACACTGACAGAAAAAAATTACAGATATTTGATCACTGACTAAAGGAGTGAATTAATTTTTAAAAACTGACTGACCCGATGACAGGATTTTAAAAAGTCAATGGATCAATGGATAACAAAATAGTTGGGCTGCCATTTTAAAATATATGTTCTGTATATACCAAATATCATGGATTGTTATCAAGTATTTGTTGTGATTGCAGTGGGTAGGTGCTCACCTCGCAACCGGAAGGTCGTTGGTTCGAGTTCCCGTCTGAGCGTGTGCTGTCATTGTGTCCCTGGGCAAGACACTTAACCCACATTGCCTAAGTGTGAATGTGGTTGGTGGTGGTCGGAGGGGCCGTAGGCACGAATTGGCAGCCACGCTTCTGTATGACTGCCCCAGGGCAGCTGTGGCTACATTAGTAGCTTACCGCCACCGAGTATGATTGAGGTGTGAATGAATGGTGCACAGAATTGTAAAGCACTTTGAGTACCGTGAAAAGCGCTAAATAAGTTTAATGCATTATTATTATTATTATTATCCTTTCATTGTGAATTTAAAAAAGTATGACCAGTTAATAGAGTTACAGGGAAAGTCAGTGGATTGTGAATGTCAGCAGAGTACTTCAGGGCAATCAGTCTTATATTTGTGGAGCTATATTTATGTGTATACCAAACTAATGGATGATCTTCCAGAAGGTTACTACCATGCTACTAGTAAAGAAAACAAATGTAATATGCTTTTGTAAAATACATTAATGTTTTGTCTGAAAGCAAATTTGCACCTATCCCCTAGAGAGTCAAAAGGGAGCACTGGTAGTTAACAAATCTGAAAGTATACAAAAGCATGTATCCACAATAAATGAACATTAAACAAAAATGCAATGGACACGGAAAGTCATAGATCTTAGATCATACATGTAATCTATGATCTACGATGCAATAATGTGCAGCAAGTCGAGTATTTGATTAGAAGCAGAAAATCTTGGGTGCCAGTTTGGTTCAGTGTATGAGCAGGCGGTGTGTTGCAGCTGGCCCGAGTTCATCCAACCCATGATCCTTTGCTGCGTGTCTTCTCCCCACTTTCCTGTGTATCTTCACTGTTCGCTATCCAATAAAGGCAAAATGTCCAAAAAAGAAGCAGAAAAATCTTACTTTGCATCTATTATGCATAAAAAGCTGCATGTGCAGCAACAGCCTCAAATCCTTAAACTGATGTATTCTGACAGGATGTTGAGTAATTCCACACCTTTACAGTCTACTACACAGTCTATGGTCCTGCACCTCCTTCCATTCTGTTTCTTTCCTTGTTCCCATCCCTCATACCCTCTATTCCAGCCTGCTGCACTGTATATTTTACCATTTTCCCCTATGGCAACTCTGAGATGAGATGGTGGGTCGTGATTGGGCTACAAATGAGGCTGCACATAGGGAAAACAGGCTTGTCTATTACCCATAACATTTGGACAAACACATTTTGTTCTCCTTTTTCTGTTTCCTTCTTCTGCAGAGGTCTTTCTGCAGTGCCATGGTGGACGAACTGCGGGTTTCCCTCAAGTGCCAGCGCCGGCTCAAACACAAGCCCCAACCTCCCATCATGGTGAAAACAGAGGAGGTTATCAACATGCACACCTTCAACGACCGAAGACTGCCAGGGAAAGAGACCATGGCCTAAAATGGGAATCTCAATCACTTTCTTACCCTTTTTCTGGTAGTGAGGTGGTGCGCAGAGACATTGGGGAAAAGGTGGTGGGTAAATGGTAAGGGGGTTAGGGGTGGGGGTAACATTTGGCAGTTGCATTACTTTGAAGATAGAGCAGATGTGTTTTGCAGTATATTGATGATATGTTGTTCTTGTTTCTTTATAATTAGCTAGGGATAAGAGATTCTACAATATTTCCTGTGGAAATAACTTGATTCTGGGTGAAATTTCAGCAAGTTACCTCATTACACTTACCAACTTGGCAAGGCAGTAAACTAGCAACTTTCCCACATTTCCAAATCCCAGAAGTTGAAGAATTAATCTAAAGTGGGACAGACGTGTCGCTTAAAAAAACAAGTCATCCTTAACTGCTGCTGAGTTTTTCACCGCACAGCTCAAAGGAGACAGGTTGAACAACACCAAGAACATCTTAGAGATTATGAGCCAATAAAGACACGTTAACTGGGTGAACCAGGAACTTTCATTTAAAGAATGAGACCACACAGGCTAAATTAAAACCCAAACCCAGAAGAGAGTGGGGACATTACAATGTATACAGAGGCACTGCTTTGGCACTGCTCAGTCTAAGAATGATTTTGATTGACATCAAAAATGGAAATACTGTATATCATCCATTGGGCAATAAGGGAAATCATTTATTTATGTTTCAGAGTACTAACACTAGATTAGTCTGTAATCTGTGGGTGGGGGTGACTTTTAGAAGCTATGGGCAGAAGTAGGGGATTACAGGATAGTGAGCTGTCAATGTCCATTTCCAGCCAGTTGCCACGAAGAAGACTCTATGGAGGTGCATACCCCTATGGTGCTTTCAGAGAGTAAGTGGTTGCCAGTATCCCTGGCTGCCTCTGACTGTACCAGCCTTTACACCACAGACTGCTGCTCCTAACAGTATAACCTTTTCATGGATTGTTGCTTAAAATGGTTAGCCATATGACACAATAATAATAATAATAATAATAATAATAATAATTTTCTAGTAGGTTTTGCTAATAAGTATGGCAAACCGTGTATTTTCAATTTGATGTTTGTTCTCTATTGGTGCAGAGGTGTATCTTTTCAAGAACTCAGTACCTGTAAAATACCGTTCTGTATTTTTTGCTTGCTAATGGTTTCCATGGTCACACAGCACCCAGTCGTGTGCATCCATGAGAGTGGCACTTGCTGTCTTTTCACTGAGAACAATGGGGCATCCACTTGCTGTCTGAAAACACCCCTAATGTCAATAAGAAGGAACCCTGGAAAGGTGTGGCCATGGCTCATCAAGTCTAAATTCACAGCAATCACATCACAAACAAATTATATTTATTCCAATTATTTATTGTTTTATTTATAGAACTCTTTATTTATATCTCTATGGACTGGATTTTCACTGGTGCAGTGAAAACACGATACTTCAGTTCTGTATGGGTACACACACCTTTTGTGTTTTTGTTAGGTTTTTTGTTTGTGTTTTATTTATTAATATTTTTAATTATTTTTATTTATTTTTTGCTCAGTGGCAGGCCTCCATTTTCATTTTGTACTTCTGTGACTTTCTTTCTTTAGCAGAAAATCTTCACATTTACTTGTGCAATTGCAATTTCTATGAAAAAGTGTTTTTGTATGACAAGAATCAAAATTTTGTAATGATTTTTACCAACACCAACCACAGTAAGAGGAGCATCATCAATGGCTGAGGGGTGGACCTCCAGGCTGGCGGTTCAGGAGGCTTTATACACCAGACAGAACCAACACAAAAACACACACAAATATAGAACCCTAAGAGCCCATGATGCACTCATCCTCCATGGAGCAGATTCACACCAATTAGTATTACGCTCTCCAACAGAGATGCAGAGCATTATGGTAAAGCATCAGTGACACATTATTTTGGAGACGCAGAAAAATAAACTATTTTTATCATGTAAAGGACTCATATTTAAAGAAAGATATTTTTACTTCACCCAGAAGAATAGTAATGATAATAGCTGATAAGAGGAAATATAAAGAGTACACACAGAGTTAGTGAGGAAGATCATCGATGATGCTTTCATTCTGATTAATGATAAACTGCTAGGATCCAGTGCTGAGCAATTGTGTGTAAATGGTTTTAAAAAGGAAAAGATGTATTTAGAAAAATTATAAAGAACACTTAACTAATTTTCAACCTGTTGTGAAAACAAAATGCAGTGCACACAGTTTACCCTTTGAAGTTGATGCACAAGTTTAAAGAAAATAATAATAAAAAAATGTATTCACAACTTTTACTTGTCTGTGAGTTTATTGAATGTTACTGCGTGAATAAAACAGGGTAGGAGCCCAGCAAAGATTCCAATGCAAAGAGTAAAAAAATGTCACATTAAAGGTGGGCCTTATTTAGATAACCCCAAGTGTCACATTTGTGAATTACACAGAGAAAATGTTTAATCATTCATAAATTTGTACATGGACTGGTATTTGTATAGCACTTTTCTAGTCTAACTGCCCACTCGAAGTTAGGTCCATAATTTGTTGGTCACCACAATAGACTTTATAACGATCAATATGTGACTGGAACACAGAGTTTGGCTTTAATTCAGATGTTTTTTACAAATCTTTGCATTAACTGTTTATGAATTATTTTTATACACAGCACCCCATTGAACAGAAGTTCAAATTTAATTAGACAAACTAAATCAATATGTGTTATTTTAAATACTTACATAAAAATCCTTTGCATTGAGTGACTGTCCGATGTCCGGAAAGCATGGAAATCACCAAAAGCTGTTTCATCCCTTGAGATGCTAGACCTTGATTGTGGCAGTATGCTTTGTGTCATCATCCATTTGCACTGTCAAGAACTTTCAGATGGGTTTTGCAGCATTTTGTTGAATCTGAGAAGCATGAATATCGGGGGTGGCTGTAGCTCAGGAGGTACAGTGAGTCATTTACTAATCAGGAGATTGGTGATTCAGTCCCTGGCTGCTGTACTCTGCATGCTGAATATCCTTGAGCAAGATACTGAACCCACATTGCTCTTGAATGTGTTCATTCAAGTGTGAATGTTGGCTAGAAAGCACTTAGATGTAGAAAGAAGTTCTTGTCTGAATGAAGACTTGTAATATAAAGGACTTTGAGTGCTCATGTTCTTGTAATCTATTTAACAAGGTTTAAAGTTTATAATTAGCTAAAGAAGTCTGCACTTCAGCCACATATTGATCGTTTGATTAAAAATCGACTGTGGTGGTGTACAGAGGCAACACAATTAAAAATAAAAAACTGATTTTGTTCAACAAATTATGGACCTAACTGTATGTCAAATCTCCACCTATGGCCATCTAAGAGTCACCAACTAACCCAACATGCATATCTTTGGACTGTGAGAGCAAACTGAAGCACCCGGAGAAATCCCACCAAGCACAAGGACAACGAAGATCCCAGAACCTTCTTGCTGTGAGATGTCACATTTTAAGACACTGGATGATCCTTTAACATTGTTCTTCAGTGTGCAGGGAAGTGATTCACAGGTGATGATGAACTGTCCAAGTAAGTCCATCATAAATGGTGACACCAGGCATCAGGAAACCAGTAACCATTAATACTTCTAAAAAATTTGAAGTGGAATTAATGAAAATGCCCCGACTGCGACATTAAATGTGCAACATTAAATGACTGCAGAGCCCTGCAAAATGACCTCAGCAGGCCACAAATGTGCATGTGTCTGCACAAACGGTTACAAACCGACTCCATGAGGATGGTATGAGGGCCGAACGTCCACAGATGGGGGTTGTGCTCACAGCTCAACACCGTGCAGGACGCTTGGCATTTGCCAGAGAACACCAGGATTGGCAAATTGGCCACTGGCGCCCTGTGCTCTTCACAGATGAAAGCAGGTTCACACTGAGCACATGTGACAGACGTGACAGAGTCTGGAGACGCCGTGGAGAGCGATCTGCTGCCTGCAACATCCTTCAGCATGACCGGTTTGGCAGTGGGTCAGTAATGGTGTGGGGTGGCATTTCTTTGGAGGGCAGCACAGCCCTCCATGTGCCCGCCAGAGGTAGCATGACTGCCATTAGGTACCGAGATGAGATCCTCAGACCCCTTGTGAGACCATATGCTGGTGCGGTTGGCCCTGGGTTCCTCCTAATGCAGGACAATGCTAGACCTCATGTGGCTGGAGTGTGTCAGCAGTTCCTGCAACATGAAGGCATTGAAGCTATGGACTGGCCCGCCCGTTCCCCAGACCTGAATCCCATTGAGCACATCTGGGACATCATGTCTCGCTCCATCCACCAACGTCACATTGCACCACAGACTGTCCAGGAGTTGGCGGATGCTTTAGTCCAGGTCAGAGAGGAGATCCCTCAGGAGACCATCCGCCACCTCATCAGGAGCATGCCCAGGCATTGTAGGGAGGTCATACAGGCATGTGGAGGCACATACAATACTGAGCCTCATTTTGACTTGTTTTAAGGACATTACATCAAAGTTGGATCAGCCTGTAGTGTGTTTTTAACCTTTAATTTTGTGTGTGACTATAAATCCACGCCTCCATTGGTTAATAAATTTGATTTCCATTGATGATTTTTTGTGTGATTTTGTTGTCAGCACATTCAACTTTGTACAGAACAAAGTATTCAATGAGAATATTTCATTCATTCAGATCTAGGATGTTTATTTGAGTGTTCCCTTTACATATATATATATGGATGGATGGATGGATGGATGGATGGATGGATGGATGGATGGATGGATGGATGGATGGATGGATGGATGGATAGATAGATAGATAGATAGATAGATAGATAGATAGATAGATAGATAGATAGATAGATAGATAGATAGATAGATAGATAGATAGATAGATAGATAGCACCCTGCATAGATTGCACCCTGTTTTGATTCCACTTCCTCTTCTTTGAGAGCGGCTGTAATGAGACAAATTTCGCTGCGTATTAATAAAGTATTTCTGATTCAGAATGTGCTTGATTTTATTACATTTATTTATTCCTCATTTGTAGAGAAAAAAAAATCCTTTCCAGCTTTTGCCTGAAGGTTGACACTCCATTTTGGCTGTTCGGGGGATTTTTTTCCCTTGTTGGTCAGTAGAAAAACATTCATGTCAGAGATCCTCATTAGAGCAGAAGCTGATGAGCTGGAGGTTTCCTGTGAGTTGGCAACATCCTGTTATCATGTATGCTATGGGTGGACCTGAAATCAAGTTTTAGTCTTTGACATTTAAAGGTCACTGATGAAAATAATTAATAAAGAAATAACATGGGAAAATGTCAATCCCAGCGATTTTCCCACTCTCTATTATGCACAATGAGCAGCACACATTTTTTTCCAAAACTTTTTATTGAATTTTTCATTGATTTAGGCAACGCAAACCCAAAGCATAACAAGATGGAGAAAAAAGAAAAGCATAATAACAATAAAATAAATAATAAAATTTAAATTTAAAAGTAAAAAAATAAAATAAAATACAGTAAGGTGTCTTTCACAAGGAGCAAAGTGCAACCTGTCACAGATCTTGACATAATAATATTAATACAACAAGAAATCAAAATACATTAATGTGTGTACTTCAAGAAAACTGTTCATTTTTAGGAACTACAGCGTCCACTTCCTTCAGTGCTTCTCAGGTGGCTATCGTACTCAAAGAAATCCCATATAGGACTCTTTCTCACAGATACTGCTGCCATTATTTTGCGGACAGCCTGGTTAGCATGTGCGCACACACACACACACACACACACACACAGTGAGGTGCCGGATGGCACTTCCAGCTAAAACTGCTAGAGTGGAAAAAAATTATTTCATATCAGTCCACAAGGCATTTAAGTAAACTAAAAACACAAAAATGAAGGTAATTTTATCTACAATTTCAGTTAATTTTAGTTATTTTTGTAAACACATAATACAGTTTCAGTTGGTTATTGTTATCGACGCAGCTCTAGAAGTAGAATATTTATCATATTCTGCTCTAAAAATCAACAATTCCTTTTCTTGTTGAGGATTGTTGTCTTTAACTGGTTCTGCCGGAGGTTTCTTCCTGTTAAAAGAGAGTTTTTCCTTCCCACTGTCGCCAAATGCTTGCTCATAGGGGGTCGCTTGGATTGTTGGATTTTCTTTGTATTATTGTAGGGTCGTTACCCACAATACAAGACCCCTTGAGGAGACTGTTGTGATTTGGTGCTATATAAATAAAATTGAAATGAATTGAACTTGGAGTGCTTTTATTTTACTCTCTAATTGTAGCCAAAGTTCTTGAGTCTCTTTAGATTTACAACCTGTCTAACTAATTATATGCCCTTTAAGGAAGGCCTTCCCAATTTGTACATGTTGTTGATTGCTTTGTATTACTTTTAAAAGAATTCATCAATTTGTTTTCCTAAGTATTTCACCAAGTCTTCATCTTGCAACCATTTATGCCGAAACTGCCATCTTGGAGGTTCTCTTTTTCACTCATTATCTCTATAGGCCAAACAGCATGTTGTATGGTCTGAAGTCAAAATATTATCATAAGAGCAGTCATGAATTCTGAATTATAATTCACTAGAGATTAAAAAGAAATCTATTCAAGAATGAGTCTGAGTAAAAAGAGTAAGTTTCAGTACTTGGGTTCCTCTCTCTCCATATATCCAGCATCTTCAGCGCTCTCATAAATCTATGAATTGTAGCTCTGCAGCTGTCATGTGACTGATTGATCCTGGTCGATCTTTCCATACTTGGATCTAATGTGCGATTAATGTCCCCCCCATCACATGAGCTCCTTTAAGCGTTGAAAGGATGAAAAAAAGATCGTTATAGAAATTACTGTTGCCTATATTGGGTCCATAAATATTAATCAAAATTAGGGTTTCTGGGGAGGGAGCCTTGAAGTATCAGGTATCTTCCTCTTTTGCCCTTAATAATAATAATTTCATTAGGCATCATCCTTTAATTAGTGCTCTGTGTGTCCTGAGCCATCTTGGATTTTCTTGGGCAACATACTTGCCTCCATGGGTGTTTTGAATGCAAGTGTTTTTCATAACTCACTAGAAGCATTGCGGGGTGAGTCACTTCATGCCAAATGCCCAGTTTGCGCAGCTCCTCAGCTGGTACACCCCCATGGCCAAGTGATAATAGAGGTGAACCTGCTGGTCCTTGTAATCTTGCACAGTTCGAATGATTCTGTGAGCTCTTTCCAAAACCACAGAGGACCATAGTATCTCATTCATCAGTACCTCAAGTATCCACTTCTCCAAAAAAGCACGTCCGGTCCTTCAGAAGTCTTAAGTTGTTTAAGCGATACCTTGTTTCAAGTCCATTGTTTTGTTTTTAGACTGCAAAATGCACACTTTATCTTTTACAATTAGTCACCTCGTCCTCTGCTGTGGCAATACGTTTCTCCACCAATGGCATACGTTCACTACGGTCTCCCATCTCCTTTTTAGTGTCACCATCACACTGTCAAGTTTCGAGGAGAACTCACTTTTCAGTGACTCCACAGTCTTTAATCAGCTTTGCTGCTCTCTGGCTTGTTTTCACCATCACATGCAGCCATGTTCTTGCTAGCTTTACACGATTCACCACGGAGGTTACAGTCAAACAGCTTTGTTTGTTTGGATGCCTCACTTTTCCCTTTCTGTGCTTTAGTTGAGATGGGCATTATACCTTAAGTCATCCTTTTTTGCATAGATTGTGTCTGAACAGGAGTTTTCTTGCCCACAATTCAGCAGCAATAGCAGAGCAAAATCTTGTCCTTCTATGTGGAAAACATAACTGGAAGTCTCAGTAACTCACATTTATTTAAATTTTCTGCATCTGAATTTAGTTGTTATTGTTGTTACATGATAATTGTCATTTTGTATTTCTTGGATGTTTTGGACTTTTTGAGGTAGGCTATCAGCCATTCAAATTATTATGTTTTTCTTTTTACTTTAAGCATTTCAAACAAATGACTGCTGGATTCAGTCATATTTATACTAGCTGGCCTTTTCATTCTTTGTTGCAACATCACCAGTGGCACCACCCCAGCTCTCCACGTGATGTTGCAGAGGGGTGTCAACCAAGACAGTCCTACAACATCCAGAGCCTTCAGGAATTTAGGGTGAATCTCATCCACACCAGGGGCCCTGCAACCAATGAGTAGTTTAACTACATCAGTGACCTCCCCCAGTTTTGGGCGAGTCAGTCCCCTCTTCCCCAGACTCTGCTTCCACTACAGAAGGCATGTCAGCACATCCCCACGCACATTATAAACTGTGAGTAGAGCACCGCTTTCCCCTCCTGAGTCGCCTGACGGTTTGCCAGAATCACTTCGAGGTCGTCTGAAAGTCTTTTTCCATGGCCTCACCAAACTTCCTTCACCTCCAGTGACCACCATCTGGTTTGGGGATTACCACCACAACAGGCACCAACCACCTTGCAGCCACAGATCTGAGCAGCAGCCCCATCAATGGTCTTACAGGCGGGCATCTGCCAAGTGTTCCCACTGCACCCTCACGATACATTTAGGCCTGCTGGGTCTGTCCAGTATCCTCCCACACCAACTGATCCGACTCACCACCAGGTAGCGATCAGTTGACAACTCAGCTCTTCTCTTCACCCAAGTGTCCAGAACATATGGCCGCAAATCTAGTGAAACGATTAAAAAATCAATCATTGACCCACGAAATAGAGTGTGTCCTGGTGCCATGTGCACTAATGGACATCCTTATTTTCGACTGCCCCTCCCTGAGCCTGGTTCTGCTGGAGGTTTCTTCCTGTTAAAAGGGAGTTTTTCCTTCCCACCATCGCCAAGTGCTTGCTCATAGGGGGTTGTTTTGACTGTTGGGTTTTCTCTGTGTTATTGTAGGGTCTTTACCGACAATACAAAGTGACTTGAGGCGACTGTTGTGATTTGGTGCTATATAAATAAAATTGAATTGAATTGAAATTATGTACAAACTGTGGTTTGCACAAGTGTTGGATAGGACAGGCCGTTCCTCCCAGTCACACCCCTCCAGGTCTCACTGTCATTGCCCATGTGAGCGTTGAAGTCTCCCAGCAAGACGATGGAGTTACTGGATTGAGCACCCTCGAGCACCCCACCCAGCAATTCCAAAAAGGTGGAACTGGTATCTCTTAACCTCATGAACTAGCTAAGGCTCCTTCCCCACCAGAGAGGTGACATTACATCTCCCAGTAGCCAGTCTCGATGGCCGGGGATCTTTCCGCCAGTGCCTCTGTTCTTGACCACCCGTCACAGACTTGCAGCCAACCCCTACGACACCTCCTGGTGGGCCTGGAGGAGGGTGGGCCTATCTCATCGCTTCGGGCTGCACCCAGCTGAGCACCCCTCATAAAAAAAATATATATGTCTCCTAAAACTGTCAGTTATTTTCTAGCTGAATTCTCTGATTTTTTTTTAAAATCATCTACGATTCTCATGTGAATTATTTTTCTTGGTGATTTTAATATCCATGTTGACAGTCGTTCAGACACATTTGCCACAAAGTTTATCAGTATAGTAAAGTCATGTATGTATATACAGTATAGTATATAGTACAGTATACATATATAATACACACACACACACACACATATATATATATACAGTATAGTATATAGTACAGTATACATATATAATACACACACACACACACATATATATATATCGAGAGAGAGAGAGAGAGAGAGGATACAGTATAGCAAAACATGATATTAGGCCTACATGTGGGTATTTTGGACTTGGTGTTTACACATATCTTCAGTATTAACTTCATTGTTTTAACTGATTTATTTATAGTTCAATTTTATACTTCAATTTTGTTTGCTAGAATTTTTCCAAGTTATCGGGCAAAAGAGGCTGTGTCAGTATCCTTACACTCTTTAATGATTTAACAGGACAAAAATTGCCATCCATTGTTCCTCTCACCATTGCTGCTCTTCCTACCTCAGATGCAGATGAGCTGATAAGATGAGCTCCTTTGTTCATCCACTTTAGATTCCATTGCACCTTTTAAGATTAGGACTAAATGTAGTACTTGATCAGTCCCCTGAATTAATAATGACATTCTCAGTCTTAAAACACAATGCTGGAGGGTCTTCAGCTATATTATCAAGAAATTGAAGCATTAATGATTGCTTTCAATGAACAGGTTAAGAAGGAATGGGCAAACTACTTCACTACTTTAATTAATAAGTACTGCCCCAGAGCTCTTTTCAACACAGTGAACTAAATCCTGTTAGTTTGAATCAGATTATAGTGTCAAGTGAGGAATGTCTACATTTTTTAACATAAAATCCCAAATACTAGGTTCTGATTCTTTTATTGATGTGCCCTGCCCCAGTCATAATATTTTAACTTATTTTAAGCTAGTCCTTATAGATGAGATTTTAATACTTAGATTATTATGATATTATATTTATATTTCATTTAATTTTCAATTTTTTTACAGTACCAGTCAAAAGTTTGGACACACTTACACATTCAAACTTTTAACTGGTACTGTAAAAAAATTGAGAATGTTTATATGTCCGCCCACTCTTTAGGTGGTCATGTCGTTGCGATCAGTCAATGCCCAAATAGGGAAAAGGACATATATTGGAATATCAACACACAAAACAATCAGGAATTGTCTAAATAAATTAGTAAAGCTGAAAACATTATGAGAGAAGATTAAAAAAAAACTATTCATATAAAATCCTAACATGTGTATTACAAACCATAAAGGCCTGGGAAGTTAAGATAAATAAATAATGTTAGAGACTAATCACAAGGACAAATGGTATATATAATAAATAAGAGAGTCATACAAGATGAAAAACATCAGTGTCCAAAAAAATGGAATGAAACACATAGATAAACAATGAAATACATAGAGAAACAATGAAATAATGAAAAACTGTGAAATAATGAAATAGGAGTGGCACATGTGCATCTACAATGGACAGAGAGGCAGAGGAGGAAGAGTGCATGTGAGAGGTGGCAGACGAGGAGGAAGAGGACGAGGACGACCAAGAACCTTCATCACTGATGAGATGCGGGCAACCATTGTACACCATGTCCTCGTCCACGGGATGACCATGAGGGAAGCAGGACAAAGAGTCCAACTCAATCTGAGCAGATTCTCTGTGGCAGCATCATCAGGACATTCACTGTTCCATGCTGTACAACATTTAACACACAGTATGCCACACTGCAAGTACTGTGATGTTTATTACAATTCAATGTCCACTGGCAATATACATTCGTAAGTGCACTCCCGCTTTCCCAGAACTAGCCACAACCGGTGGGAGCGCACTTTTCACACAACGTGTGGAAGTCCCTGGCCAGCAGATTGGCAGTGTCACCCTCTGTGCAACAATTGGTAACTGGGGGTCCTCCAAGGTCACGCTAACCCGGGGCCATACAACACCAGGCATCTCTGGTCTACAGGATTGCATGGTTGTGCACGAATAGCTGGATCGGTGCCTCCTGAATACGTCATAGTTTGGGACAATGTGAACCTTCACCGTGCTATCCAGTGGTTTGCAAACACCAGGGCTACATGAATGTGTTCCATCTACCTTACAGCCCCTTCCTCAATCCAATAGAGGGTTTTTCTTTGCATGGAGGTGGAAGGTGTTTGATCATGAGCCCTACACCAGGGAGAATATATTGGAAGCAATAGAACATGCATGTGACAATGTCACTGTAGAGTTCTGTAAAGGCTGGATTTTCCCCCATTACCTGGCAAGGGAACACATTGCATGTGATGTGTATGAGGTCCTCTGGCTTGACTCCACACAGAGACATGATGGTGCACAATGAATCTGTGTCCTACAGTGCTGTGCTTTTCATTTGCTTTTGCTTTTTATTCTTTATTTTTGTTAATTTTTTATTTTTAGTTTGTATACATTCAGCACTATCATGTCATGCTGTCTATGGCACTGTATATACTTGAAATAAACATTTTCTGTTGACTACATGCCCTGAATGCTGTGTCTTAGATTATTTTAGTGTGTCTGTTCAAGTATATTTTTACTTGCTGATTTTTTGCAGTGATGGTTTGATTTTGACTGGGAAGTCTGGGGTTTTGTGAATTTAGCTTGAATTTTTGGAATTGTGTTTAAGGTTTTGCGAAAATGGGTGGTGGATTCAGGAAATGTGTTTTAGTAATTCAGAAATACTGTAATTAAAAAAAAAAACTTCCCATGACTGGCCAATAGATAGCAGTGTATGGGATGATATGTGTGTGTGTGTGTGTGTGTGAGTGTGTCTGTGTGCTCACCACACCAGTCTGCAAAATAATGCCAACAGCAAAAGTTGGGAGAATCCCATATGGGATTTTGTTGAGTACAATAGCGAGACAGATAAAAGCAGGTGTCTTGTGAATAATGACAGAATGTGTGTAAGACTTCTCAAGTGGAAAACCCCACCATCCTCAAAGTCCACCTGAGAAATTTGCACAAAGGTGCTACAAAAACCCTCTGAACCTATGCAGTAACCCACAATGTAATCTGACATGCACCTCTCGAGAAAGGTAACTACACGTCATGTCCACGCAGCCGGCAGCAATTGTTATTGGCCTGTTCAGAACTGTCGAATCCTCCCGTGCATTTCCAGCAGCTTTTTGCTGCAGTTTTTGAATTTATCATTTTTGGTTTGTCTGCTGGTAAAATGACCACAAGGTAAATAAGACTCATAATGCAGCTTAGACAAGCATGGTGGCAACGATGTCAGCCCCTTACTTTGATTGCATACATTGGCCTCACAAAGACCCAGCAGACTCAGACCCAGTCTAATTACTGAGCATCTAACCAAGCTAGCATCTCTGTGTAGCTCTAACAGAGAACCAGCATCGCTACCATGCAGCAAGATGACATCCATAATGGACTGTTTTCACTGTAAAAATAGCTGCTGGCTAGTTAATACACCACAAGCAGGAGGACGCACTGATGAATCTGTTTATTGAAACTGGTCCATTCACACCACTGTGTGACAAGAAAATACAAACACACACAATCTTGAAATTCTATATTTCAGCTTTGATTCCTTCAAAGAGTTTAGTTTGTTTTTGTCAAACATTCGCTGCGCTCTGATGTCATAAATCATTTGCGAGGTATTGTTAATCTACTGCACTGAAGCTGAAATTTATTGGGAGCATATTGAGTTTGGGAGTTAGAGTTTGGTGGGTTTTTTTGTTTCTCCCTGTTAATGTCCCATGATGTTCATGTGCGTGCTTAGTATTACACACATTTAGCACATAATGCTGCTATCTTGTGAACAGCCGGTTGTTGTTTGTCAAATGCAATATTTTAAATGGTATCTTTTGTTGAGCTCTTATTACACAGTAGTTACTCTTGCACTTTGATTCCTGCACCTGAAAAGACAAACTAATACCAGAAGTAATGAAAACAAAACTAAAACTAAGCATTAAACAAAAAATAAAAACTATGAAAAACACTCTAAAAATGAATTAAAACTAACTGAATAAAGAAAAAAATACATGATTGAATCGATACTGGCTTGGATGTTGCCCGAATTAACAAGAACAAGGTCTGCTTCAGGTGTTGAGGAACCAGAGCATACTGCCGATAAGTGGCCAACTGGAACAAGGATACTGGAACAAGGATATGGCATAAATGGACACAAGATGAGAATCGGGAACTGTTGGAATGCTACTACACATGTAATCCTAGCAAAAGGGGTTACATGAAGAACCTTTTCGAATGAGTGGTGAAACATCTTCAAGAAACAAAGAGGAGTCCATTCACCCTTTTTTCAAGCTTCATAGACTACTATGACCTGGATGATCTACAGAGACATTTATCCAGCTATCAGAGTTGCAAAAAGGTGTGATTAACAAAGCGGTGCCTAAGAAATACAACACGCTGTCCATACCTGAGGCCTTAGAGACTGCCAAGCACAGACTCACAGCCTTGACTAACTGTCTGAAGAGGTATACCAGAGAGATATAAGCCAGGAGAATAAACCAAATGTTCTCCACTGAACCCTCCAAGGTGTACTCTCATTGGCAGGGGAACAATATGAGAACAGCACCCGCACCAAGGCCAGAAACGGAGCAATACTGGAAGAACATATGGGTGACGGATGCAACATACAACACCAATGCTCAGTGGCTACTGGATCTAAGAGCAGACCACAGCAACCTCCATGAACAGGCTCCAGTGACCATCACAGTGATAGATATTCAAGAGTCTCACACATGAAGATTTGGACAGCACCAGGCCCTGACATGATTCACACCTACTGGCTAAAGAAGCTAACTATACTTCATGAGTATCTGGCAGCACAAATGAACCAGCTGCTAGAGGCTAAGACACACCCAGAATGGCTGACCAAAGGCTGGACGGCTCTGATCCCCAAAGATCCCCAGAAGGGACCGGTTCCATCCAACTACCGGCCAATAACCTGCCTCAGTACAACATAGAAACTCCTGTTAGGCATCATAGCAGCTAAGATGGCTGATGGCTCAATACAGGAGCAGGGCCGAGAAAGGAATAGGCATAGATACCAGGGGAGCAAAACAGCAGATAATGGTAGATAGAGCAGTCACTCGAGACTGTAAGGCCAGACTGACCAGAAAAAAACTATGACTCGATGCCACATACATGGATCCCAGAATGCCTAGAACTGTAGAACTGGGCCCTAAGAGCCTTCATCAAGAACTCAGTGGGGATGTGGGGATCAACACTAGAAGCCAACTTCAAGCCATTTGCACAAGTTACCATCAAGTGTGGAATTTACCAAGGAGCCCTTACTGCTGTTTTGCATAGGCATGATCCCCCTCAACCAGATCACCAACAAGATTGTAACAGGTCTATCTTGTAAATGAGACAATAAGTCTCAAGAGATTTTCCTGTATAAATAAAGGATTACTAAAAAAATATTGGCTATTGGCTACAGAATAGAGCAAATACCAGTCACCTCCTCTACCTGTATGCCAGGAGTGAATGAGACATTGATTCACTGATCCACACCACAAGGATCTACAGCAATGACATTGAATAGAGTAGAATAGAATAGAATAGAATAGAATGCCTTTATTGTCATTATACAGAATGTTCAAAGAGATTGGAGGGCCACTCCTGTTCAGTGCCATGAAGTAGAAAGTCACACTTTCTAAAATATAAATTAGAACTTCTAAAAATATGCACAAAATAAAACATTATTTACAATATATACAGAAAATAAAATGTATAAAAAAATACAGAAAATAAGAGAATGCATGAAAAATATACACATTTTAAAAGTAAAATAAGTTTATACATATAATAATGAAGATGTGAGTATTGCACTTGGTGAACGAATATTGGATATTACACAATATAGGGGTGATAGATATTGTTCAGTATGAACAATATCTATCACCAGTGACAATATCTATCACCAGTGACCATGGTGATAGATAGATACATCTCCTCATGTATGTGCTATCACCAGTGACCATCTGAACAATATCTATCACCCCTATATCTATCACCCCTATATTACACAATATAGGGGTGATAGATATTATTCATACTGAACAATATCTATCACCCCTATATTACACAATATAGGGGTGATAGATATTGTTCATAACTGAACAATATCTATCACCCCTATATTGTGTAATATCCAATATAGGGGTGATAGATATTGTTCAGTATGAATAATGTAATATTGCACAGATATGTGGGTATTGCACAGTTAGAGTGTGTGAGTGTGTGAGTTCAGGGTGGTGATTACAGAAACTGTTCTGACCAGTGCCTGACGCTACCTGACACAATAAAATGTGAAACATGATCAAAATCACTTCTCAAATTGATCTGAAAGATCCACATTCCCATAAAATCACCTAGATATTAAACACTCAGAGCTCAAATAAATACAACCATCTTTATGTAATACTCCTGGGTGACTTCCATCATTTATCACAGAATGGAAAACAATTATTCATAGTTCATCACAATAGTCCTAACTTTTCTCTACCTTTCATAATACATAAAGTTATGTTGTTTTCAAATCAACAACAGTCTTTGTGAAAATTGGCGCTATTTCAAAACCACATAGCTAAATGTTTAAAACTGAAAAAATGGCAAAACAATCATCGACAGTAAGAACTAAAGCCACAAGTTTCTCTCTTATACAGATTAAAGCTGCAGGATGTAACTTTTATTAAAAAAAATCTGTTAAAACTGTCACCATGTCATGACTGTATGAGACAGATAATCCTCCTGGTCAAAAACAACCAATCAGAGCCAGGAGGAGGGTCTTGGCACTGTCAATCACTCCTCATGTATGTGCTGCTCAATGTAGTGGTGTGTGATACTGCAAGATTTGGTAAATAGAGGGCCAGTATTGCCAATACTGATACCAATATTTTTTAATAATTATGAAGAATTTTCATGAAGTTGAACTGGTTTGTGATTTTTTTCCTTTGGATCATTAATTAGTTAAAACCCAGGATAGAACTGGGCAAAGTTTACATATAAACAGACTTTACCTTATCAAAATAAAAGTTACTGTTCTGAAACAATAGAACATTAACAAAACAATTTTCCCCATACACTAATGTCTGGACTTTTTTTTTCCATAAATGTAGTGTACAAAATCATAAATTAAGAACAAATGCAAACTTTTTTTCCAGGTAGTGTTCAGAAAGTATAATACAACAGTTTAATAAAAAATAAAAACATCCCTTCATTCACTAATTTTCTAGATTTTTTCTTAAATAAACCAGCTGTACAAAACAAAGGGAATTTGCTTTAAATGTTTTATAGGAACTTCCTTTTTTTTCCCAAGTAAAATATGCTATGTGTCATGTGACAGTTTAATAAAACCTGCTCTGTGCTGTGACAGAAACTGAAGCTAAAATATCTATCTTATTACACTGTTATTGATCACTAGCTCAATGTACTAATGGCGGAGAAACAACATTTCTTATTTATCTGCCATCATTGGGGGCCATGCTAACTACAGGGTTCTAGCATGAAATATTATTCAGACCAGCGCTAACGTTAACGCTAATTACTAAGCTAATGCTAACTGCTAAATGCCGCTCCGGCTTGAGTGACGGGGCCTACGATGTAACTGGAACGCACCTCTGAAGCCTAGGCAGTAATCAGTCTTTGTGGACGTGTAGTTACATTTCTCGAGGTGCATGTCAGGTTAGGTTCAGAGAGGATTTTCAGTTATGTACGTAGGACTGACTCAGAACTCTAAATCAGGACTTATTAGATCGATAGAGTGAGCTGCTAAAAGCATTTTCGACATTTGAATATCAGCCACCATGTTGTAAGCATAAACTATCATGTTTTTAATGCAGCAACAGGAAGTGACATCATCTTGCTGGGAACTGTAGCTTTTTATTCTTGAAGGCCTTTCATAGCTCCACTGGTTCTGAAAACTAATGTTTGACTAGGGCTGCAACTATGGATTATTTAATAATCAAGTATTCTATCAATTACTGCATCAATTAATCAAGTAATTGGATAAGAAATAATTTTTCATCTTAACAGTTCATCAGCATATTTTAACTTCCACTCTGCAGATGTTTCTCTGTGTGAAACAAACAGGGTGGATGGAGCAGCTACAAAGTTCTCTTTTCTCCATGCTGCTGATCAGGTGGTTGATCTATATATATATATATATAATGGTAAAATACAAGGGAATAATGCAATCATGCAATGCAACATCATAACAACCTGAATATTTTGTGCACAGTCTGATTTTTTTTTAAATAATACTTAGATTACTTTCTTGTTGGAAAGGACCATACCACAGTGTATTAGTTGTTCTCATAAAAATCTTTGTGTTAGGAAGCACAGTTAATACAGATATTAGTATTAAAGATATCTCTGTTAGCAATAAAATCTAATATAATGTTGTTGTCTTAACTGTTAACAATCACAGTCAGCATCAAAATCTTGCTGATCAGTCAAAAGTGTGGTCTCTGTGTTTCTTTTGACGATGTAACGTACAGTCCCACTGTGAAGTTACATTTTTCATGAGGAACATCAGTCATAAATTTATAACTAAAACTAATATAAATTTGTCCAAAAGGTTTATAACAACAGAGCAACCCATAACAGTGACATAGTTCAATGTAAACTTCTCTATCTTGTTAATCCTGAGTAAGAGAGGTTGTCAAACTCCAGGCCATCTTGGCACAAGTAATTCACAATGCTAATTTATAAAGGACAGCCCTATCTTTCTGTAAGATGGATTGCAGACAAGTGCCACTACAGTGAATAGCAAATTAGTCCAAATGGTTGTTATGGCCCCAAATTACAGTTATTATTAAGCCTGAGATGAGCCTCTCCATCACTTATCTGACAAGATGCAGGAGAAGATCTAATGAGTAATCTGCTATATTATGTACAAAGGAATGAAATAAATCAGAGGAGGATGTGCTCCAAATTGTTGCTCTCTTGCGATCACTCTTACTGTATTACTCGGTGACCATGAAATAAATGATCTGCCAGTCATGATTTGTCAATATATAAGGCCACATTCAGGAAAGTAAGTGCTGTAAGTTTGGTCAGTGCACACAATGTAGCAGTTGTAGGGTTTTTACCTTACAGTAAAAGTCCCTCGAGGTGACTGTTCTTGTAAATTGGCATGTAAAAAAAAAAATGAAGTGAAATTTAATTGAATAGCTTTTATTGATAGATTAAACAAAACTAAACTTTGTATAAATCACTCAACTCGTTCAATGTAGTAAATGAAATTAGCAAGTATAACCAACTTGGTTTTATAATGTAGATCAAACAAAAATTTACTTAAATTTGTTACATTTATTTAATGATTTTTCTTAAGTAGAATTAACTTAATTTTTTCATGTAAAACATAACTTTGGTAAATGGATTAGTTCTTATATAGCACTTTTCTAATCTGTCTGAGCACTCATACAACATGCTTACATTTACTCATTCATACAATCTCATGGGAGATAAGTCTGTGGTGGCATTTTCCATTGACTTCCGCGTTTTTTAACCGCTGAGTCCGGGTGGGACATAAAACCCCTCAAGGGAGCGTTTTACCAAGCCTTGGCAGGTTCCATTAAGGATGAACTGGCTAGTCGTGATGAGCCCACCACTTTAGAGGACCTAATCGGACTCACAATAAGAATAGACAATCGCTTGCGGGAACGCGCTCAAGAATGCGGCTACAAGACACAACAGCCTCGCTCTCAGGTTTCACTGCCGGACTCGCCCCGTGCCATGCTTGCCCTCCCGGAGGAATCGGCTGGGGAACCCATGCAGCTGGGTCGGGCCAAATTAACCCCAGAGGAACGCCAACGCAGGCTGTCAGCGCAGCTCTGTATTTATTGCAGCTTGCCGGGTCATTTCCTGGCAGCCTGTCCCGTTCGGCCAAAAGACAGCACCTGCCGATAGTCACGGGGATATTGGCAGGTGGTGTGCAGTCCATGAATACATCTCCCCGCATGCAGCTTAAGGCCAGCCTTAGTTTCAATCACTCTGCCCTGCTGTTATTGCCGTTATTAGACACTGGTACTGAGCAAAATCTGTTGGACTCTCAATTAGTTAAGCAGCTAAACGTTCCCACTATCCTCCTCAAACAGCCATTGTCGGTAATTGCGTTAAACGGTCTAAAGATCTTCATTGCTCACCAAACTGTCAGCGAAGAGTCCTGAGTTGGAGCCCCGTTTGTTCTTCTCATTGTTAAGGGTCAGCCATTTCCCCCCGACTTCCATTCAACCTGCTCAGGAGCCCACTGCGCCAGCTTTAGCCTCAGTGCGCTCAATTGTCATGATCTCGCCCCTGTTTTTAGTAAGGTCAGCGTGCTATTGCTCCCTCCCCACCGCCCATACAACTGTGCAATTGATCTTCTCCCTGGAGGTCCTCTTCCTTCCAGTTGTCTGTATCAGCTCTCTGGGCCTGAGCGGCAGGCCATGAAAAAGTACATTAAAGACTCGCTAAGTGCTGGTATCATCCGTCCCTCCTCATCTCCACTTGGAGCAGGGTTTTTCTTTGTGGACAAAAAAGACAAAACTCTAAGACCTTGCATTGACTGTAGAGGCCTGAATCTCATTATCATCAACAACAAACACCCTCTTCCTCTGTTGAACTCAGTGTTTGAGCCTCTTCATCAGGCTGCCGTGTTTGCTAAGTTGGACCTGCGCAATGCTTATAACTTGTTCCGAATCAGAGAAGGGGATGAATGGAAAAGTGTGGAAGCCCTGTAACAAAGTTTAGTGCAAAACCGGCACCCCGGTTTCTTGGCCCCTTTAAGATTGACAGGATCATCAACCGGTCTGCTGTTCACCTCCAGTTCCCCCCCTCCATGTGGGTGCACCCTACATTTCACATTTCCAAGTGTGGCTGGTGTCTTCTAGCCCTCTGTGCCCTCCGGCTGTTCCCCCACCTGGATAGGGATGTGGACCGGCGGGTGCTGGATGTGTGTCACTAGGGCGGGGCTTCCAGTACTTGGTGGATTGGGCCGGTTGACGTATGGGCCCGTTATGGCCCGGAGGAGCGTTTTTTGATTCCCTGCTCGTTCATCCTGTATCCGTCTCTCCTCACTGACTTCTACCGGCTTTGTCCTGGGGGCCCGGGTGTCCTTGGGTGGGGGTTGCTGTCATGGGTCGGGCGGGCTGTGTGGTTTGTGGGAGTTTCTGTCTTCCAGGTGATCCAGGCAGCTGTTTCCTGATGGTCATCGGCAACGGTTACTCGCCCCGTTGCATCAGCTCACTCATCGCATCACACGCATCGGTGCGGCGAACCAGGCTCCACCACACCGAGCCCGTCACTCAGCCATCCTGCTCCCAGCCGCCACCGCCGCCCTCCCCGACCAGACTTTAAACCTGAGTTACCCCCCCCCCGACAGTCACCTTTTCAGTTAGTTAATTCCTGCCTGACCCTGTTTGCTTTTTCTTTTCAGATTCCCCATACTTGCCAGAAATACACAACCTCATCTGTTTTGTTATATTTGTTTTTTGGAATAAAACCTTGTTTCTGTGAACTGTTGCCTCTGTGCCCGGGTCCGTTTCCGCCGGCCACCATGACAGTGCCGTGGGACCAGGTTGTTGTGATTCTATCCTTGGTTTACTTCATTGTGTGCCTGTTTGCTCAGCTCTTCACCTGGTTACCTTCCAGATTTGTTGAGTGCTTGCCTATTATTCAGGTATGTTTGAAACCATTTTACATTCTTAACTGTCCAAATCTGCAAACACAATTGGAGAAAAGAACCAATTTCAAGCCATGTCTCTTTTTTTTGCATTTACCAATCTTCTCCTAAAGAGGACCTGTTCTAAATTGGTAAATCGACTGATTCTTATATAGCGTTTTTCTACTCTACCTGAGCACTCAAAGCACTTCATACACCAATACACACCCATTCATACAAGCCCTTTTTTAACACCGAAGTACTTTCTATTTATCGTTCACACTCCATTCACACTGGAGAGCAACTTGGGGTTCAGTATCTTGACCAAGGACTTTTGGCATGCAGAATGGAGCAGCCAGAAAGTAAACTGTCAAGCTTCCAATTAATAGATGACCTGCTCTACGTCCTGAGCTACAGCCACCTTTCATCTCCTTATTTTCTGCCATAGATACATAAAAAAGCCCAAACAAGTATAACTTTACACTGTTGCCTGTTTATATTAAATGTATCTGATGTTTGTAATAATTACATAGAGGTACACTGATAAACTGCAAGATTAAAATCAATAGCAAAGAAAAAATTGTAATTGATTGTACAACAAAATTTACGATTATCACAGACTAAGACCCCACCCTCATGGCACTCCTGATAACTGTGAACTCATACAGGTGGGCCATGTGTCCCATCACACTGTTAAGGGACAGGTCAAGGAACATGACAAAGAGGCCAAGGCACTGACCAGACCTCCAAACTCCTCAGATCTGAATACAATTGAGCAAGTTTTGGAGGCACCAGAGCCATCCAGACTATTTGCACCATGCCCAGAAAATATCGGCAGTAGA
The DNA here is from genome assembly GCA_024447675.2 of Pterophyllum scalare. NCBI lineage: Eukaryota > Metazoa > Chordata > Actinopteri > Cichliformes > Cichlidae > Pterophyllum > Pterophyllum scalare. The sequence goes on from JAMQGT020011686.1 coordinate 62,782, forward strand.
GCTCATAAGCAGTGGGTGTTTCCCCACAGCACATTTCAAGTAGTTGGTCAATAAGACAAAAATGGGCTTTAAAGGAGGTGGCTTAAAGAGAGAATATCTAAAATGGCTTGTTTCGTACTGATTCAACTGAAGGACTGTGCTAACATAAGACGATGACTTTTAAAGCCAACAGCTGTAATCCTGTCTGGTTATGATATTTTGTAATTACAGCAGATCCTATCGTGCGTGTAGTGCAGAGTGCACTATAGTGGACTCCCAGAATAAAAATATTGAGCAGTAATGTAGCATAACAGGACCTCTGTGAGTATTAACACAATGAGTGATTAATGATTTATTTTTATTAGTTTTTTTCTCTTCTTTAAAAATTTTCTTTCTGTTATCTTTGTGTGAGTGATCATTTTTCCCCCTTTTTCTGATCACATAAAAGATCACAAAACTTCAGAGGAAATTTCCACAAAGGATCAAATGGGACTGGTGTGACAGTTTGCATCCCTGACCAACATAACCTGATCTGCATTGAATCTATGCTCATCTACTCAAGCACCTAAGACTGTGAATAGGTGGAGAGCATGAAGCCTCAGAGGGGCAAGAGGAGAGATTTTCTGATTTGTGGAGATGCAGTGGGAGAGAAAACAAGGCTGGATTACTTCATGAGGAAGCGAGCAGCAGGGATAGGGGGGAAAAGGCCACATCTTTGAGCTGAGTTCTCCACCTATATGAATAATACATTCAGAATTCATAATGTATGATCAAAGTTATAAGAGTTATCCTGCCTGTCACTGCTCCTTACTTTTATTTATCTGGTTGGGTGGAGATATAGTGAGCCTCCGTCTCACTTTAAGGTTACTTGCTTAGGTATGCAGCTGTAGATTGTATTTCTATAAAAAATTTATAATAGCTCGCGAGTGGCAGTAGTTTTTGCTTAACTTGTCATGGTTAACGAAATGTTAATTGTAAAATAAAATGGTTATAGAATGATGACACCACTGGTTGTTTATACTGGTTTCCTGTAAGCTTTTAACAGTGTAAGTCTGTGTTTCTGGTATCAAATCAGCAATAATGCAGAACCAAAACAAGAAGAGGAAAATGTGTTTTTTCTCTTTTGTTGCTAGCTTTTCCTGATAACCGATTTTACAGTGGATAAACTAGAGTAACTGGAAGTCCAGGAAAGGGAAAGATTAGAGGAGGCAGTAAAATGAGATGGTGGCTTGTTTTGTTTTTTAATTTTGCTACATTATAGATGGAATATGGACAGGCATTTAGCTTTTTCTGGTCTTACTGAACACATTTTAAACCACTTAAAGCACTAAAAACTGTAAAAAAAAAAATAAAAAACCCAAAACAAGCATCCACATTCTATATGGCACAACCCATCAAAAAGAGCAGTACACAAACATCCCACCCCACCACACGTGCAAACACACACGCATTAATGTTGAAATTTTAAACCCAGTAGACCGCAGTTTTCCAAATGAATAACTGAAGCAATGTCCTGCAATTATTTATCTAAATTTCTCATCTAAATCATAGTGTATAACACACTAAACATGTTTTGTAGTTGCAGGTTTCTTTTTTTAACTGTTTGAATGTATGGAGAGAAAATAATTCAGCTGTTGAAATTGATTTAAGGAGTATATTTCTACTGGCAGCATGGTGGCATGGTGGTTAGCACTGTTGCCTCACAGAACCTGGGTTTGAATCCACCTTGGCCCAGGCCTTTGTCTGTGGAATTTGCATGTTCTCCCCGTGTTTGTGTGGCTTTTCTCCGGGTACTGTGTGAATGGTTATCTGTCTCTCTACGTTAGCCCTGCAACGGACTGGGATAGGCTCCAACCCCCCTCGTAACCCTGAAAAGGATCAGCTGAAGAGAATGGCTAGATGGATTTCATTAAAAAATGTGGCCACCAAGTGGAATCAGTTAGAATGCAGATACTTTAATCAAAAATTAGTACATGTGTGGTTCTGTATCAAGAAATAAATGGCAATAATAAACAGGTTACCATTGTATTGTAATTTCAGTGTAACAAATATCAAAACATGAACTTATTTTTTCTGCCAGGTAACTGCTATTTCTTTTCTTTAGTTATTGTCCTGTCCTGTCTGGCAGCGTTTTCAATCAGAATCATGATCTGAATGCACGGTTATGCTAAACATACAGTACTAGTCAAAAATCTGGACACGTTCTCATTCAGTGTTTTTATGTTTTTTTCCTAAATTGTAAATTAATACTGAAGTCATCCAGACTATGAAGTAACACATAAGGAACGGTGTCATAAACTTAAAATTATTAAACAAACCAAAATATGTTTTAGATTTTTCAAAGTAGGCACCTTTTGGCTTTGATTACAGCTTTGCAGCTTTGACAAAGTCTTGGCATTCTCTCAGTCAACTTCATGAGGTCATCACCTCAAATGGTTTTCCAGCGGTCTTGAAGGAGTTCCCAGAGGTGCTGAGGACTTGGTGGCTGCCTTGCCTTCACTCTGCGGTCCAACTCATCCCAAGCCAATTGGGTTTAGATCAGGTGATTGTGGAGTCCAGGTCATCTGCCGCAGCACTCCATCGCCCTCTGTCTTGGTCAAATAGCCCTTACATAGCCTGGAGGTTGTTTTTGGTGTCATTGTCCTGTTGAAAAACAAATGATGGTCCCACTAAGCATAAACCAGATGGGATGGCATGTTGGTGCAGAATGCCGTGGTAGCCACGCTGGTTAAGTGTGCCTTGGATTTTGAATAAATCACCACCAGTGTCACCAGCAAAGTAAGTAAACTTTATTTATAAAGCACCCTTCACAGATAAAATCACAAAGTGCTTTCCAATGTGCAAGTAAAATCGCTGATAAAAACAATAAGTAAAACATTTAACTAAAAGCTTGTCTGAATAAAAGTACCTTAAGCTGCTTTTTAAAGGAATCAGTTAGAGTCGGCCACACGGAGAGACAGGGACAGGGTATGCCACAGCCTGGGAGCTATGACCTGAAAGGACAGGTCACCCTGAGTTTTAAACTTAGGGACCCTGAGGAGATTCTGGGTTGAGGACCAAAGAGTGCGGCCTGAAGAAAAAGGGGTCAACATTTCGGTGTTATATTGGGGGGCCTGTCCATTAAAAGCTCTAAAAGTCAAGACTAGAATTTTAAAATCAATTGTGTGCACTTTTGTTAGTTCCTGCAGCATTCCTCTAGCTGGAGAGGAAATAAAAGCGTGAAGAATCATCTCCAGGTCAGATTTAGATAACATTATTCTCAACGTAGAAAAATTCCTCAAATGATAAACGCAACCCTATTGTGTTGTTGCTGTATTGAAATAGTATGAATAAACCGACATCAGACATGGATCAGCTTCAGTCCCTCATTTTACTGCTTTTCGTTCTCTCCTTCGTTCCCAACATACAGCATCTTCCACCATACACTGTCAGAGCTCCCTCTTGTGTCCTTTTCATGCAACAGTGCAACATAACATTTTCCCTTTTCCTGAAGCAGTTACTTATATGTAATATTTTCACTGCATAACTCACTGCAGAAAGCTAAGTATCTAAGATTACCATTTTAATGAACCAACAGTAATATGAAAAATTTACGAACCGTATTAGCTACGGTAGCAACAGTCCATTAAATGAATGACAGCAGTATAATAAAATAACCACAGTTTCACTGTCAACTTTTATCATCACAGTATGAACCACTAAATTTGCAATTTCAATTTAAACCTGTTTGTTTTCTTGTATTGTACCTGAGTTCATCTTTACTGGTCTTATCGAACACTTGAACCGGTCTGAACAGCAGGGATTTACATTTAGTTCTCACTCTATCTTACAAAACCTGTCAACCATCGTGGTGCATTTCTAGATTCTAGTGTCATTGTTTTGTTCTGAAACCAGCTGAGGTTCCGTAAATCTTGAAGAACCTGTGGGAATGTGCTCAGGTCTGTGAACATGAACTGTGTCACCTACTTTGACTGTTGGTGGTTTAGCTCGCATTTTCTTGTCTGTATAGTCCTTCATTTTAATTTGCTTTTGTTTCACTCTCTTTTTGATTTGGGTGTATGTTTTGCTTTTCAGTCCTACTGGGAGTATGTTTAACTTGGTACGCATTTTCCTGTTTCTCAGCAGCTCAAATGGGGTTGCTCCAGTGGTTGCATGAGGAGGAGCTCGGTAGTTGTGCATGAACTGTGTTACAGCCTCTTTCCATGAGTTGTGACTGTCACATGTCTGTTTGCAATCCTTAAGTACTCTGTTAAATCTCTCCACAGCACCATTTACCTTAGGGTAGTATAAACTAGACCTTAAGTGCTGTATCTCTCTCAACATGACTGGTGTAAGTGGAGCAAGGGCAGTCAGGCTACCTTATCACTAAACTGGCAGTTAACACAGTAAGCAATGTTCGACTGTGGAATACTTGCGCTCAGAGGGGGAGAGACTTCTGGATGCAAAAGTGACAACTCTCTCACTTTTATCTGAATGAAGTTGCATCAACATTGCACCCAGTCCATAATCGGAACCATCATAGTAACATAGGTTGACAACTCAGGACTATTAACTATCAGTTCTTTAAGTCCAGTAAAGCTAGATTCTGCTTCCACTGTCCACTTGAAGTTCAAAATTTGTGGAGTCTCTGAGCACTGCACGTATTGGTTCAATAACAGTCACAAAATCTCGAATAAATTTACTGTACCAGGAGGCAAGACCAAAGAAAGATCTCAGAGAAGATGTGTCGTGTGGAGCTGGAGCATGGATCACAGCAGTAACTCTCTCCTGGTCCAGTTGAAGACCGTCTTTTGAAATGGTGTGACCCAGGTAGATGAGTGAAGATTGATTGAACCGGCATTTGTGCATGTTCATTTTGAGTCTAGCCTCTTGGAGCACCCTCAGCAGGTTTTCATCATGTTCTCTTTGTGCACAGCCATAGCAGATGATGTCATCCAGATATGCTTGTATGCCTGACAAACCTGCGAGGTTGATTGATATAATTTTTTGAAAGGCAGACGGGGCAGAAGCTAAGCCAAACTGCAGAAACAAATAAGTCCATCATGAGTGATAAATGCAGCAATATCAAGGCTTTCAGGATGCAGAGGCATTTGGTGGTAGACAGAGGCTAAATTGATAGTGGAAAAAACAGTAGCCCCTTGCAGATTTGAGAACAGTTCATTCATTTGTGGTAATGGATGGCAATCAGCAGCAATAGCTTTATTTGGCTCCCTGAAATCAACACACATGCATGATTTTACACCATCTCTCCTTTGTGTCACGACTATGGGAGAAACCCAAGAAGAAGCATTGATAGGTTCAATGATGCCCTTATCTTGAAGATCTTTGAGTTCCTCTGAAAGAGCTTGTCTCACTGAAATTGGAAGTCTCCTGAGTTTTTGTTGCACTGGAACAGCATTTGGCAGTGTGTGTACTTTGTGTATGAAGTTTTTAGAGTAGCCTACTTCCTGTACTGACACTTCTGGAGCATTTTCTGGTAGTCTTTGGCACAGCAGGTTGAACAGTAGAGGTAGGAGGATTAATAGCAGTAACAACAGTAGAGGTAGGAGGAGTAATAGTAGTAACGACTTTTCGTCCTTCAAGTTTCATTTGTAATGTCTGAAACAAATCTAAGCCAAGTAGAGCAGCATCTGAGTCAACCATAACTACAGGGGTTGGACAATGAAGCTGAAACACCTTAGTATGGTGTAGGGCCTCCTTTTGCAGCCAATACAGCGTTGGTTCGTCTTGGGAATGACATATACAAGTCCTGCACAGTGGTCAGAGGGATTTTAAGCCATTCTTCTTGCAGGATAGTGGCCAGGTCACGACGTGATGCTGGTGGAGGAAAACGTTTCCTGACTCGCTCCTCCAAAACACCCCAAAGTGGCTCAATAATATTTAGATCTGGTGACTGTGCAGGCCATGGGAGATGTTGAACTTCACTTTCATGTTCATCAAACCAATCTTTCACCAGTCTTGCTGTGTGTATTGGTGCATTGTCATCCTGATACACAACACTGCCTTCAGGATACAATGTTTGAACCATTGGATGCACATGGTCCTCCAGAATGGTTCGGTAGTCCTTGGCAGTGACGCGCCCATCTAGCACAAGTATTGGGCCAAGGGAATGCCATGATATGGCAGCCCAAACCATCACTGATCCACCCCCATGCTTCACTCTGGGCATGCAACAGTCTGGGTGGTACGCTTCTTTGGGGCTTCTCCACACCGTAACTCTCCCGGATGTGGGGAAAACAGTAAAGGTGGACTCATCAGAGAACAATACATGTTTCACATTGTCCACAGCCCAAGATTTGCGCTCCTTGCACCATTGAAACCGACGTTTGGCATTGGCACGAGGGACCAAAGGTTTGGCTATAGCAGCCCGGCCGTGTATATTGACCCTGTGGAGCTCCCGACGGACAGTTTTGGTGGAAACAGGAGAGTTGAGGTGCACATTTAATTCTGCCGTGATTTGGGCAGCCGTGGTTTCATGTTTTTTGGATACAATCCGGGTTAGCACCCGAACATCCCTTTCAGACAGCTTCCTCTTGCATCCACAGTTAATCCTGTTGGATGTGGTTCGTCCTTCTTGGTGGTATGCTGACATTACCCTGGATACCGTGGCTCTTGATACATCACAAAGACTTGCATCTCTTGGTCACAGATGCACCAGCAAGACGTGCACCAACAATTTGTCCTCCATTGAACTCTGGTATGTCACCCATAATGTTGTGTGCATTGCAATATTTTGAGCAAAACTGTGCTCTTACCCTGCTAATTGAACCTTCACACTCTGCTCTTACTGGTGCAATGTGCAATTAATGAAGATTGGCCACCAGGCTGGTCCACTTTAGCCATGAAACCTCCCACACTAAAATGACAGGTGTTTCAGTTTCACTGTCCAACCCCTGTAGAGTACCTACAGTAGAATGATTATCATGAGAAATAGTAGCTTTTAAGCACCCTTTTACAGAAATTTTCTCTTTTCAGTGAGGTAACAAGAGCAAAAGTAGATTCAGTTAGGACACATTCTGAGAAGAAGGTGCAGTAAATGTTCTCTGGTATAATGGACACAGATGAGCCTGTATCTACAATCAGCTCAACATCTTTGCATTGTCCAATAACAGTCACTTGAACTGTGCAGAGGATCTTGTCTTGTACTGTATTGTTCATGTAAAGAACTGTGGGCTCATTAATGATGTCTTCACATACCTCCTTTTGGGTTGAACGGCATACTCGTTAAAAATGTCCCACTTTACCACACTTGTTGCAGGTCGCTTTAGCAGCAGGGCAGGAAGGTTTGTTAGCAAGATGGTTCCACAATGATCCACAATGGAAGCAGAAATGATGATTACCAGCAGCTTGAGCAGTGGCAGGAGCATGATCCGGCGGCTTCTTCTTCGTGTGCCAGCAGCGGCTCATCTTCCACTGTTTCTGGATGGTCCGCACCAGAGCGAAGGCGCCAGCAGCAGTAGCATCAGAAAGGACGTTCCATCTCTTAATCCACTTTCAATTGTAGTAGCTTTAACAAGGTTAGGTAGATCCAGTTCAAGTAACAATCTGTCTCTTGCACAACTGCTCAATCAACTGAGTAAGCTGATCAAGTAGCATTTGTTCCTCCATGTTGCCAAAATTATATGCAGCAGCCAACTCCCATAGAGAAGCTAGGAATTGGTTTACTGTTTCATCTGGTCTCTGTGCTATTTGTCAAAACTTGTGGAGTTCAGCAATGATGTTCACCTTCAACACAAAATGTTCCTTTAGGGCAGTAATAGCAGCAGCAAACATGTCTCTGGTATTCAGCAGGGTGTAGAAAAGCCTTTGGCCCTCTGTTCCCAGGGCATGAAGTATATCACCAACATGTAGTTGTCAAATGGTTCCCCCGGGCAAGTTATGAATGGAGTGGGTAAAGGCACAGAAATAGACATCTTCCTCGCCAATATTGTGTTGCTGCTATATTGAAATAGTCAGAATAAACCGACATCAGATGTGGATCAGCTTCAGTCCCTCATTTTACTTCTTTTCGCTCTCTCTCCTTCGCTTCCCAGCACACAGCATCTTCCACCATAGATAGTCAGAGCTCCCTCTTGTGTCCTTTTCATGCAATAAGACAACATAGACTTTTTACCAGAAGTCTGACCAATCAGTGTCTCTGGACAGACATTCAAAACAGAACACCAAGGTGTTTGAGCCTGGGCTGGGAGGAGGAGCCCAGAGAACCAAGGTGTTGCTTGATCCAAGAAACTTTCCCCTTCCCCACCACGCCAAAGAAGCCTAAGCCGCCCCGGCCCACAACCCCCAGGAGAGCAGGTCGACACCCACGCCAGAACATCCAGCCCGGCTCAGGAACCCCACACCCCGGGCCGATAGGGGATACAGGTGCGACCAACGAAGAAGCAGCCGGGAGGCAAGGCACAAGAAGGCCCAGACTTAGGTCCAGTCATACAAACACGTATGTGCACACACACACCCACATATGCTCATGCGCACACACACCCACCCTTATATGTGCACACATACACACACACATCCGTACCTACGTGCATTCACCCACCCAAATACGCCCACGAAGACTGTAACAAATGCACGAAGATACACGTTCATCCACATCTACCCACCCTCTGAAGCCGGGGCGAGTAGACACCCCCCTAGGCCAACAGCGACCCCAGGATGCTGCCGGTTCCCACACCACCCCCCACCCAAATTTTAAGTGTTAAAGTGCATGTTTTCATGTTTGTGACGAAACAGTAACAAAACTATTTTCCCCATACATTGTGATTGTGATTGTGATTTTTTTTTCTTAATAAATAAACAAGCTGTACAGAATTATCACTCCACAACATTACAAAACATTTAAAGCAAATTCCTTTTTTTTTCCCCAATTCAAATATATAATGTTACATGTCAAAAACATCAAAACACTGTAGGGAGGGGAGGAGCAAGGTGTGCCTGCTCTGTGCTGTGGCAGGAGGGCCGCACTGTAGACAGTCAGTTCACATCTTTGATGAAACCGCAGCGCCACATACGGGAGAGAAACTGAAGCTAACTGACCTCATTACACTGGTATTGATCAATATCAATACCAACGTTGGTACCTGATATTATTGATATTTGGATTGATCCACCCACTACTAACAGACAACGGTACTGAAACACGTGAATGTGAGCGATACCCGTAAAAGAAGCAGCATTTAGAGCTGGTTCCACCACAAACCTGCACGGACATATAAGAACTGTCCATCCTTTGGTGCAGTTGAAGGAGAGTGCAAACGAGATCTCCATCAACTGACCCTGGAGAGTTTGGTCTCAAACCAACAATTGTTGCAGCATCCACCGCCCTCCCCAAAACTGCAACTCTAGCCCGTACTACTGCAACACAAGGCAAAATAAGTCAGTGTGTTTGTTTGACCTGTGTTCCATTAAAAACGTATTTAAAATGTTTTTTAAAAAGTACGTTTTTTAACAGCACAAATGCACAGAAAATAAAGCAATTATAAAGTTTGTCATAAAAAGACTGGAGACAACAGGGCTTCTCAGCCCTTCTTTGAGAGCCAAGCGTCTGAAAAGAACCCATCGACTAGCTACTAGCGGCAAAAGAATCTGCATCACTGCAACTAACAAAAAACCTGGGCTCAAACAATACTGAGAATTTCTCAACAGCAGTATGACTGATAATGTTGCCTTTGGGAAATCACTTCGTGAGGATGACTGTTGAGATTAAAAGACAAAGTAAAATAGACACAGTAGTGGTCAGTGACATGAACGTCTATAACACTCAGCGGGTCAATGTTAAGACCAAAGGAAAAAAAAAAGTCTAAGGTATGGCCTTTCGTATGTGTTGGACCAGAAACATGCTGTTTAAAATGAAACGACTCTGTGAGTGACCGTAACAGCTGTGCGATCTGTGTTGGTTTTGCATTCTCAGCCGTAGATGGACATCGCAGCGGAGAATGGGCACCGCCCATATACCTCTCCTGGCAGGTGATGGCTTGCAGGATCCACTCACGCAGTGTGGGGTGCTGGGCTAGTCGAGTTGGGAAAGTCCAGTTAGAGTGCCACAAGGCAGATTTCCACTGATCTAGTATCCATTCCTTATGGGCCTTAGCCCAAGCCATTTTCTTCCTCTTGTTGTTCTTCCTGAGAAGTGGCTTCTCTGCAGCAATTCGACCTTAAAGTCCAGATTCACGCAGTCTTCTCTGAACAGTTGATGTTGAAATGTGTGTACTTGAACTCTGTGAAGCATTTAGGTGGCTGCTTATCCTCTGCAACACGGGGAACTCTTGGTCTTCTTTTTCTGGGGCAGTCCTGATGAGAGCCAGTTTCATCATAGCGTTTGATGGTCTTTGCAACTGTACTTGAAAGTTTTTTAAATCTTTCAAATTGACTGCCCGTCATTTCTTAAATAATGATGGACTGTTAACTGAAAGCCTTTTCAGGTGACTACCTCATGAAGCTGACTGAGAAAATACCAAGATGTGGAAAGATATCATGTAAGCAAGAGGTGCTTACTTTGAAGAATCTAAAATGTAAAGTATATTCTGGTTTGTTGTACAACTTTTGTTTAGATAATTCCATATGTATTTCTTCATAGTTTGGATGACTTTAGTATTAAGCTGCAATGCAGACAATTTTTCAATAGTGAAAAACCATTGAATGCGAAGGTGTGTCCAAACTTTTGACTCATACTGTACACACACCACACACACAAACACACACTCCTATATGCGTCTATATGGTATAGAAAGACGTTTAGATGGACTACCCTTTCCCAAGGTCCTAGAACTCTTGGAGTAAGGTTAAAACAATCTAAAAAAAAATCTGAAAAAAATTAGGTCACTTTAGGTTTCCAATAAACTACAGAACTTGATACACAGCCTCCTAACCCACTTGTGGTTTATATGGACAAATAATTATATGGTTCATAGGGACCAAAAAACACTATGGAGACTTTAAAGGGCCAGTGATATCACTTTTTAAATCACTTCTATTTTAAACAAATACACAAGCCTGACAGCATCAAGGATTAAAGGAACAGTTATTTTATTAGGATTAATTTTAATCACAATAAACTTTTAATGCTGAAATATGAGCCAAACATCACAGCCAGAAACAATAATGAACAAATAAATGTTTAAAAAAAGAAAAGAAAAACAAATTGAGAGAGATTACAGATTTTGTTTCTGTAACTGCCTCCAGTTATTTTATTATTAATTTTAATCATAATAAACTTTTAATGCTGAAATATGAGCCAAACACCAAAGCCAGTAACTGTAATGACCAAATAAATTTAAAAAAAAAAGAAAAAATATTGAGAAACGATTACAGATTTTTAGTTTTTCTGTGATTGCCTCTATGCAGATATTCCCCGGTTTCTAACAAAGTCCCTTAAATTTTGCACTGTTCTTTGTGCCAAAAGGGGACCTTCTACCAACTTACAGTGACTGCACTCATTTTTCGTGGCCAGTCGTCCCTTACCTATATGATCCTTAATCGTGCCTCATTATTGCAGCAACCTCAGCCTTAGTTCACATTCTTTTTGGGACACTTCTGGACCACGTTTTTGACCAGCATCCATCTCTGGAAAATAAGCAGAGAAAAAAAAGTAAGTACCCAAATAAAAGTCAGTTTGAGCCATCAAAATTAGTTCAACTGATATTTACAGTGATAAAAATTTATATTTCACTTTGGTTTACAATTAATTGCTGATTTGATGTGACTTTAACTAGACTGATCTACATTTGACATTGGACTTCAGCGTGCTCCATGAAGTATAAGCATTTTACAAAATAAATCATGTGACTGAGGGAGTCACTGTAAATCCAAGCATGGAAGACAGCTGTGGTGCAGGCAGTCAGAGGAAAAGTGAGATATTAAACCTTAGTGTTTGTAGTGACACTTCTGTACAAGCAGAACATAATCTGTTTGTGTTTGCTCTCTTTTCTTTCATCCTTAATATCATCAGCTAATGAATTCACAGACTTCCACTGCACATCAGTTTGTAAATTAAATGGTAAACATTGACTTCAATGGCCTTAATTTTTGCTTCCATATAACCACTACAGATGTTCCTGGTGACTAATTTCTTAGCCGGGAAAAAATATGAATAAATTGACTAACCAATTAGATTAAAACTTTAAAAAAAAAAAATCAGACATTAGGACAAATTTGAGAAAGGTTTAACCTCCTGAGACCCGAGGTCCTGTTTGCGATGCATTTTCAATTTCTCCTAGATATTTGTGATTAGATGGACCTTAAATGTATATATACTAAGCTTCCTCTTTGAACAAGAAGTTGTATTTTGTTACATGGTTGTTACATACTTTTGTGAGAAAAAAGCTGTCCTCAGATGTGGACAATGGGATTATTTTATAGCATAAGACAATAAAAACAACATTACTTAACAGAGTATAAATGTAATGTCCCCATATGTGGATGCAGGATCTCAGGAGGTTAATGGAAAAACAAAGGCATTTCAAACCATTAATCACATTCAATATTGAATCATAATCTAAAAGCCATTTGTGTGCCACCTTGCAGCATGAATTTTGCACATTACAGGTGCTGGTCATAAAATTAGAATATCATGAAAGATGATATTTTTCAGTAATTCCATTCAAAAAGGGAAACGTGTATATTATATTAATTTATTACACACAGACTGATATATTCCAAATGTTTGTTTCTTTTAATTTTGATAATTATAACTGACAACTAATGAAAACCCCAAATTCAGTATCCCAGAAGATTAGAATATTGTGAAAAGGTTCAATATAATTGACTCCAGACACCTGCAAAGGCCTTTAAATGGTCTCTCAGTCTAATTTTGTAGGCTACACAATCATGGGGAAGACTGCTGACTTGACAGTTGTCCAAAAGATAACCTTTGACACCTTGCACAAGGAGGGTGAAACACAAAAGGTCATTGCTAAAGAGGCTGGCTGTTCACAGAGCTCTGTGTCCAAGCACATTAATAGAGAGGCGAAGGGAAGGAAAAGATGTGGTAGAAAAAAGTGTCCAAGCAACAGGGATAACCACACCCTGGAGAGGACTGTGGAACAAAAGCCATTCAAAACTGTGGGGGAGACTCACAAAGAGTGGACTGCAGCTGGAGTCAGTGCTTCAAGAACCACCACCCACAGACGTATGCAGACATGGGTTTCAGCTGTCGCAGTCCTCGTGTCGAGACGCTCTGGAACAAGAGACGGCGTCAGAAGCGTCTCTCCTGGGCTAAAGACAAAAAGGACTGGACTGCTGCTGAGTGCTCCAAAGTTATGTTCTCTGATCAAAGTCAGTTTAGCATTTCCTTTGGAGATCAAGGTCCCAGAGTCTGGAGGAAGAGAGGAGAGGCACAGAATCCACGCTGGCTGAGGTCCAGTGTAAAGTTTTAGAGCACTTCATGCTTTCTGCTGCTGATCAACTTTATGGAGATGCAGATTTCATTTTCCAACAGGACCTTGCACCTGCACACAGTGCCAAAGCTCCCAGTACCTGCTTTAAGGACCATGGTATCCCTGTTCTTAATCGGCCAGCAAACTCACCTGCCCTTAACCCCATCAAAAATCTATGGAGTATTGTGAAGAGAATGATGCGATATGCCAGACCCAACAATTAAGAAGAGCTAAAGGCCACTATTAGATCATTTCTATACCAACCTTTAAGTTCTATCTCAGCCAGTGATTTCCCCTACATGCTGGAAATATGGCCTCTCTCCATTTTCAAGAGTAGTTCTGAGATTTTGGCCAGCTGTGTTGTTGGAACTGGTACTCTCTAGAAATCTCGGAGTACACGGATGTCATGGCCCGGGAAGTCTGTGACTTGATCAAGTTAGTTTTTTAAATAAAGGACTTGTGAGAGGGTAGCGATTTGCTTCCTGAAGTGCGTGGACCTCAGGTGCTCAGGATGCTTTGCTCCACACTGGGTTGCTTGAAGTCCTGTCCTCTCTAGTGCCCCAGTAACTTAGGTCTTGCAATCAGGAAGACATTTGTGGCATCAACACCACATTCTGTTCTTTTACTTGTAAGCAGTGAAAGAGAATCCAAGACCCTAGGTGTGAGGGGAACTGCAATGATCTCAATTTGGCTGAAATTTCTGCAAAGCCTCTATTCTGTCTTTGACAAACCCATGGTAATATCTTCATGGAATGTTCAATTCAATTTTATTTATATAGTGCCAAATCACAACAAGGTGCTTTGTATTGTGGGTAAAGACCCTACAGACCCTACAGAGAAAAAACAACAGTCAAAAATGACCCCCTATGAGCAAGCACTTGGTGACGGTGGGAAGGAAAAACTCACTTTTAACATGAAGAAACCTCCAGCAGAATCAGACTCAGGGAGGGGCAGTCATCTGCCACGACCGGTTGGGCTGAAGGGAGAGAGACAGGACAAATGACATGCTGTGGAAGAGAGACAGAGATTAATAATAATGATTAAATACAGAGTGAAGTATAAACAAGTAAATAAGGTGAATGAAAAGAAACAGTGCATCACGGGGACCCCCCCAGCAGCCTAGGCCTATAGCAGCATAACTAAGGGGTGGTTCAGGGTCATCTGATCCAGCCCTAACTATAAGCTTGATCATAAAGGAAAGTTTTAAGCCTAATCTTAAAAATAGAGAGGGTGTCTTTCTCCTGAAATCAAGCTGGGAGATGGTTCCACAGATGAGGGGCCTGAAAGCTGAAGGCTCTGCCTCCCATTCTACTTTTAAGTATTCTAGGAACCACAAGTAAGCCAGCAGTCTGAGAACGAAGTGCTCTATTGAGGTGATACGGTACTATAACGTCTTCAAGATAAGATGGAGTCTGATTATTCAAGACCTTGTATGTTAGGAGAAGGATTTTAAATTCTATTCTAGATTTAACAGGGAGTCAGTGAAGAGAAGCCAATATGGGAGAAATATGCTTTCTTTCTAGTCTCTGTCAGTACTCTAGCTGCAGTATTTAGAATCAGCTGAAGGCTTTTTGGACAGCCTGACAATAATGAATTACAGTAGTCCAGCCTAGAAGTAATAAATGGATTAATTTTTCAGTATCAGTCTGAGAAAGGATGTTTCTAATTTTATAAATATTGTGTAAATGCAAAAAAGCTGTCCTACAATATTTGTTTAATATGTGCATTGAAGGACATATCCTGGTCAAAAATGACTCCAAGATTTCTCACAGCATTACTGGAAGCCAAGGTAATGCCATCCAGAGTAAGTATCTTGTTCAACACCATGTTTCTAAGATTTGTGGGGCAGAGTACAAGAACTTCAGTTTTATCTGAATTTAGCAGCAGGAAATTAGAGGTCATCCAGGCCTTTATGTCTTTAAGACATTCCTGCAGTTTAACTAACTGATGTGTGTCATCTGGCTTCATGGCTAGATAAAGCTGGGTATCATCTACATAACAGTAAAAATTTATGCAGTGCTTTCTAATAATACTGCCTAAGGGAAGCATGTACACTGTAAATAAAATTGGACCTAGCACAGAACCCTGTGGAATGCCATAATTAACCTTAGTGTGTGAAGACGACTCCCCATTTACATGAACAAATTGGAGTCTATTAGATAAATATGATTCAAACCGCTGCAGTGCAGTACCTTTAATACCTATGGCATGCTCTAATCTCTGTAATAAAATGTTATGATCAACAGTATCAAAGCTGCACGGAGGTCCAACAGGACAAGCACAGAGATGAGTCCACTGTCAGAGGCTGTAAGAAGATCGTTTGTAACCTTCACTAATGCTGTTTCTGTACTGTGATGAATTCTGAAACCTGACTGAAACTCTTCAAATAAACCGTTCCTCTGCAGATGATCAGTTAGCTGTTTTACAACTACTCTTTCAAGGATTTTGGAGACAAAATTAAGGTTGGAGATTGGCCTATAATTAGCTAAGTGTGTTGTGTGTTGGCACATGGCACTGAAGAGCATAATAATGAAGGAATTAGATCCTTAAACTTAATAACAGCACTTTCACAAAGACTTCTACTGTAATAAAACTTATTCCCCACTGCTGTGTAATCCATTGAAGTAAATGTAAATGTTACTAAGAAATGATCAGACAGGAGGGGGCGTACGGAAAATACTGTTAGGTCTTCAGTTTCTATGCCATATGTCAGGACAAGATCCAGAGTATGATTAAAGTGGTGGGTGGGCTCCTTTACATTTTGAGAGAAGCCAATTGAATCTAATAATAGATTAAATGCAGTGTTGAGGCTGTCATTTTCAGCATCTACATGGATGTTAAAATCATCCACTATAATGATTTTATCCGAACTGAGCACTAAATCAGATAAAAAGTCTGAGAAATCAGACAGAAACTCTGAGTAAGGGCCAGGTGGATGATAGATAATAACAAATAAAACAGGTTTTTGACTAAGAGTCAGGCTTTCAAAAGAATTAAAACACTGTCTTGGTATTTGATTAATTAATAAGCTGGAATTGAAGATTGCTGCTACTCCTCCTCCTCGGCCTGTGCTTCGAGCATTCTGACAGTTAGTATGACTCGGGGGTGTTGATTCATTTAAACTAAGATATTCATCCTGTTGTAACCAGGTTTCTGTAAGGCAGAATAAATCAATATGTTGATCAATTATGAAATCATTTACTAACAGGGACTTGGAAGAGAGAGACCTAATATTGAATAATCCACATTTAATTGTTTGTAAAAAAAACAAATTTCTTTATTTAGTTATAGCTGGTTAGAAAGGAATTCTTCAGATTTATTTCCCTGTTCAGAGTTCTCCAAATGCAGCCTTTGCACCAGAAAGTGTCTTCTTATCAATTATTTCATTTCAGGTGCAGTTCACACTACAGACTATGTTCTTGTGGTGAAGCAGCATAGGAATTTTCAAGAGATTAAAGTTTTTGTTCTAATTCTAAAACCATAAAAAAGTTTGGGAACAAGTTTTGCAAATCACCGTCAGTGAGATAATTTAGGCTAAAGTTTTAAAGAGAATCCCCTCCTCTTTCATATGTGCGAGACACACCCTTATTCCCTTGTTCACCAGGTGCACCTTCACAAATCCAAATTGGCTACAATTTAACCAGAAGTAGATTCAACCTGTGATAAATGTAACTCTGAGGAAGCCACTCTGATTCACATGTTCTGGTCTTGTCCTAAAATACAAGACTTTTGGGGAGGTGTTTGTGAAGCCCTTTCTACAGTACTTACAGTTAAAATGACCTTAGATCCAATTACGTTGCTTTCTGGGGTTGTCCCTGAGGGGTTGGGATTACCTGTTGGGGACACAAGGTGATTGCTTTTTCAACTTTGCTGGCACGCTGCCTGATCCTTCTGAGGTAGAGGGACACTGCCCCAGCCACAGTAACAGACTGGATTAGGGATCTATTATCCAATTTAAAACTAGAGAAAATTAGATATGTAATGGGAGGCTTGGAAAAGATATTTTACCAGACTTGGAAATCTTTCCTTCTTTTTTTTAATCAGCCCTCAACGCAGGTTCAGGAATAGATGGGTTTTAGGCACACTGGTTGAACAGGTATTATCCAGAAGCATGTATTGTTTTGTGCTTTTTGCACAGCACTTAAATAACAGTAAGGACTGGGTTTGTTTGTTATTATGGGGTGGGCTTTTCTTTTTTATTATTATTATTATAGCTATGATTACAACCTTTTTTCCTTTTTCTTATGGGTAATTTTTTGTATGTTTGTATTTTTGTAATGTAAACTTTTCAATAAATATATTAACCGCAAGCTAGCTGGTCTGGAACCAAGAATGGGAAATGAAAGCGGCAGAGGTGCGTGACTCTGCCATCTCAACATGAAGTTTTCTACCGCCATTTCCCTGCATGGTGTGGATTACATGAGAACAGAGATGCGATTTTCATGGCTGTGAAGTGTGTTAGGTTGGGCTCTAAGGCTGAACTTGCTGCTTTGTATCAGTTCATATAACAGATAAAAGGACTTAAAGTGCGTACTGGTTGTCTTGCTCATAATCGCTGTCTGTGTTTCCCTCTGTGCTGCACACAGATGCTGCAGTAGTTTGGTTTGGACCATAAAATGTGTTCACAGCACAAGAAAGGGGAGCGTGTTCTCCCACGTTTGTGCCCTTCAGCTTCCGTGTCCAGACGAGTCTTCCTTTGTGGGGTGGAGGGTTGCCGCTTCTCACTGGCTGTTACCACCCCCTCTTTGGAACATGGATGCTTTGCGGTTCCAGAGCGCATAACCAGGTGATTTGGCGTGGTTGTTGTTGACCTGCTACCTTGGGGGTTGTGGTCCGGGTGGCTTAGGCCTCTAAGCAAGATTGTGTGCTTGTTTTCATTTCTGTTTTTGTCCTGCAGATGCTGTTTGTTCTCTTTTTTATTTATTTTTTTACAGACGCAGAACTTAGTACAATTATCTGGGGGTTTTTTTTATGACCCCTCTGTCTTTCTGTCAGTTCTTTTCTGCCTGTCAGCTCCGGTATAGGAAAACTGCATCATACCAATATCAGTAAATAATTGGTAAATTGGTAAATTGTTTTTATATAACAAAGATTATATAAAAACAAAATAAATACAAAAGGAGGCTTTTCTCTTGGCAAAGCAAAGATGTCTGCAGCATGCTATAGTTTTGCTTGTTAAGCTGCCGGACGGGACAGGTTAAAAAGAATGTGCGCCACATAGGCCACAGTGAGTAGGGCCGTCAAAATGGCTTTGCTGGCTTGCTGCGTTGTCCCTGTTTAATTACACTTTAGACATTACGGCTAGCAATACATATAGGGCGTCGGTGTCTGACTTGTTCGCCAGAAGTTGGGCAGTGGGACTACTGAAGTGGCCCCACTCACTACATCACTGCTGTTTGCCCCTCAATTTGATCTACACCTTAGACACTGAGGGTTTTGGAGGGAAAGTGTGGATGAGCGCTGCTGATCATCAGTCAGCCTCATACACTCACATATTCCAACATATGTACCCAACATTTCCTCGTGGGTTGTCGTCCTGTTTGGCTTGGCCGCTCCTGCGCACAGGAAGGGGGCTCTGCTTGGGGTGAGGTAGTTCTCGAGTGCCTGGGGCCCTCCCTTAGCTTCTGGAGGAATGACTGACCTCTGGTGGGGGTCAGCTGTCCATTGTCGCTGGCTCTCTGGGGCTCTTGCCCTTTAGCCATGGGAACCTCGGCTGGGACCTCCCTCCTCCTTCTCTGGGGTTGGGGACGCGGTTGTCATTGGGATGTGTGATCTCAGGTCTTCAGTGCTCATGGAGAGCTGCGGGCTGCCGGTCTATCTCTGGCTCTGGGGGTTGTTGTTGCAGCTTCTCACCCTCTTTATCAAGTACATTTCATGCAATTGCACACACACACACACACACAAGCAACAGAACAAGAGTATGTGTATGTTGTATTCTTCTCTTTTGTTGTTGGGATTTTTTGTGTGTGTGTTTTTGTATTTTGTTACAGATAGAGCAATTGGTGACAACCCTCCTGTTTTCCCTCTGCCAGAGACAGAAATAGAAAAAAAGGAGGAAGAAATAGGAGAAAAGATAAAAATAAAGAACAAAGCACAAGCAGTAAAGCACAACTCGTAAATCATAAGCTGCTGCATCTGTAACAAAAATGCAAAAAAACAAACAAAACGGATACACAAACAAACGTACAACCTTCCTCTGTTGTCTCTGTGTGTGTGTGTGAAAGAGTCTTTGTCACAAAACACGCTTGATAATGAGGGTGAGAAGCTGCAACAATGCCCCCACGGAACCAGAGACAAACAGAAAAAGGCCCAGGAAGCCCCCCGAGGTGGGGTTTGAACCCCGGCTAGGCCTTTCTGTGGCGTTTTCATGCTCTGTATGGACTTCCTCCAGGTCCTGTGGCTTCCTCCCACAGTCCAAAGACATGCGTTTCAAGTAGTGATTCTAAATTAGCCATGGATGTGAGGTAAAGTACTTGAAGGACACAGAATGAAAAGCTGTATGAATGTGTGGTTAAAATGTGACTTTAGTCTAGTGCTCTGAATGGTCAAGAACACTAGAAAAGGACAAACACATTCCACGCCATTACGTATCAGTTGCATGCATGTCTGCTTCTCAAATAGTTGGTACTGTAGGTCTAAAATTTTTGACCTTGTTTTGGGGCATTATTTTCCATATTACCAGACTTCTGTTCAATTCAATTCAATTCAATTTTATTTAAATAGCTCCAAATCACAACAAACAGTCTCCTCAAGGCGCTTTGTATTCTTCACTGCAAGCTGTTACTATCATCTCTACTAATTTATGAAGATTCAAAAAAATATGAATCTCACTTGTAGAGATTAAAAATATATATATATCTTTAAAATGTTCCTCATTCAAAGGGGCTAGTGATCCTCTGCACAGTAAACATACATTTACTTATAGGATTTATACTCTCAGCCAATAACTCACTTGAAACATAAAGCAATACAGTGTCATAGGTCTAAAGATTATAATGAAGGTATTGTAGCACTTGTGCCTCTGTGGGTTCTCCTTGGTAAAATCTCGGGCCACTTGCACTTCCACACGAATTATTTATTTACATTATACACAAGACAGATTTTGCTTCACTGCATAGTCCAGCTGTGAAGTGCTGACTGTTTCTGCTGTACTGCTGCCTGCTGTGCTCCCACTGTCTGCCTCGTTCCATCATGTACCTGTTATATAGGGACAGAGGTTAATTAGCAGACGCACACCAGGTGTGCTA
The DNA here is from genome assembly GCA_024447675.2 of Pterophyllum scalare. Lineage (NCBI taxonomy): Eukaryota > Metazoa > Chordata > Actinopteri > Cichliformes > Cichlidae > Pterophyllum > Pterophyllum scalare. Next base: position 83,381 of record JAMQGT020011686.1, read on the forward strand.
CTCTCCCCTGCTGGCACCACTACCTAATCAGTTCTACCCCACATCTCTCCTACAGCTGAGTCAGAAAACCATATTCCACCACAACATACCCCCACTGCCTGACTCAGGCCAAGGAGCCGGTCAACCCCATGTAACTGCTTAGACAAAACAGCTCAGAGCCCTCTGATTGAGGCATCTGTATTTAACATAAAGGAGAGAGAGAAATTAGGGAGCAGGGGGTTCCCACAGAGGGCCTGTTTCATTCTTTCAAACACCACCTGGACACTAGACTGGATCTAAGCCATCTTTCTGGGAAAGGCCAGTTTCAGAATGAACCTTAGGTAACAACGAATCAGTTCCCAAAAACTGCATCAACTCTTTATATATATATATATACATGTGTGTGTGTGTGTATATATATATATATATATATATATATATATATATATATATATATATATATATATATATATATATATATATATATATATACATGTGTGTGTATATATATATATATATATATATACATGTGTGTGTATATATATATATATATATATATATATATATATATATATATATATATATATACACACAGGGGTTGGACAATGAAAGTGAAACACCTGTCATTTTAGTGTGGGAGGTTTCATGGCTAAATTGGACCAGCCTGGTGGCCAATCTTCATTAATTGCACATTGCACCAGTAAGAGCAGAGTGTGAAGGTTCAATTAGCAGGGTAAGAGCACAGTTTTGCTCAAAATATTGCAATGCACACAACATTATGGGTGACATACCAGAGTTCAAAAGAGGACAAATTGTTGGTGCACGTCTTGCTGGCGCATCTGTGACCAAGACAGCAAGTCTTTGTGATGTATCAAGAGCCACGGTATCCAGGGTAATGTCAGCATACCACCAAGAAGGACCAACCACATCCAACAGGATTAACTGTGGATGCAAGAGGAAGCTGTCTGAAAGGGATGTTCGGGTGCTAACCCGGATTGTATCCAAAAAACATAAAACCACGGCTGCCCAAATCACGGCAGAATTAAATGTGCACCTCAACTCTCCTGTTTCCACCAAAACTGTCCGTCGGGAGCTCCACAGGGTCAATATACACGGCCGGGCTGCTATAGCCAAAACTTTGGTCACTCGTGCCAATGCCAAACGTCGGTTTCAATGGTGCAAGGAGCGCAAATCTTGGGCTGTGGACAAAGTGAAACATGTATTGTTCTCTGATGAGTCCACCTTTACGGTTTTCCCCACATCCAGGAGAGTTACAGTGTGGAGAAGCCCCAAAGAAGCGTACCACCCAGACTGTTGCATGCCCAGAGTGAAGCATGGGGGTGGATCAGTGATGGTTTGGGCTGCCATATCATGGCATTCCCTTGGCCCAATACTTGTGCTAGATGGGCGCGTCACTGCCAAGGACTACCGAACCATTCTGGAGGACCATGTGCATCCAATGGTTCAAACATTGTATCCTGAAGGCGGTGCCGTGTATCAGGATGACAATGCACCAATACACACAGCAAGACTGGTGAAAGATTGGTTTGATGAACATGAAAGTGAAGTTCAACATCTCCCATGGCCTGCACAGTCACCAGATCTAAATATTATTGAGCCGCTTTGGGGTGTTTTGGAGGAGCGAGTCAGGAAACGTTTTCCTCCACCAGCATCATGTCATGACCTGGCCACTATCCTGCAAGAAGAATGGCTTAAAATCCCTCTGACCACTGTGCAGGACTTGTATATGTCATTCCCAAGACGAATTGATGCTGTATTGGCTGCAAAACGAGGCCCTACACCATACTAATAAATCATTGTGGCCTAAAACCAGGTGTTTCATTGTCCAACCCCTGTATATGTCAGAGTTAGAACCACTGTTCTAGATAAAACAATGAAGATCTATGAATACATCAGGAAGATGGCCACAGAGGATCATGCGCTTAGTGAGTACCTCAGGCAGCAGAAACCTGAGAAAGAAGAGGAGGAAGAACAGGCTTCTGCACGGCATGTACCACCCGCAGATAGAAGAAGTGGCTGACATAGAGAAATTCTACCAATGGCTGGACAAGGATGGACTGGCAGATAGCACAGAGGCACTAATCATGGCAGCACAAGAGTAAGCTCTGAGCACAAGATCGATAAGAGACTAGGGTCTACCACACCAGGCAAGATCCCAGGTGCAGGCTGTGCAGAGATGCCCCTGAGACAATCCAGCACATAACAGCAGGGTGCAAGATGCTAGCAGGCAGGGCATACATGGAACACCATAACCAAGTGGCCAGCATAGTATAGAGGAACATCTGTGCTGAGTATGACCTGGAAGTCCCGAGGTCAAAATGGGACATGCCCCCAAGGGTGGTTGAGAACAACAGAGCTAAGATCCTGTGGGAATTCCAGATACAGACAGACAAACTTGTGATGGCTAACCAACATCGTAGTGGTGGACAAGCAGAGGAAGAAGGTCGTAGTGACAGACGTTGCAATACCAAGTGACAGGAACATCAAGAAGAAGGAACACAAGAAGCTTGACAAATACCAAGGGCTCAGAGAGGAGCTGGAAAGGATGTGGAAGATGAAGGTAACAGTGGTCCCCGTGGTAATTGGAAAACTTGGGGCAGTGACCCCCAAACTGGGAGAGTGGCTCCAGCAGATTCCTGGAACAACCTCTGAGATCTCTGTCCAGAAGAGTGTAGTACTGGGAACAGCTAAGATACTGCGCAGGACCCTCAAGCTCCCAGGCCTCTGGTAGAGGACCCGAGGTTGGAGGGAAAATAGACCGCCCATATATATATATATAAAGGCCTCAGTTAACTGTTGTGTAACTAACCTATACAGTGAGCTAAACATTAATGGATTCAGCAATGATAAGACGCTGTGACCCATTTTTACTTTAAAACTGTAACAAAAAGAATTGAGGATATGCATAAATGGTTTGTCATAACAGAAATTCACATCCATAAACATACTGTCACAAGTCATTACACAAATAAACTAATAAACAAATACATTCACATGGCCTTTAGCCAAGACTAGCATAGAAAGAACCAAAGGCTAGTAGCATTGGCTTATTCTCACTTAAACCAGGAAACTGGTCTATAAGCAGAATGATAAACAAACAATCAAACAATCAAATGGACAAAACACAGCCTAACATAAGACAAAACTATTGTGCAGTTCTCCACTTACAGATTATGAATTGCCAAGGCTCACAGATGATATTAAGATTTGTTTACTTCTTGAATGCTTGAGCATGGCATGGCTGCTTCCCTAAAATCCTTGCTGCTTATGGCTGTTGGCCATTAGATGGCACTATTATTTATAATAACAAGCAGAAAAACACAACAAGTGTGGTAAGGCTGACCTCTTGTGACACAGAATAGAATTTAAATGTTAACCAACTGGGATTAAAACAAATAAACAAATCTTGCTGCAAGTGCGAGGGACTAGATATATATATATATATATATATATATATATATATATATATATATATATATATATATATATATATATATATATATATATATATATATATATATATATTCCGTGACTCTTAGTGTTTTTGTTTTAGAAACGAGCAAGTATTACCGCAGTTTTCAGAGAAGCAGCTTAGACAAAGAAAAATGAGGAGACGGAAGAGAACGACGATACTTATTTCCGGTGGTCTTGCGACACCTTCAGCAAATTTCCCTTTAGAGGCAATGAAAATGAAGTTGTGAGCGCCTCAAGGGATGACTGGATTAATTAACTGTTTTTCAGATTGTCTATCAAAGTCTTGGAAATGCAAGGTCTGACCCAGCTACAGGCACAGGTGGTTACAGCCAGCGGGAGCCTGTTTTAACTGTTTGTTGTTCTTTATTGCTCATTTTTTGACTCTTTTCAGTTTGTTGTGAGTCATAAATAAACAATTAGAAAGAAAACAATTAGGAAGGAAGGTGTGTTGTGGAAAAATGGAATGAGCGTGATAAAATACATTTACATGCATATTTGGAGGTCCTCATCTTTGCTAGGGTCTGGAAGTGAAAGGATGAATCAACAGCCAAAATATGAGATGGAGAGACAGGCAGGGCTTTATTTTGTGCCACAATGTCTCTGAAGAATTTTCACATTTTCTCCAGCATAATACAATTTAATAATCAAGATGCAAGGGCTATCAGACGTAAGACAGACAAGCTGGCAGTTATAAAGAGAATGTGGGACAAGTAGGCAGAGCAACGTCCAGTACTCTATAACCCAGGCCCTAATGACACAGCGATGAAAGGCTAGTGGCATTCAGAGGTCACTGACCATTTAAGCAATATATGTCTTCCAAACAAGCCCAAAAACTAATAACTAAAAAATATATATATATTTTCAGGCTCAAAAAAAGTGCTTGAATAAAGTTTATTTTCAAAACAATCTGAATGACTCATTTGTCTTGATTTTAAGCCACAGGGTCAATTTGACCATGAACAAAAGAGGTGTCTCACATTAATTTATGAAAATCACTCTGTAGAAAGAATAATGTAATAAATTATAAAAAATCAGCATAATGTATATGTAGGTCTTTCCAATATACATTGAAAAAAAGTTTTTAAAATGCATTATGCTCACTGAACTGAAGAGGCAAAGAACACCACTGCACTAAATATTGATTGAAGTAGTTAGTAATTAAGTTAATAATGAGACAAAAGCCATGTTTATTGGAAAAATTTTATTTCTCATACTTTTGGATGGGTCAAAGTGACTCAGGAACATCAATACTGTTCCTGAGAAACAAACATGAGCGGATTCAATTCAATTCAATTCAATTTTATTTATATAGCGCCAAATCACAACAAACAGTTGCCTCAAGGCGCTTTGTATTGTGGGTAAAGACCCTACAATAATACAGAGAAAACCCAACAGTCAAAACGACCCCCTATGAGCAAGCACTTGGTGACAATGGGAAGGAAAAACTCCCTTTTAACAGGAAGAAACCTCCAGCAGAACCAGGCTCAGGGAGGGGCAGTCATCTGCTGCGACCGGTTGGGGCTGAGGGAGAGAGACAGGACAAAAGACATGCTGTGGAAGAGAGACAGAGATTAATAATAATGATTAAATACAGAGTGAAGTATAAACAGAGTAAATAAGGTGACTGAAAATAAACAGTGCATTATGGGACCCCCCCAGCAGCCTAGGCTTATAGCAGCATAACTAAGGGGTGGTTCAGGGTCATCTGATCCAGCCCTAACTATAAGCTTGATCATAAAGGGAACGTTTTAAGCCTAATCTTAAAAATAGAGAGGGTGTCTGTCTCCTGAATCCAAGCTTGGAGCTGGTTCCACAGAAGAGGGGCCTGAAAGCTGAAGGCTCTGCCTCCCATTCTACTTTTAAGTATCCTAGGAACCACAAGTAAGCCAGCAGTCTGAGAACGAAGTGCTCTATTGGGGTGATACGGTACTATGAGGTCTTTGAGATAAGATGGGGCCTGATTATTCAAGACCTTGTATGTTAGGAGAAGGATTTTAAAGTCTATTCTAGATTTAACAGGGAGCCAATGAAGAGAAGCCAGTATGGGAGAAATCTGCTCTCTCTTTCTAGTCCCTGTCAGTACTCTAGCTGCAGCATTTTAAATCAGCTGAAGGCTTTTCAGGGAGTTTTTAGGACAGCCTGATAATAATGAATTACAGTAGTCCAGTCTACAAGTAATAAATGCATAAATTAGCTTTGCAGTATCAGCCTGAGAAAGGGTGTTTCTAATTTCAGAAATATTGCGCAAATGCAAAAGAGCAGTCCTATATATTTGTTTAATATGTGCATTGAAGGACATATCCTTGTCAAAAATGACTCCAAGATTTCTCACAGTGTTACTGGAGGCCAGGGTAAGGCCATCCAAAGTAAGTATCTGGTTCGACACCATGTTTCTAAGATTTGTGGGGTCAAAAAACTTCAGTTTTATCTGAATTTAGAAGCAGGAAATTAGAGGTCATCCAGGTCTTTATGTCTTTAAGACATTCCTGCAGTTTAAATAATTGATGTGTGTCATCTGGCTTCATCGATAGATAAAGCTGAGTATCATCTGCATAACAATGAAAAATGATGCAATGCTTTCTAATAATACTGCCTAAGGGAAGCATGTATAGTGTAAATAAAATTGGACCTAGCACAGAACCCTGTGGAACTCCATAATTAACCTTAGTGTGTGAAGACAGACTCCCCATTTACATGAACAAATTGGAGTTTATTTAGATAAATATGATTCAGACCACTGCAGTGCAGTACCTTTAATAACTATGGCATGGTCTAATCTCTGTAATAAAATGTTATGAAATTGTAAATTAAAACTAAATGTAAAACTGTAAAACTAAAGTCGGTGGATTTAATTGTATTTTAAATCTGCCAACTACATCACGTAGAATAAGCACACGAAGAAGGCCAACTTCTGCTATTAAGGAGACGTGAATTCCAGTACATACCAACTGCCACTATGGAGTTATGGAATGGAGTTGAGGTGTGGCAGCGCCCTCTTGCCTGCACCCAGGTACCCTTTTAAAATTTCCATGAGTCGAAGCAGGGAGGCTGAGCACTGTGGTCTGAGCCACCCCCACTGGTAGGAAAACAAAGCGTACAGCCCACTCCTCCAAAAACCTACAAACATGTCTTGGAAGGACTGGGGATCATCTTCTTCAGTCATCATCTGGAGTATGACTTTGGAAATTGGTGGTGACAGGAGCTACTAAGCCTTCCCAGGACTACAGACTGTGTAGTTCCTGGGTCTGTTGTCCACCATTACTTGTACAGCCTCCAGGCACCCACGACTCACAGCTGCCTGTTCTGTGTGTATTGCCATTATTTCTGACATTATTTGTGCTAGTGCAGCTACTGGCTTCACCAACTACAGATACAATTAGTGTGCTTAATGGGTGGTAGTGTTGCATTTGTGCCACTGTGGGTTCTCCACAGAAAGACTCAGTCCCCTTGCAGTTACATGCACAGTGTTTATATACACTATACACAGAACAGATTTTGCTCCACTGAAGAGCCCGGCTGTGGAGCACTGATTGCTGTGCTCCCAAATTCTGTCTGTTCCCTCCAGCCCCCAAACTACTATATGTGGAAAGAGGTTAATTATCAGATGCACACTAGGTGTGCCACTCTGCCCAGCTGGCACAACTCTGTAAACCGTTCTGAAGAAGAGTCTGTTCAAACATATCACGTAAACTAAGCACTTTACTACATTAACAACAAGAATGCGCACTGATGGAGCTTTAATGTTAGGTTCTTGCTACTGCCAGACAAGCATGAAGTCCATATTAGGGTCAAGCAGATGAGAGTGCAGTCCTCTCTAGATTTAAAATGTGTTTAATGTAATCTTTGGCTGCATCTCCCACAGTTTCCTCTCATCAGGGTCAGGGCAAGGATAATGGGTGCTTTATTCTGAATGGCTGCCATATTGCTGAGTCATTGTATATGGTTTCACCTGGGGTCCCTGACAGAGGTCAGGGATTATTTAGTGAGCTTGTCAAGTGTATCAGTCACTGCAGAGTGAGATGGTCTGACCCTTAGGCCAGTTTCTCAGACTTTTTATCTGATTTAGTGCAGTTCAGATAAAATAATTATAGTGGGTGATTTTAAAATTCATGTAGTTGCTGATGGCCTCAACACAGCATTTAATATAATATTAGACTTAATTGGCTTCTCTCAAAATGTAAATGAGACCACCTACCACTTTATTCAGCAATATATAATAAACCAATATAGCCAATATAACCAACTTTCCCCCCGCTTACAGTGCTGTCCTGAGCTCCCTTCCCAGATGTCTCATGCCCCATTCACACCTTTGTTCTGAAACCAATGATTGAAATGAGCCACACCTCCCTTCACACCTTGACACGTGTTTACGCACATGAACAGTAGAGGGTCATAACCACCTCCAAGGGACTGTGCCCACAGGGGTTTAAATACCTGGGTCTCTCCACCATTTGGTTGAGAACTGAAGAAGCCTTTTGGATGAGAGGTGAAACGTCTTCAAGAAACAAAAAGAAGTCCAGTCGCCTTTTTTTCAAGCTCCAGAGATACTATGACCTGGATGACTGAGAATCTACACAGACATTTACTTTAATGGATTACACAGCAGTGGGGATACATTTTATTACAGTAGAAGTCTTTCTGAAAGCACTGTAATATAATTCCTCCATTATTATGCTCTACAGTGCCATGTGCCAACACAGTGCAAGGCTGCTACCTAAACTCTACTCTCTCAAAGATAGATCATCTCGTCAGTAGTTTCACATCCTCACTGCGTAGCACTCTGTATTTTTTTAAAACGTTTATTTTACCAGGTAAAAAATGTTTGAGAACTAGTTTTCCTTTACAAACAGGATCCTGTGGCTCCTGTGAAAAAAAAAAAAGCTTCAAATCCGAAGTGTCTGACTCCATGGTACAACTCACAAACATGGGGCTCAAAACTTGTAAGCTGGAGAGGAAATGGCATCTCACCGATTTAGATCTTTATTTAACCTGGAAAAAAATTTGTTGCCTCCCACAAACCAAACATGTTACTATTTATCACTGGTTGAAAAAAATAAGAACAACCCCAGGTTTCTTTCCAGCCTGTTGAGCTGAGTATTCCTTTAACCTTAACTAGTAGTGACTTCATGAAATTCTTCACAAATAAAATCTTAACCATTAGAAAAAAAATATTCATAACCAGCTCAAATACATATCTTTATGTTCAGCAACTTTCAGTACTGATATTTCTCTCGGGGGTGGCTGTAGCTCAGGAGGTAGAGCAGGTCCCCTACTGTCTGGAAGAGCAGTGGTTCGATCGGGAAGAAGCTGCTCCTCAGTCTGGTGGTCCTGCTTTTGATGCTCCTCAGACTCCTGCCTGAGGGGAGGGGAACAAAGTGTGTGTGCTGGGTGTGTGGGCTCCTTCAGGATGCAGGTGGCCCTTTTCCTGCATCTGGAGGTGTAGATGTCCATGGTGGTGGAGAAGCTGACTCCAACAGTCTTCTGTGCAGCCTTTATCACCATCTGCAGAGCTTTCTTCTCTGCTTCAGAGCAGCTTCTGTGCCACACAGTGATGCTGGAGCCCAGGACCCTCTCCACCACACATCTGTAGAATGAGGAGATGTCTGAGCTTCCAAATCTATCTATCCTCCTGAGGAAGTAGAAGCACTTGTGTGCCTTCCTGACCAGACTGGAAGTGTTGTTGCCCCAGGTGAGGTTGTTAATCAGGTGTACACCCAAGTACCTGTAGCTGGGGACCACAGATCCTCCAGTGTTCTGACCCTTCTGAAGTCCACGATCATCTCCTTTGTTTTTGTCACACTGATGCAGAGATACTTCTCTAAGCACCAACCCTCCAGGTGTCCCACCTCCTGCCTGTAGCCAGACTCATCGCTGCATCCAATCACTGATGTGTCATCCACAAACTTCATTATATGACAGCCTGGGTGTTTTGCTGAGCAGTCATATGTGAGCAGGGTGAACAGAAGGGGGGAACCAGTGCTGAGGATGATGGGGGAGGAGGACACATTGTGGATCCTCACAGATTGCGGCCTGTTTATCAGGAAGTCCAGGACCCAGTTGCAGAGAGAGGAGCTCAGTCCAAGTGTGAACAGTTTGTGCACCAGGTTCTGTGGAATGATGGTGTTGAAGGTTGATGTGAAGTCCACAAAGAGCATACGGAGATAGGAGTCCTAACACTCCAAGTGGGTGAGGGTGGTGTGAACCACAGAGGAAATGGCATCCTCTGTGGACCCATTTTGCATTTGCATAAAAAATCTCCAAAACTAGAAACATCCTGTCTCAGCCTGATGCTGAAAATCAAGAAGTGAGCCTGAAGACTGCTGACTTACCTGTGGTCCCCAAGATAATTAAAAGTGGAGTGGGAGAGAGAGCTACAAGATAAATGCAACATGTTGAATGCGGGGGTAGTCCCCACATTCATCTTTTTCCAAGCTGCTTTGAAAAATTCAGGCAGTTTTCTTGTCACTTTAAAAAAAAATCACAATCTGTCGGGAGCAGCAGCACAACACTCTACACTCACTTGAACTAGAAATTAATATGAACATGGACGTGGACATAAGGGTACACAGCAGTATTAGCCAACAAAGACACAACAAGGGACAAAGGCAAAATGCAGACAATAAATACACATGGTAATGAGACAAGTGGGAACAGCTGGAGAGGGCAGGTGCACAGAAAGATATGAATGAGACAAGGGGAAGCAAAACTGAAGACAACACAGGGAACAGGAAACTAGGGAAAAGAAACAGGAAACAGGTAGACACAGAGTCAAGAAGAACTTGACACAGGAGACAGGTACACTGAGGGAAACAAAACATAACAGGAAAAAAGTCAGATAGCTAAACTAAGAGGCCTGAGGCTACAAATACACTAAAACTAGGAACATAACAAGGAAGCCGCTGGTGACGAGTAAGCAGGGCTTTCTGTCAAGCTGACACAACTCTCTCTCGACCAAACAGTCCTGGTAGAGATGGAAATGTTCATCAGCGAGGTCGCAAGGCATATCAGTTCACACAGATCACAAACCGGACAAGCGGGAGGCGTAGAGCATCTGTTTACATAATATCTCCAGGAGATGATTTAGATACTCAGCCAACCAAGACAGTCTGGGAGCCAATTACAAATACAACAATTGTTTTGGTTCAGGCTGTCATAACTGATTGCTGACAGACCTTACAGTTTTCTGGTTACCTCTCAGTGGCTAAAAATCCAATCATCAAATTTTTGGCTCTACTCTGCCGCGCAGAACCAGACACTCAAACACTTCTCCAGATATAATCCATTTTGATTCAGCTACACTGAGTCTGACTTAGATCGTACAGCTTCGGCATCCCTCACAGGCAGCCTTACTAAGGCCCAGAACTTCACGATAAACCAGGTATCCCCATATCCAATCAGGAGAAATCCTGGTATCAATAAACTAATATATGCCACGTCCACACAGTACAACCACACTGTAAACCCAGAAAAGTTGAATCTACTTAAAAAACCAAGGTAACTTGTTGCAGTTGAATAAGCACAGTGGACTATGTTCAATGTACTTGAGACCCTTTTGGAATGGAATGGAAGATCTAAGTTGAATGTACTAATAACAGAGTTTCAGTAACTGAAGATACTTAGTTTAAGCAATAATTCACCACCCATTTATTTAACTCAGCTTGTTAAATAAGCACTACTCCATTACCAATTGAACTAAATTGTATGTTCTAATTGACCAAATGTATCTTTTATAGTTTGGGGAGTCTGGAGCCTATCCCAGCTGACATAAGGTGAGAGGCAGGATACACCCCGTACAGCTTGCCAGCCTGTACCCTGAGAGGCAGACAACCATTCACACCTGTGGGCCATTTAGAGTGACCAATTAACCCAACCCCAGTAATGCATGTCTTCATGATTATGGGAGGAGGCCCACACAGAGAGAATATCCACACAGCAAGAAGCCCGGGCCAAGGTGGAATAGAACCCAGGTTATTAAATAGTTATTCTAACTGTGAGGCAACAATGCTAACCACCACACCACAGTGCTGCCTGTAGCAAAATAAAATTTAAAAATGTTGAACTGTGTCTGTTTAAATTTGGTAAATAAACAAACTACACAGCAAGTGGCCTGGGCCAAGGTGGAATCAAACCCAGACCTTCTAGGTGCCACTCCAGCTGTGAGGTAGCACTGCTAACCACCACGCCACCGTACTACCGCTCATCATTCCTACCTGTATAAACCATATAAACAAGACTTTTAGCAGGTGCAAACTCTGATTATATTAAGTTGTTTGAACTCAAACACATAATTACAATAAGATAGAACATTAAAGAGTACAGTCTACTCATAATTAATAAGTAATGTTACAAAAGGACAGATGTTTAAGTAATATAAACTCAGTTTATTTCAGTAGGAGCTGTTGATTGGACTTTAAAACACAATTACAATAAAAAAAGGACATGAAACAGTTCAGCTTACTCAGCATTAACAAGAAATGTTCACATACTAGGCAATTTTAAGTAATATGAACTTGTTACCAGCGCCAGCCCTAGGGAAAGCTGGGTGGTAGCAAGCGGCACACAGCTGAGGTCAGGCTGTGTTGCCCAAAGGTGAGAATTAATAAAATGGCTGTGGAAAAGACGGCGAGGAGACAATGTTTACAGGCCACCAGCTCATTTAATTCTGAAGCTGCGGCTGCACATCGGCCCTCTAGTCTCCACAGTAACTCAACAGCACCCCTATTGGTGACATACATTTTGTACCTCTGACTTAAAGAAATACACAATAGTATCTTTAAAAAAAATAGAGGGGGTCTCTGTTTTAACACACAATTTGTTTCAATCCATTACACTCTCCCGCACTTTAAAGACGACTCCGGCATCTTGTACCAGAAGTGTTTTTAAGTATACAGTCTCAGTGTTTTGTCTTAGAGCCCTTTACAGCATGTCCCTATTGAAGTAGGATAAGAGTACATGTCCAGTTGTGCTAGATATCCAGGTACAGGGCAAGGAACACAGGCAAGCATCATGTTCACTCCCGGAATCCATGGTTGGTAGGATGGTTGTCCCAGTTGGTTGTAAGTAAACACCTCCTGTGGCCTACCCATTCTAGTAGACTGTCGTACTGTTGTGGTACCCTCTTCTGATGTGTTTGTACCAGGCCCATTATCACACACTTGATCATCTGGTGTGGGCATTCCTTGACCAATTTCCTCCCCTGGCACAGTTCCGCTCACATCAACCATAATGTCACTTGTCTCATTTGCAGGTATCTCCTCAACAGGTACTGTAACCACTGGTGCTGGCCATGGTGCTGAATTGGGTACAAGAACTGGAGTTGTTACTCTTGGTTGGTGTACGTCACCCCACAGCATAGGGCACTCCTGCCCATTGGCTGGTTGAAAACTCTGTCTCACTGGTTGAAATTCAGGAGTTGCAGCCCTAAGTTTAGGATCTGATTGTGGCTTATGTCTGGGTCTCAAATCATACACAGATATGCGTTGCCAGCAACATGTATACCCTTCTTCCTCATCAAACTGTTCTGACTGTTTCTCAGCAGCTTCCTGGGATTGTCTTTTGTCTTTCCTCCATTTTTGTTGGTTCCCATTTACATTGCAACTTAAATCTCGCTCCAGTGGCAAATGATTGACTGGTAGTAAGAGATTTCTGTGTAAGACCCGAAGACTACGGTCCCCTGTCTCAGCTTGGACATGATATACAGGTCCATCTCCAATCCTCTCAACAATGCGGTGAACGTGCTGTTCCCAGTAAGCTCTCAGCTTACCCGGCCCTCCACATTCGGAGAGGTTTCTGACTAACACTCGGTCTCCTGGTTGTAAAGGGATGCCTTTTGAATGTTGGTCGTAATACCTTTTACCTTTTGCTGAGCTTTTCTGACTGTTTTGCCAGGCAATTTTGTACGCCTCTTGCATACGAGAAGCCCATTTTTCTGCATACTCTTGTCTCGTTTTGCACTCACTTTCTGGTTTTATGTTAAAAAGTAAGTCAATGGGTAATCTAGGTGCTCTGCCATACAGAAGACAAAATGGTGAGTAACCTGTAGCTTCATGTCGGGTACAATTGTATGCATGAACAATGTGTGGTAGGTGGTCTTTCCATTCTGATTTCTTTTCTTCCTGCAGCGTGCGTAGCATCTGTAGCAGTGTTCTCTTCAGACGTTCAACCGGATTCCCCTGAGGATGGTATGGTCATTCAAGAGTGGGATATCCCAGAAAGTTGTTGCAGCCTTTGGAATAAGTTGTTTTCGAACTCCCTGCCCTGATCATGGTGGAGTTTTTCAGGGTATCCAAATCGTGGAATAAAATCCTAAAAGATTTTCTCAGCTGTAGTTTTGCCGGACTTATTCCTAGTTGGGTAGGCTTGTGCAAAACGTGTAAAATGATCTACGAGGATTAAAATATACTCGTAACCACCTTTACTTGGTTCCAAATGGAGATAGTCAACTAATAAAAGTTCAAATGGTGTACTTGTGGTCACTGAACCCATTGGTGCTTTCTCTGGAACACAAAGCTGCTTTTGTTTGATACAAGCACGCTGGCGTATGACATAATCTTCAATTTCACGTAGCATGAAGGGCCAATAAAAGCGTTCTCTTGCCAAGTGAATTACTTTGTCAGCACCTACATGTCCCATGTCATCATGCAAATATTTCAGAACAGTCTTTCTTAGCTTGCTTGGGAGAACCAGCTGTTTTTTTTTTGCCCAGTACATCTGTACAGCAGTCCTCGGTCCAATCTGAGCCTGTTCCATTCATGTACCAGTCTACGTGTGTCATGTGTCATGTGTCTCTTGTCCTTTTCATTGGGGTTCCATCCCTTTTTTTTTGTTGTATCACCTCACAGATTGAAGCATCCTCTTTGAGCTGCTCTGATATCTTCTGGGTGAACTCCAGGTGAACCATCTTTGGGTGTATCATTGACATTTGCGTTTAACTGTAAAGCAGCAATACAAGGTACATCAATGTCTTTCATGGCTTTACCCCCTTGCCAAATGGTGGAAATAACCTCTGGAGGCATTGTCTCTGTGTACTCAGACAAGTGGTCTTGCAGCTGGACAGGATATCAAGACAGTGTGTCAGCATCAATGTTTGACTTGCCAGGGCGGTACTTGATTGTAAAGTGAAAATCTGCTAGTTCACCCACCCAGCGATGCCCGGCTGCATTTAACTTGGCTGTGCTCAAAACATAGGTAAGGAGATTATTATCTGTGTATACAATAAAGGAAGGAGCATAACAGAGGTAATCCCTGAATTTATCACAGATAGCCCACTTGAGCGCAAGAAATTCAAGCTTGCCAGAATGCAGATAATAGTTTTTTTCTGCAGGTGTAAGAGTCCTGGAACCACATGCTATAACACACAACTGGTTCTCTTGCTGTTGGTATAAGACAGCCCCCAAGCCTTCATTTGATGCGTCTGTATGAAGGACAAAAGGCAAGTCAAAATCTGGGTACGCTAGAATAGGTGGGCTAGTGAGCATGTCAGTGAATCGTGATACTACTGCACTGTGTTCTTGTGTCCATTTGATTGGCGTCTTTGATGGTAGTTGACCTGTACTGTTACTTCTTTGCATAGCCTGGTTAGTTTGGCTTTGATGGCGTTTACGATTAGCTTCATTAGTACCCTCAATTAATTTGAACAATGGTCTTGCTAATCGAGAAAAATCCTGAATGAAGGTAAGATAATAGCCTAAAAAACCAAGGAGGGCTGTTACTTCCCCCACATTCTTTGGTTCTCTGTCTCTTAGCTGGTAAACTGCTTCCAGGTCTTTGGGATCTATCTGAACACCCTCACTAGTGACAAGATGACCCACATACCTGATTTGGCGTTTGAACAGTTCGCACTTGCTAGGACGTAATTTAACACCATGCTCCCTGAGTCTGTGTAGGACACGCCTTAAGGTCATTAACGTGATTGCCAAAAGTTTTAGAATAGCACAATATGTCGTCTAAGTAGGGGGAGCAACACTCATCCCTTAACCCCTCAAGTACTCCTTCCATGCACCTTTGAAAAGCAGCTGGGGCGTTGGTAAGGCCGAATGGGAGGCATGTCCACTCGTAAAGCCCCCAGGGCGTGCTAAAAGCAGTGAAGTGCCTAGAGCTCTCCTCCACAAACCCTTGGTGGTAAGCACTGCCTTGGTCGAGTATTTAAAAAACCATTGATAACCCCCAAGTTATCCAGCAGGTCCTGAATGCACGGGAGTGGATGGCGGTCAGGAATAGTTTTGCGGTTTAGCCCCCAAAAGTCAACACACAGACGCAAAGACATGTCTTTTTTCCTCACACAGACCACTGGTGAAGAGTAGGGTGATGTGGACTTCCTAATCCAGCCGTTGTCAAGCAATTTCTGGACATGCTCTTTCACTTCCTCATACAATGGTTTAGGAATTGAGTTGTAGGAAGTTTGAACTGGTACACTGTCTGTGAGATTGATTTGGAGCTGCAAGCTCGGGATACAGCCAATGTCTGAGTCACATTTAGCAAAAATGTCTGACTCTTCAAACAACATGTCTCGTACAATTCTTTGCTCATCCTCTCCAAGGTGAGACAAATCGATTGGTGGGTGCCATCTCTGGCCTTCTGTACTCTTTCTCTGGCATTTATCAGAATCATTTAGATTAGCGGAACACGTGTTCACATAGAGTTGAGACTTTGAGTCAGTGGTGTTTGGGGTGCAGTTAATTGGTCTCACTTCAACGACTTCTTCTAGAGTCCCAAGTACAGTTCTCTTTGGCAGGTAAATGTCATGTTGAGTGGTGTTCTGTACAGGGATTTTGACAGTTTTTGTTAACCCACTAGGAACATCTACTAGTGCAGGGAATAACTCTAACCCCTCATGACAACAGTCTCCTACACCAGGCTGAAAAAGCATTTCACCACCTGCTGGCAATTCCCTTACCCTACACTGGATTTCACAAATTTGACCAGCAGTTAATATTACTCCCCTTTTACCAGTTTTAACATTACACTCAATATAGTTCTCCACTGGGTTCAAAATCTCAAGCATAGCTACTAGGGCTTCAACAGTACTGCTATCAATGCTTAAAGCTTCTCTAAGTAGACCAGTGATGTTAGCATCACTGTCTTTATTGGCTTTAATAACCTCAGCAATAACATTGTTGCCCAAGATGGGGTGGTTAAGACAGTTTTGGGTGACTAGCGTGGGTACTTGGATGGTAACATGCCCATAGTTCTGGCTTATAATTTGAAGTTCCAAGTCTGCCCATCCCTCAAAAGGAACATCAGTACCATTTGCAGCGGAGATTTCAAGTGGCTTGTCTGACAGGAGGGATTCAAGTGGTTGAATGGAAACATTAGGTAATGTCTTTTCCATCCATGTTTTGCCCACCATAGTCACTTGGGCACCTGAATCAAGTAGCATTCGAATCGGGGATCCATTGAGTGCACAGGAAACCATGCATCTCTTACCAATGAGCTGTGCCAGTCTTTTCCTTGGTGACAGTTGAGTTGGCTTTGATTTTGCATTTTTGAGATGACTATTACTTACTGGGGGTGCTCAAGTTGACCTGGTCACTGGCTGCCCCCCTCCAGTGACCTCCTCGCGTTTCCCGCCGACCTTTGTTGTAGACAGTCGATGGCTCTGTGTCCTGCCTGGCCGCACACAAAACAATGTTGGCAAGTGAACATTGTTTCGTTGTACACAGGATCTGCACCTGCCGTGTTTCTACTTGCGCTGGTGAACTGCGCCTTGGAGGGTTAAGATCAACAGGTACGGTGTTATCAGGTGGTCGGGTGATTTGGGCAAGGTGCTCAAGTCAGCGAG